>OX578144.1:60486938-61086938 GCA_951213105.1 Amaurobius ferox
CGTTATATATAAAAATAAAAGACTACGTGTGCTCAATTATATCAATTAAATTCCTATTTTATATGTGATTTTTGACAACAAAAAGAATAAGACTAACCCCATTACTCTAGGACTAGCCGTTCTTGAGATATTCTAGTTTTTTCGCGTTTTCGCTACGCCACCTTTGACAATAAGTCCAGCTATCAAATGAGAACCAAATTTAAGTTTAACGTGTAAATTCAATGTCATTTAAAATACTTATGTTGTGCAGATAAACTCAAATTATCATTGAATAAATAAAGAGAACGAATATGAGTCTGCAGAGAAAGACATGTGCTGTCCACATCAGAATTTTTAACAATATTACACCAATGATTTATAGAAGTGAACGGGGATTATTTTCAGGCCATTTAAAAAAAAATGTATGATCTATATTTAAAGATCCATCAAATTTTTGTCGAATAAAATGTTCAACAAATTTAAGCTGTGTACCAAATTTTAACTCTCTAGGACGTAGGAAAGTGCATTTAAAATGCCATCAATTAAATTTATCAAGAAGAGTTATATAAAATTTAAAAAAAATGAAAAATTGTTATCTACCAAATTTATTTTAAAATATGAAGCCACTCCCATATGCAAAACGTTTAAACAAATGGAGAGATATTTATTATATAATATCTCTCTCTTTTCTTTCTGGAAGATATCCCAAAGTCAGAATTTAATTGAATTTGTTTTTTTCCCTATATTAAATAATTTTTTTAATTAAAAAACTACTTAACATATTTTACTGAATTTTTTTTTATATATTCTATGGGATAATGTGAATATTTCCTAAAAATTTCGAAGCAATTCGTGAATTTTAAATTTACTTAAAAAATGTTTGAAAAATTAGGTCCCATAGGGTTCAATGTATTTCATTTTTTCAACCCGGGTTCAATAAAAAACTAATTGGGTGATATTATTTATTTATATTCCCATAGGTCCTACAGACCGTCTGAACAACATACTAAAATTTCATTTTGATAAACTCATTTTTACGGCAGTTATCGTGCTAACGGACAGACAGACAGACAGACAGAATGAACAAAGTCATAAACACTTTTCAACTTTGTTGTAAAGTGTTAAAAAATGAAAAATTGTTATCTACCAAATTTATTTTAAAATATGAAGCCACTTCCATATGCAAAACGTTTAAACAAATGGAGATATATTTATTATATAATATCTCTCTCTTTTCTTTCTGGAAGATATCCCAAAGTCAGAATTTAATTGAATTTGTTTTTTTCCCTATATTAAATAATTTTTTTAATTAAAAAACTACTTAACATATTTTACTGAATTTTTTTTTATATATTCTATTTGACAATGTGAATATTTCCTAAAAATTTCGAAGCAATTCGTGAATTTTAAATTTACTTAAAAAATGTTTGAAAAATTAGGTCCCATAGGGTTCAATGTATTTCATTTTTTCAACCCGGGTTCAATAAAAAACTAATTGGGTGATATTATTTATTTATATTCCCATAGGTCCTACAGACCGTCTGAACAACATACTAAAATTTCATTTTGATAAACTCATTTTTACGGCAGTTATCGTGCTAACGGACAGACAGACAGACAGACAGACAGACAGACAGACAGACAGACAGACAGAATGAACAAAGTCATAAACACTTTTCAACTTTGTTGTAAAGTGTTAAAAACCGCATATCTGTATCTTTAAAATCAACTGAATTACGATAAAGAAAAAACTCTGACTTATGCCACTTTTCCGTACCATATAAAAGGTTGTTTCATCAGTGACAATAGGGACCATAAACAAATTGACGATGGCAATTGTTTAAATCAAAAATACGTTAATATGTGTCAACATTTCTTATCACAAATGCATCTAAATAAAGAATTACACAATCAGAGATCATATAAAGCGGTGGTACTTACTACGCGGTTCGGTCTCCTACGTATTATCATCCAGTTTTATATTTTTTGTGATATGTCACAAATTTACATTTCTAATTTGATATATGGTCCCCATTCACAGTGTTCAATATAACTCGCTCAATTTTAACGATACAGATATGCGGATTTTTTAATGATCTTGCTGCAATAAAAATAAACATTTTCTGATTGACCAAATATGTCTAAAGGGGTCGTATAAAAATTTTAAAAGTGTAGCTTTTTAAAAATTAATGGAAGGACTATTTCATTAACGTAGTCTTGTTTCCAAATTTACTTTCAACATTTTTGTAATTTACATTGCCCACTTATCTCCAACAGGTAAAGAATTAAAGCGCGTTTCAATCTTTTTGGGACACCCTATATAACATGCTCGATTTAAAACGGAAAAACCATCAAATATATGTATAAAAAGGAAAACTTCAATATGCAAACTTAAATAACTTAAATACGCGATTGATTTTATGAACTGTTTGCAGACACCATGACTTATTCTGATGTTAGTTTTACCACCTTACAGCGGAGTCCAGAATAACGAGAATTAAAAGCCTATTTCCGCTTCACTGTCTGTTTGACTGCCATGACCTCTTATAATTTCTTAATTTACATAATTTATTCACCCCCTCAGCGGATTTCTATTATTTATTAACCGATACATCGATATTTATAAAGCTCTATGGTTAAATATATTTTCGATTTTGTACAGCTTTAATATATAAAAATATACGTTCCAATATACGTCATAAAAGCTAAATATTTTATAAAACACGTCTTTTTAATAAGGATGCCAAAAAATGTTTGATATATGCTTTATCTTTCTTTGCTTACCCCCATTTCAATTCAAACGTAATTAAACTAACTAGTTTTGTCTGCCTGCAGCGACCGCTTATAACTCTAGAGTGACTCAATCGAATTATATACATTTTCGCTGGATTGCTCAACCTACATGGGCACATATTTATAGGTAAAAATATTTCAAACTTTTACAAAGTTACTTTTCGGCATCATCCAGTGAAACGCAGGGTATTTATGCTAGTTGGCTTAAAAAATCCGTATTAAAATTTATTATCTAAAATTGACAATGGATCCATTAAGACGATCAATTAGCGTACTTAGCAGATTGGCTCTGAAGCAAACTTCATTAATATACTATTTGCTTAAATAACAAAGTTCAAAATACCCGCTTAGACTACCCGTATTATGTAGATTCAAACGAAAATATATTATATGATTTTTTTTCTGTCTGTAACGATCGTTTATAGATCTAAAACGGTTCAACCAATTTGCATAGGTTTTTAAATGTGTTGTTCAGCATAAAAGAAAGAAGGTTTATGGGGAAACTGTTTCAGATTTTACACTATGTTAATTTTATTTTAGTACTATCCCGTGCAAGGTATTTATGCTACACAGGCAGGGTATTTATGCTACACAGGCAGGATATTTATGCTAGTTATAAAATCATTTTCAGAAACTGACAATGGGCCATTCAAGATGATCGACTAGGCACTTTACAGCAAATTGTTTCTGATTCAAGCTTTATTAATTACTGTTTGCTTAAATAACGAATTTCATACTACAATTTACCCCTATAGTCTATGACAGTAATGCAGATATTGTTCAGAGAATTATATTTTTTCTACACAGAATAATGTTAGCAGGATATTTTATTTCGAATAATGCTTGTGCTTATCCTTTAAATTTCAAAAATGTTCCCTCTAGTTTTACACTATGAAAAATTTACTATTTGAAAGCAGAAATTATACGTGTTGCAAAAATATTTTAACACGAAAATTTTCTTTTATGCCTCATTTAGACCTGCTATTGGACTAGATGAGATTATTTTAATGGTGTTTTGTTTTCCATTTTTGCACATAATGCACTTTTACGTGGAAATGCAGTTTAACCCATATTGTACCAAGCATTGAAAAATTAATATTTTTTTATAAAAACCTAAATATGTGTTTCTCTAAGCCTATGTATACACAGAAAAATCAAAAAAATTACCAAACTATTATTAATTTTATCGTTACAGGCTGTTCTAAAAATAGGACAATGGTCCATCATCTAGATGTATATCCCCCAGGAAAATTCTCTAGATAATTTTTTGACAATCCTTTTTTACTGGTGTAAAAGTATGGAATAACATAATAAATTTATATATATGTTTTTTCTTGCAGCTCAAAACTTAAATAATTTGTGTGTGTAAAACGTAAAAAAGAATCTGAAAAAATCGCCATTTTAAAAAATTAATAAAAAAATATCTAATGTTAATTTAAACTTGCGACAAAGGCAAATATATAATTAATAATTCTTAAGCAATATGCTGCCTTTAAACTGAATTAAAATATGCAAAATAATTTATATAAAAACCACTTATGTGTGCTGTCCTATTTTTAGTACGATGACGAAATATGGGTAGACGATTTCGAACAAATATATTTGCATACACAAAGTTCACTATCCATACCTGAGTCTACGAATTACATCTAGTACTCCAACGATTTTATTTATTTATATATTTCATGCATGCATATATACAACTTATGCATAAAGTACACTATGAATGCAGATCTATTTCAGTGATTCGCGAAAAACAAAACGAATGTAAATTAAAATGGTACATTCTGAGAAATGCTCTTGATGTTCCCATCTAACATGTTAAAAATATCAATATCATTAAAACGAGAATTGTATAAAGAGTACTATTTAAAAATAGCATAGTTTTTAATAAAATTGCAATTATATCTCAAAGGAATTTGAAAAAAGGTAGTGCCCCTTTAGCGAGGCTCACCAGCATGATGATGACCGGGAAGACTTTAAAGAGCAGAATAGTCAAATGTCAAAAATTTATTAAAAAATCTGATGTGGGCAGCACATGACTTTCCTTATGTAATGCAAAGAATTTACTCCCTTCACAGGGAAAAAATGATGCATAAGACCCAGGGAACGGTGTTTTTAACATCAAATTGTACATTTGGCGCTTTTCTGAATAACAACATATAACATTAGTTCGAAATACCCAATTGACTTATATTTGACGCAACTTTTAATTAACAATTATAAATATTGATAGCATTCTCACTAAGCAATACAGTCCATATATTAAATTATTTTAATAATTAATTCATCAATTTAGCGTTCTTTTAAATTACTTAATGTCATTTTTGAAATTTTAAAGATATTTTCGTCAATCTGGAGCGAAATATAGCCAAATTGAAGCTTTTCGCTAGATTATGCGCCAAGTTCACTAAATGTATCATCAAGTGTTACAGACAAACACATAGGCAGGATTTCAACATTTTCATTGGGAAAGGGGTGTGTGTGCAAAATTTTAAGTTGGTCATAAGATAAAATCACGTGACTCCAAACTTTAGTCACGTGATTTGGCTTCACAATTCAGTTGTGTAATACACTTTTGAATATAAAGTGAAAATTCCAGGTAGATACAAGGGTTTATAGGTTATTGAAGACGGATGGTTGTCATCAGAAACGTTACTGTTAATATGTTGTTGAGACCCAGACCGTCCGACCTACCAGAAAGGTGTAAGGTAACTGTTTGGACGGCCGGGAAGTGCCACACAATTTAGACCGGAACCCAGTGGGAGAAGCATCCACAAGGACCGTACCCTCCTTCCCCTACCACCAACCTCTCGGAAGGACTTACGGACCCACATGTTTAACGACTGTTAATATGTATTACAATTCATTTATTTTATTTCAGAATGCCAATAAAAAATTGAGCTGTCATAGCTCAATTAGTGAACTGAAAGTCACAATGTATCGAAAATTATTAATTTTATCACTAATGCGAGCGTTATCACTTATGGTGTAGCCGTTTAGCGTCTTATGCGTGCGCTAATTGGATGATCATTTAAGACTAAATCAAATTACACGGGTTCAAAATAAGTTCCCGTTACTTGAATATTACATTTACAGGCAAAACCACTTAATTTCTAAAGCTCCTACTTTTTCAATTCAAATCCCCCACATGTGCTTGCTCCTTAACCGTGGAAAGCAAGTACACACACACACACATATATATATATATATATATGTGTGTGTGTGTGTGTGTATATATATATATATATATATATATATATATATATATATATATATATACATATATATATATATCCAAAATAAATGAAAAATATTTTCTCTATAAACAAAGTATTTTTGCTACGTCTGACGTAGAGCCAGTGGCAACGTCTTTCTTGTTTCAAATGGATGTCAGTAGGGATTTTCATGCATGTCCTCCCACCCCACACCCTAGATTCCGACAGTGGGCAGAGAGAAAACCATTTCTTATATACCAGAATATATGCCCGTTATATGACGGAATTCAAAATTTGCCAAACATTATCTCCTATTTAGACCCATTTTGATCAATTTGTCGACTTTAGCAACATCTAAGAAAGTCGCCAAATTAACGATATCCCACCAAATTTTTCACCAAGCGTTACTGACGAATGAACGGATAAATAGTACATTCTTTTAGTCGATTCTTATGTTCTTTGCAAGATATTAAATTTCATCAATTAGTCCTCATTTTTATTGATTTAGCGTCGTTTTTATCAATATGGCGACATTTTCGAAATTTTGGCAACATTAAAAAATCGCCAAGTTGGCGATTTTCTACCTAATTATTCAATAACATTTTGCCAAGCTTTGTGGACGGATAAATGTGTTATTCTTATAGTAGATATAAGACTACTGGCGCCCAAATATAAAAATTATTATCCAAATTATCTTCTTCTATGAATGGAACAAGCTAGATCTACTAGAATGATATTAACAAATTTATAGCATTATATTACATATGAAAAGGGAACAAACACATTTCGCAATATTGAATACATTTTTAATTTTATGTGATTTTTTTGATAATTTTTTTGAGGAATGTTCAATATCTCAAGAACGGTTTATGCTAGTGCTATCAATTTGTGTCAATCTTTTTCAAATGAAAAATTACATAAGCAGTTTTTCTTTGCGATGATTTATTACGTAACTTTATTGCAGATTTTGACTTTTCGATTATTTTTTCAAAATTTCATTTGAAAATTTGGGAGGTCATCCAAATTCGATTGCATTTCAATACGAAAGGCTTCCAGTATTCACTGTTTGTAATTTCGGTACCAAATTTCATTCTTATCGCACCATTCTTTCGGGAGATATAGTATCGATATAACCAGTCACAGTCCTTATACATTATATCACGCATATAAGGAAAGTAAAAACACTAGACATAACCATATTTCTTTTAGAATTTAGCGATCTGATGTCAAAAAACTTCCTAAACTGTACCGAAGGAATACCTTTAACCAGAAACCCGTTTTTTTTAAAGTTGATGCACCTGTTTTGAACTTTTTAGACAACCTGAGAAGAATTAAGATGGAAAGCCTACACTATAGCAAATAGTCTGTTAGCAAGTTCTGTTTCCGCTGCACAGGTACAGTAAGTAAAAGAAAAAGGTGATTCATGTACCAGAAATATTCTTAAATTATATTATACATAAAATATATAAATAGTGTTTTCACTTGGATCGTTAATTTTTCCCATCATTATCTGGAAAACTGTTTAAAATAAGGAAACAGTAAATTGAAAGTAAGAACCCAAAACTGAATGAATATATAAACTTTGGTACCTACCAGTTACGTAGCATCCATTGAGGCTTAAAAGCTGAGCCTCCTTTGTTTATAATCTAATTTAAAAATACTTTTTTTATTATATTTTTTAATATATATCTGTGAATATATGTAAAACTATTACACTTACATAAAATGAGACGGTTCAAAGTATTTTTCTCATTAAACCGCATATCTAGAAGCTGAAATCATCTAGCTTTTACGATTCATTGAGAGAAGCATGGCATTATCCCCGCCCACCTGTTAAATTCCGCCCTGGCTGATAAGCTAGAACTATAAGCTAGCTTACAGGAAGGCGTGACTATTTCTTCCGCTATTTTCAACTCTTTAAAAACAACGTAATGACAGACAATGATTGGATATGGGACGTGACTTTTCATGAATGAAAGTTTCTTGGGCAAGGCGAATGGATCCGCCATTTTGGGTCAAACATGGTTTTATCAATCAATCTTTACAGAAGTATATAATACTAAAAAATATTAATCATTTTCCACGAATAATATGACATTCGTCCAAATTTAAACAATATCAAGAGAAGGAAACTCACAAATAATGACTACCATTAAACTTAAGTTGTTTGTGAAGTAGACTTAGTCACAGCAACAATATGGCGAAGCACCCGTTTGCGTATTTGTGAGTTTTAGAAATAATAAATCTGATTTCCCTTTAAAAATTACGTTATAGGAGAATCTCAATTAAACAAAAGCCATTGATAACTTTCTAGGGAATTTTTAGCATATTGTGGTTAAGACATTTTTAAGTTTTTATTTTTATAGTATTTGTAAATAATTAATATACAAAATTGTTTAAGTACATTGTTAACTATAGTCTTCTCACCCATTTTCAGTGCACTCCTTTGAGTTACTTTATTTCGTTAGTTCTAGTTGTTTATATTTACAAAAATGATATATTTTTTCTTTCAATTGCTAAATATATTCTAATATATTTCTACTTCATATATAGGCGCCTGTAAAACTTTTTCCAAGGAGGGGGGGAGGGCAAACTTAAGTCCATGATGTACAACTTCGCCAGTCCTGATGCTCGACTTTGTTATATTAATGTCCAAGGGTGTGTGTAATCCCTCCCCCCCTTACATCACCTGTGGGTGACCATGACTTCATATTTAATAAATGATTGCAAAAGTTCATCTAATTTAGAAATAACAAAACATTTAAAATATTATATCTTGTATTCATCTTACATAGGTAACATTTTAAATCCCGTGCATTTCATCCACTCTTTGCACTTTTATTTAAAATTATTGTATTTTATTCACCAATAAATAAATCTTCTTGAAATAAGATTTACGAAAATGCGAATTACAATATGAATTTCACTTGTAGTACAAAATTGTTTGCCAAATTTTCAGCCTCCCCAGTCAAAAATCTCAGGCTACTGGTACCTATGCAGTTCATTAAATAACAACAAGAAAGATCAATCAGGTATAAAACATTGCTTATGAAACACTTTCCAATTGTAAAGCAATTTTACTTAAATATCTCTAAAATGCGATACATTCAGCACTGGTATTTTTTAAATTATCATAGTACTACAATAATTTAGTACTTTCCTTATATGCATAGTAAAATGTATAAGGAAAGTATCGTGATGGGGTTGAAAATTCGATTTCGAGTTTTTGACGGGAGAGCACGTTTCAAGCATACCTGAACACGAATTGAACATTTTTGAGGTTAATTCTGTGTGTGTGTAAATTCTGTGTGTGTGTGAGTCTGAAGAGGTGATATCTCCTGAATAAATGGAGTAAATAGAATGGAATTCGGTCGTATGTGTTTACGTGTGTGTATGTGTAAGCATGTATGTATGTATGTGTGTGTGTGTGTAAGTATATTTGTGTGTTTAAGTGCGTGTGTGTGTATGCATGTGTGTATGCGTGTGTGTGTATGGGTGTGTGTGTCTGTATGCGTGTGTGTATGCGTGTGTGCGTGTGTGCGTGTGTGTGTGTGTGTGTGTGTGTGAGTCTGTGCAGACGACATCTCACAAACGAATGGAGCGATTCAAACGAAACTTGGTACGAAAATTACTATTCATGAATACTGGAAACCTATTGTTTCAAAACGCAATAAAATGTTCAGAATACTCCCAAATCTTCAAATGAAATTTTGAAAAATTCACCAAAAACTCAAATCGTTCAATAAATTTACATAAATGTCATTTGTCATTAGAAAACGAGCGACACAAATTTTAGAACGTTAACATGAACCGTATTAGAGATATTGCTCATTTTCAAGTAAAAAAATCACATAAAACTAAAAAAGTAATAACTATTGGGAAATATGCTCACTTCTCATATGTAATATTATGCAACGTATGTGTTCAACATCATTCTCGTTGATTTAGCTCATTCCATTCACGGGAGCAGATACTTTGTTAATAGTTTTGAATTTAGACGCTATTAGTCATATCTACTATAAGAATAAGCCATTTGTCCGTCCATAATGATTGGCGAAATTTTGGCGGAATATCGCCAACTAGGCGATTTTTTAAATGTCGTCATATTGACAAAATGTTGTCAAATTCACGAAAATGTCGCCAAATTGATAAAAATGGCGCCATTTTCGTGAATTCCCAAATTGATAAAAATAGTGTTAAATCAATGAAAATTACGACTAAATGATGAAAATTCAATATTTTGGAACGAACATAAAAATAGGCTATGAGAATAACCCATTTCCCCGTCCGTCTGTCCATAATGCTAGGGTTTTTTAAAATTTGACTTGATGTCGCCAACTTGGGAATTTTTTTGTTGTTTCCAACGTGACGAAAATGTCACCAAACTGATAAAAATGTTACCAAACACAATATACCACCAAATTGATAAAAATTACTCTAATGTGAAGTAACGAATTGCAAATTTTTAATTCTGTCATATGATGAGCATACCATCCAGTAAATTAGAAAAGTACTTCTCTCCGTTTGTTTGTAACACTCAGCAATTCATTTGACTATCTTGGTGAATAATCTAGCGAAATATCGCCAACTTGGAGATATTTCACCCCAGATTGACGAAAATATGGCCAAAATTGCAGAAATTATGCTAAGTTAATGGAAATGATGTTTAATTGATAAATTTATTATTAAAATATTCGTATTTTGATATATAGACTATATTGCTTATTGAGGATTATCTGAATATTGATAATCGTTAATTTCGAGTTGTGTGAAATATATGTTGAGTGCAAAATAGATTTACATATTGTCATCCGTAAAAGCGCCAGATGTACAATTTAAGGTTAAACATTGTGCCGTGGATCTGATACATCATGTTTTCACTGATAAAGAAGTAAATTCGTTGCATTGTATAAGGGAGTCATGTGCTGCCCACATCAGGAAACTTAAAACTTCATCACTTGAAAACTTAAAACTAATGCTATAAATCGTCTGCTCCTCTAGATAAAATCAATGAATAATATTTCATTCATATCATTTATATTCCAGACTCAAGAGCTAAATAATTTTGTGTGAAAAAAATTCAGCAATTCTCGTACAATTCATCTTACAATCACTTGATTTGTTTACATGCTGCACGTTATAGAAATTAGACTTCGTTGTAGGAATTATCAAAGTTTAGTGATCATTTAAAATAAAAAATATTGTAATTGTGTTGGCATAGAATTTTGATACACAGATAGTATGCAAAATTGTAGCGTTTTATGACAAATGCAATACTAAATATAAATTTAAACGATATTTAAAAATCACGATTTTTACACAGGAAGAAAATGGATGCAATATATTTTTTTTAAAAATAACTCACGTGATCTCTTCATATAATATTGGAGTAATTATTACTTCAATTTTTATTTAAATAATTACCTAACATATATTTTTTTTTTTTTTTACACATTTGACATGATAATTTGAATATTTCCTAAACTTTTCGAAGCAATTTGTGAATGTTAACTCCGTTTAAAAAATGTTTGAAAAATCATGTCCCAGAGGGTTCAATGTATTCCATTTTTCAACCCGGGTTCAATACCAAAACTAAATGGTTGATATTATTTTTTGCATTCCCATATATTCCACAGACAGTCTCAACAACATACTAAAATTTAATTTTGATAAAGTCATTTTTACGGTAGTTATCGTCCGAACGGACAGAGAGACAGACAGAATGAAGAACGTGATAAGCAATTTTGAACTACGTTGGAAAGTGTTAAAATGGAAAATTTCAATATACGTTTCTAACACTGATATATCTTGGACCACTCGACTGATTTAATATTTTCAGGTACGTGGGCTGAATTCAGGAAATTTTTTAATGTAAAGCTTTATATCCTTATAGATTGGAAATATGTTATAAATATTGCTGTTATAAATAGTGTATAAATATGTTATAAATATTGTATAAATTATGTTAGAAATAGTATATAAGATTGTTATTTTTAATGAGTTTAATTTTTTTAACAATGTAATAAGAGTCAAAAATAGTTATCTTAATCGAATAATCCGCCTCAGCTATTTTTTTCTCTTGGTGAATACTATAATTGTGAAATATTTTAGCGAGAGCTTTTTGGGTGTCTAAAAATATTTTTGAGCCTCATTTTGTCAATTTCCGTTGGGGAGAAACAGAAAATATGACTCTGTTATGTTCTGTCCCGTGGTCGATTCTATAATACCTCTATCAACTGATCCACAGAAACAGAATTGGCTGAAAAATACATAGCTACTTAAGCTCTGATCGTCGAAGTGAACTAACTCTACAACAAATTTGACGACAATCGCTGACAGAATTCGGAATTTTTATTTTCAAGAAACCTTCCATAATGAGTATTTTATTATATGTACTTTTGATTAAAAATCGTTTAAAAATCCCTTATTACTTTTCCGTACTCTGAACTCAAATACTATTTATTATCTCCCAGGTGCATGTGCCCCTTTAGAACAGCTTCGTGGAAAAGAGAAGGGGAAACTGGAGATATTCATCAACGCATTATATCTGAAAACGAAAAATTTTCCACCCACTTGATAGTGTTCTGTTCTTTCTTGTGAAGCATGGTTCCTGTCAGCGAAGGCGGGGATTCCCTGTTATCCGTAAACATCCTTTACTTCCTTCCAAATAATTTTGCTCTAAAACAGTTGCCCAAATTTAATCATATACAGCCGTGTGGAGCAAATTCATATGAAGAAGAGTGTGTAGAATTTCTTCATGCTGAGTTTCATAAGAATGGTATGTATAATCTGATTCATCTAGCACGTAAATATGCAATCCATTTAGCATATGAAATAAGGTAAATATAACCTGCTTAAGTCTAAACTGAGTAAATATAATCTGATCCATCCAGCATGTGAATTTCACTACAGACTAACATAGCGAATGACAGGCTTCATAAGAATGGTAAGTATAATCTGATCCAACTAGCACGTAAATTTCATTACAGACTGACAACTTGAGATCGTTTTTGATAACAAAACAATTTAAAATTCCTTATGACTGGATCGCACTGAAAATTTTTAAGGTTTGTGTTGTTATTGATAAAAATAAGTAAATTAAATTTCACTAAATTCGCTTAATTATTTCCAAAGATATCACGATCCTTGAGACATAAGTGAAATTTCTAGTACGCTCTGCACGCTCTAGTTTCTGCACGCTCTCATAGTGAAAGTACTTCATTTTTATGACTTCCATTTCAAATTTTAAGAAGCGTGACACAAGCTATTGCTCTGTAATTTTTTCAGCTCACATCTGATTAAAAAATTACATATAAAAGTGGCTACATTCGATTACATTAAATTATAACGTATTTATGTTTTGGAATTTTAGGGAGTTTTTGGAAATAAATATTTAAAAAATGAAAATTTTTCTCCTAGTCCGGGAACCAAAACTCTGACAAATATTTATTTGAATAATCGTGTAAAATTTAATTCGATACGATCAGTTTGTTCCTGAAAAATAGCGCTTACAATGGGAAATGAATATTTCCAATATCTCAACAGAGATTTGTCATAACTTTTAAATAGTGGTGAGAATTTATTTCAGGTTAAGCGTACTTACAAATTATTTGCACATTTCATAATATTGAATATATTTATTTTTATTTTATACTTTTTTATTTTAGATAAAACACTTGCAATATCTCAAAAAATCTGAAGTGGGCAGCACATGACTTTCTTTATATAATGCAATGAATTTACTACTTTTAAAATATTAGATTATTTTTAAAGTAGACATTTATATTATTTCCAAGATATTGAATTTTCGTCAATGAGTCGTCATTTTCATTGATTTAGCGTCATTTTTATCTATTTGGCGAGTTTCTCGTTAATTTAGCATCATGGAAAAAAGTCGCCAAGTTGGCGACATTTTACCAAATGCGTCGCCAAAATCTCTCCAAGCGTTATAGACGGAGAAATAAGTTATTCTTACAGCGGATACATGAATATTGGCTTTCAAATACAAAAGTATTACTCAAAGTATCTTTTTTCATGAATGGAACGAGTTAGATCCACGAGAATGTCAGCAAATTTATCGCATGGTATTCCATATGAAAAGTGAACATGTTTCTCAATAGGAAATATTTTTTTTAATTTTATATGACTTTTTGATAATTTTTTTGAAAAATTTGCAATATCACGAGAACGGTTCATATTAGTGTTCTAAAATTTATGTCAATCGATTTCTAAAAAAAATTACATAAGAAATGTCTATTTGCGTAACTTTATAATAGGCTTCGATTTTTTGACGATTTTTTCAAAATTTCACTCGAAAATTTAGGGGGGTTTTGAACATTCGATTGCGTATAAAAACAATAGGCTTCCAGTGTTTACGGATTGTAATTTTTGTACCAAATTTCGTTCGAATCGGTCCATTTGTTCGTCAGTTATCGCCTCCACAGTCTCACCGACACACACATACTCCCCCCCCCCCCACACACATACACACACAGAGACATCACTTCAGAAATGTTCGATTCGTGATCAGGGATGCTTGAATCGTGCTCTCCCGTCGAAAAATCGAATCCGAATTTTCGACCCTGTCACAATACTTTCCTTATACATTATACTATGTATATAAGGAAAGTAAAACGCTCTTGTAAGCATCTTGTATATGTTTATACGCCGTTTTAAATAAAAATATGCATATAAAATGATTATTTTTGTTACAACTTTTAGTGTAATTATTTTATATATGTATTAAATCTTCGAAAAAAAAGTTGGAGAAAATTAGGCCTTTCCTTTAATCCTGCTATCCTGAAGATCAATAGACATACTCATATTTCGCAAAAACAGTAAAGCCTTTTAAAAAATTAAATATAGATTTAGAACCTAAATTTCCTCATACATATTTTTGTCGCTTATTATTTATATCTATCTTTTATCGTCTTGGAGATATTTCAAGTGGTTGTATGAGAAATTAAAAACAAAATTCGTTTGGCCACATATTTTTTAAAGTGAGTTTTTTTAAATAGTGCTCAATCCAAAATCTAATTACATACATTTGCAGGGCTTTTAAAGAGCTACCAATTCGTGCTTATTATTTAAAGCTAGCTTTTTTCAGTATTTGAGATAAAAGCACTAAAAGTGGAGAATTTTCAATGTTCAACTTGATAAGACGATTACTCAAAAATATAAGAGCTTTTTTTAATAATAAATATAGATTTTAATACTAAATTACTTCATACATTTTTGTAGTTTACTATATATATCCTCTCATAGTTTACTATATATTTCTAGTGAAAGTTAGAAAAATGAAGAAAACACACGCTCAGAGAACTACTTTTTAATGTTTTGTAATGTTAAAAAAAAAAAAAATCTAAATATTAAAATATTGAAATTATTTTCATATAATTATTATCTGGACCCTATTTTGGACAAAACAAGAAAATTATTTTCATTTTTATCTATTGAGTTCGGGAGTGGTAAGCATCCAAATGGTTTTTGTAATGCTCCGATTTCTCCACCAGGAAAACCCAAACCATAGTTGTTATTACCAGGGAAACCCCAACCATAGATGTTATTACCAAGGAAATCCCAACCATAGATGTTATTCATATCAAAGATTTAAAGATTAGTAACCTGTTGTTGTTGTTGAGACCCAGACCGTCCGACCTCCCAGAAAGGTGTAAGGTAACTGTTTGGACGGTCGGGAAGTGCCGCCCAATTTAGACCGGAACCCAGTGGGGGAGGCATCCACAGGGACCGTACCCTCCTTTCCCTACCACCAACCTCTCGCAAGGACTTACGGACCCACATGTTTAACGTGATCGTACTCTGCGTGAACACGGCGGCAGTTTTGGCAGCGGCTGGAATCGAACCCGGGCCTACCGAGTGCAACTCCAGCGCGCTAACCAATGGGCTACCGCGCCCAGATTAGTAACCTGTTGTTGTTGAAACCCAGACCGTCCGACCTACCAGAAAGGTGTAAGGTAACTGTTTGTACGGTCGGAAAGTGCCATCCAATTTAGACCGGAACCCAGTGGGGGAGGCATCCACAGGGACCGTACCCTCCTTCCCCTACCACCAACCTCTCGGAAGGAAGATTAGTAACCTGTGTAATTTTTTTCTGAAATATATCGAATCTTACAGATCAAACTTTATTTCTGGCAAAATATGCTTCTGCCAAGTGATTTTCATAAAACATGAACTGGAGTGCGACACACTTCGACCAGGCTTCTCATGCCAGAATCCATTTTGTGATTTTTTACTTTCCTTATATACATAATGTATAAGGAAAGTATTGTGGCGGGGTCGAAAATTCGAATTCGAGTTTCCAACGGAAGATTACGTTTCAAGCAACCCTGATTACGAATCGAACATTTTTGAGGTGATGTCTGTGTGTGTGTGAAAATATGTGTGTGTGTGTGTGTCAGTGAGTCTGTGGAGACGATATCTCACGAACGTATGGAGCGATTCGAATGAAATTCTGTACAAAAATCACACTCTATGAATACGGGAAGCCTATTGTTTTAAAACACAATCGAATGTTCAGAATCCCTCTAAATTTTCGAGTGAAATTTTGAAAAAAACATCAACAAATCAAAACCTTTAATAAAGTTACGTAAATAGACATTTCTTATGTAATTTTTCCTTAGAAAACGATTGACGTAAACTTTAGAACGCTAGCATGAACCGTTCTCGAGATATTGCACATTTTTCAAATAAATTTATTAAAAAAATCCCATAAATTAAAAAAAATATTAACTCTTGAGAAACATGTTTAATTTTCATATGTAATATCATGCGATAAATTGGGTGACATCATTCTCATGGATGTAACTCGTTCTATTCACGAGAAAAGATACTTTGAGTAATACTTTTGTATTTGTATAGTCATTTTGTATCTGTATAGCCAACAGTCATTTATCTGCTGTAAGAATAACTTATTTCTCCGTCCATAATGCTTGGCTAGATTTGGGCGACGAATTTAGCGGAATGTCGTCGATTTGGCGACATTTTTAAGTGTTGCCAAATTAACGAAAATCGACTCTTAATCAATGAAAATGACGACTAATTGAAGAAAATTCAATATCTTTGAAAGGATATAAGTATCTAATATACGAATAACATTTTTTAACTGTAAAAATAGTAAATTCACTGCATTTTATAAGGAAAGTCATGTGTTGCCCACATCAGATTTTTTTTAATTTTACAACCGTACTAGGTAACATGCTATAATTGTGATCATTTGGATTTTTCCAGTCAAGGTTAGACTGACAGACAAACGCCACCGATGCATCATTACAATACTATCTCTTAACAAAACATAATTAATTTCATTGATTTAACGTCATGTATATCAATTTCTCGATAATTTTAATCGATTTGGCGAAATTTTCGTTAATTTGAAAACATTTAAAAAAACTCGAGAAAGTTGGCCATATCTCTCCAAATATTTCGCCAAGAGTTATGGATGGAGAAATGAGTTATTAAGATATTACATTAATAACTCCCACTTCCCACAACACAACTTTAATTACCAAGGAAATTGTACTTTGTTCTACAAAATAGTGAAATTTCATCAATTATGCGACACTTTTATTAAGTTAGGGTCATTTTATCAATTTGAAAACATTTTCGCTTATTTGGCGATATTTTGCTCCATTTGGCTATAATAAAAATGTCGCCAAATTTGCAGCCAAGTGGGACGGTTTGATTGATAGACAAACGCTACCGAAACATCATTACAATATTATATCTTAACAAAACACATTTAATGTCAATGATTAGCGTCATTGTTATCAATTTGGCGACATTTTTAATCGATTTGAAGACAGTTTTATCGATTTGGCGACATTTTCATCAATTTTGCAACATTTAAAAAAAAGTCGCCAAGTTAGAGATCTTTTGCCAAATTTGTCGCTAAACGTTAGAGACGGACGGATAGAGAAATGGATTCTTAAAGTAAATTGTAAGTTGCTCGTAATATTTTTTATTTTTGCAAATTTTGCAAATTTTTTTGAAAGAAAAAAATTTGAAAAATCTGTATTGTTTGTCCAAACGATTACAATTACAACATGTTACCCTTCATTTTAAAATGCTTGAAAAAAATCTTTCAACTAATGCCATATTTGAAGATGTATAACCCGGGGGTTATCCCCCTCCCCCAGGGAGGGGCTAATGATGTCACGAACACAAAAATTGTATCTTGACTTTTTTTTATAACAATGATTGAAACTATTAAGTATTGTGATCATTTAGCGCTAAATAAACCCTTTTATGCATGATAATGTAAAATTTTGTTCTATGCTGCCATGTTAAAAAAATATAAAATTTCGAATTCAATTCGAACTTTTCGCTTAAATTAAAAAAAATTTCTGTCTTGTTCTAGATTTTTTAATAACAAAGCCGGATATAAAGTTTCGTAAAAATCCGTTAATATTTACGGCAGTTATCGTGAACACACATAAAAAACGGCCACAGACATACATACATACAGACAGACAGTGGAGAGATAGACGGACATCACTCCAAAAATAGTCAAAACGTGTTCAGGAAGTCATAAATCATATATTGGCATTAAAATCTCGAGTTCGCGAAAAATTTCATGAAAACAATACTTTATGCTATATTACATTTTATTATGAGAAAGTGAAAAACAATGCGAAATCTCGCTCAGTGGATAAAATAACACATTGCAAATAGGCTCACGTGAATACTTGTACATTTTGTAAAAATACTTTTTTATATAATACCAACATTTGTTTTTACTATTTCGATAAGAATACTCCTGATGTAATTTGTGCAAGATCGTGAATATATATAATATCCTATAGCATGGAAATTCTAATTAAATTTGTTCCTTGTGCACCATTTTTGCAATTTGGGCATAACGATATGAATATACACGCATGCAAAAAATATATGCACCTCTAAGAAATTGAGTTGTCGTCGCAACTCGGCATGCATGTATCGTTTGAAGAGATATGCAAATGATTAGAATTTGGGAGCAGAAAAAAAATGTTTCATTAAGAAATGTTTACAACATGAAGATTACATTTTAGTAAGTGTTAATCCTTCCCTGGAAGCTATATAAGCTGATATTCGGTGCGGCAAAGAGTCGATTAACTTGCTCATATCTTTTTGTGGAAGATTCTGCCACAAATGCTGCAACTAGTCAGATAATTCAATTAATTTAGATGAATTTGCCTATATTGAGGAACCAGTATAGGCGCCTTAATGGACTTCGATATCTAATCCCACCTACTGCTAGTTTTCTCCGAATAGTATCCCTCGATACAGGATACATGGAAAATGGAAAAAGCCTTTGAATGGCTGATAATGGCGCCACTGGTGTGGACATTGCTTCTCTCCTGACTGCATGATTCTATCGAGCAGTTGTCTGTTTGGGGCGTGCTGCAACGGTTATATACACTTTCTGTGATCCACTGTTGCCAACACAGAACAACTACCATATGGCTCTGACCAAGATTGTGACTGATCCGTCTGTTGTTCCAACCAACTTCCTTACGCTTCAGAAGTGATCCCTCTCTAATCGTCTCCATCCAGTACATCTCTAAGACATCTTTTTACACAACTTGCAGTATTAAAGCTGAAAATCCAGTTCCAATTGCCCATGAGTGAGAACATAAGTATTTTTAAATGCTGTACAATGCGTCGTTCTCATGTGCGTTGAATGATCCCCATAACGTCATTGCCGCTGACAGTTTGATAACTTGCATAACTCTCAAAACTTCATTGCCGTGTCTTATATGCTGTGCATTATTTTAAGGGGGGCTAATGACGTCATGGATTCAAAAATTGTATCCAACCTATTTTTCACTACATTGAATGAAACTGTGAACTTTCGTCATCATTAACCACTTTTATGCATAACTGTGTTAAATGTTGTCTTATGCTGCCATGTTAAGAAATATATAATTTAGAATAAAGTTGGATGTTTTCCCTCTAATTTCAAAAAATTCTACCTAGTTCCAGATTTTTTTTTATATCAAAGCCGTTTCTAAAGTTTCGTGAAAATCCTATAATATTTGTGGCAGCGTGTTCAGGAAGTCTTGAAACGTATCAAAATCTCGAAAACAAAAATTTTCACGAAAACAATACTTTCTCTATAGTATAATCTATGGTATGAGAAAAAATTGATTGTATTGTCTAAATTAAGAATCTGTTTAATCTGTGTATAACTAACTCCATTTTCTATAAAACTATTTAAATTTGTATTGTAATTCCAAAATCAATTTTCCTTAAAATTCAAAGGCAATTAATAATAATTTTTATAAACTCAGTGTAAAAGCATCAGCTTCAAAATGGCAAGCATCTTCAAGAACACTTTAAATAGAGATGGTGGAAGCTGAATTTATTTATTATTCTCTCCATCTTGCAAATAAAATATATTGCTATACACTGAAGAGATTTTCCTGTTCTTCTAGTGAAGCATCACCCCTGCCACTAAAGGCGAGGTTCCCTTTGGTGTCCCTCCTAAGTAAGCAAACTCACTTCCTATCAAATGATAATTTGATTTTAAAGTTGTTTTACAAATTGGGTGATATACAGTCTCAGCGGATGAAGCGCAATTTAAATAAGGGTTTACCAGTTTACTTTGTAGTTACGCGTTGTTATAAAATGAAGATAAGTACAAATTAAAATTCACAGATTGCCCCGAATATCTTAGGACGTATTCAAATTATCATATAAAATGTATAAAATAAATCTCAGCAAAATATAGATTTTTAAATAAAAATTGAAAAAATCTGATGTGGGCAACACATGACTTTCCTTATATAATGCAATGGATTTACTACTTTTACAGTAAAAAACATAGGTTTTTCTTATAGAAGATACTTCTTTCCACGATATTGAATTTTCGACAATTATGCGTCATTTTCATTGACTTAGCGTCATTTTTATCCATTTGGCGATATTTTCGTTAATTTAGCAACATTTCAAAAAGTTGCCAAGTTGGCGACATTCCGCCAAAATCTCGCCAAGCGTTATGGACGGAGAAATAAGTTATTCTTATAGCAGATAAATGACTATTGGCGTTCAAATACAAAGCTATTATTCAAAGTTCTTTTCTCATGAATGGAACGAGCTAGATCCACGAGAATGATGTCACCAAATATATCGCATGATATTACATATGAAAAGAGAACATGTTTCTCAACAGTCAATATATTTTTTTTTAATTTATGGGATTTTTTGATAAATTTACTTGAAAAATGTGCAATATGTCGAGAACGGTTCATGCTAGCGTTCTAAAGTTTATGTCAATTGTTTTCTATTGGGAAATTACATAAGAAATGTCTATTTGCGTAACTGTATTAAAGGTTTTGATTTTTTGATGATTTTTTCAAAATTTCACTCGAAAATTTAGGGGCGTTCTGAACATTCGATTACGTTAAAAACAATAAGCTTCCAGTATTCACGGATTGTGATTTTTGTACCAAATTTCATTCGAATCGCTCCATTCGTTCGTGAGATATCGTCTCCACAGACTCACTGACACAGACACACTCACACACACACACACACACACACACACACACACACACACACACACAGACACAGGCATCACCTCAAAAATGGTCGATTCATGATCAGGGATGCTTGAAACGTGCTTTACCGTCGAAAACTCGAATTCGAATTTTCGACCCAGTCACAATACTTTCTTTATACTTTATGTAAATAAGGAAAGTAATATGACATGCATTTTTTCCCGTTGTGTAAAGATCGTGATTTGTAAAGATCGTTTACATTTATATGTACTGTTGTATCCGTCCTAAAACCGCCTTATATTTGGGTATTATCTGCGTATCTGATGTTTGCGTACTCATTTGCAATATTTTTGATTTTAAGCGATCACTAATACGTTAAACAGGCTTCGTTATTTCTACAATGAAGCCTATTTTAATGCATGCAGAATGTGAAAAAATCAAGCTATTGTAATGTGAGTTGTATTAGAATTGTTGAATTTTTTGCAAAATTAATTAGCTCTGGAGTCTTGAATATAAGTGATTTGAATGAAAAAATCATTGATGTTACATAGAGAAGTAGACAATTTATATTTCGATGACATCATGTAAATAAATTTAATTTTGTGTAACTAGAATTGTCTTTTTCGATGCAGTTTTAAGTTTTCAAGTATAATAAATTACTGTAGTAGTGTGACAACTGAAAAATATCAATGCTGAATGCATCCCATTTTAGAGGTGTTTAAATGAAATTGCATTTCAGTTGAAAAGTGTTTCATAAGCAATGCTTTATGCATGACTGATTTTTCTTGTTAGTTATATGAAGTACAATTTTGCGCGATTTTCACACAGATTGGCTCCTTATCGGTCGAAAATATTATCCCATTAATAAAATAATATACATAGTTCCCATCTTGACATCATTGAAGTGATCAAGGAAC
The DNA here is from genome assembly GCA_951213105.1 of Amaurobius ferox. Classification (NCBI taxonomy): domain Eukaryota; kingdom Metazoa; phylum Arthropoda; class Arachnida; order Araneae; family Amaurobiidae; genus Amaurobius; species Amaurobius ferox. The sequence goes on from OX578144.1 coordinate 60,509,346, forward strand.
GTCCTTTCTAACTATCTCTGTACCGAATCCGCAGGAGAATTCCTATATATTTATTTATTTATTTTTAAATACTTCCAAATATCCATGCTTTAGTTTTAACACTTTACAACGAAGTTGAAAAGTGTTTATGACTTTGTTCATTCATTCAGTCAGTCTGTCTGTCTGTCTGTCCGTTAGCACGATAACTGCCATAAAAATGACTTTATCAAAATGAAATTTTAGTATGTTGTTCAGACGGTCTGTGGGACCTATGGGACTATAAATGGAGAATATCAGACAATTAGTTTTGGATTGAACCCGGGTTGAAAAAATGAAATACATTGAATCCTACGGGACCTAATTTTTCAAAAAATTTTTAAACGGATATAAAATTCACAAATTGCTTAGAAAATATTTAAATTATCCCATAACATATATAAAAAAAATTTCAGCAAAATATATTCAGTAGTTTTTTAAATAAAAATTAAAATATTAATTACACCTTATATAGGGAGAGATCACGTGACCCACTTCAAAATAAAATATGGCATCCATCTTGTGTCCTAAAACCGTCCTAACCAACTAAACCTACAAAAATCCGTCCTAAAACCGCTTTAATTTTGCTTAAATTCTGTTCATCTGCATACTGAAATAACTCAATTTCAATATATTTGAGTTTAAATGATCATCCGACTTTGAATATTGCTGCAACGAAGCCTAATTTTCACTTTTAGAAAATTTAAACAGCAGAATATGTAGAATTAGTTGTATAAAAATTGCTGCATTTCTTTAAAGCAAAATTATTTAGCTCATGGAGTCTGCAATATAGATGATATGAATGAAATATTCATCGATTTTACAGAGAGAAGGCAGATTTTTTCGATGAAGTTTTAAGCATAGAGTTTAATTATTTGTACCTCCATGGTCTTAAGTTTTTAAATAAAATAAATCATTATAGTATTGTGATGAATGGAATGCATGGAAAAATGTTTATGAATCAAATGCTGCTTTTATAGAGAGAGCCAGGCGTGTTATATTTCGATGAAGTCATTTGAATAAATTTCATTTGTTTCCGATGAAGTTTTCGAATACAATAAATCAATGTAATATTAAGATTACTTTTAAAGTATTACCTAGGAATGGATGACGTTTTAGAGATGTTTAAATAAAATTGCATTGAAGTTGGAAAGTGTTAAATAATCAAAGCTTTACGCATGATTGATATTTGTTTATTGTATTGATTGATTTTTGTTTATTATATTTTTTCGCCGCATTCGAAGGAGATGATTAGCATGAATCTATAGTTTGGCAAAAATGTGGGTGCATTACAACAAAGAAAAATCTATTTTGAATTACGCTATTTTCGAATTTTCTGCCAATTTTCAATTAAAACACAAAAGGGTGGGACAGCTCAGTGACACAGGACTCAGAACACGCTGACAGTTTAAAGCGTGGGGACGGTTCGAGTTCGATTCCTGGCTTTGCCCAGATTGTTACCATGTTTACGTGAAGTGCAAGCACGTTAAATATACGGACTCGTAACTCTTCTGAAAGGTTGGTGGTAGTGAAAGGAGTGTACGGTCCCTACGGATGCCGTCCCCACTGGATTTCTATCTAAATTGGGTGGCACTGTCCCAGTCGTCCAAACAGATGCATAACATCTTCTGGTAGGTCGACCGGTCTGGGTCGAACAAACAAACATCCAATCAAAAGCTTATTATATTTGATTACATTTTTTCCTCCGGTTGGCAGATCACGAACGGGGCGATGGTTTAGGGAACGATGGATGTTTTTGAGTATGCGTTGCAAATCGGCTAATTTATTCTAGTATAGAATAAATCGAGTTTAAAATCAAAATTGTAAACAAGAATAAGGGTCAAAAAGAGAGTCGCATTACAAAGTGAAACTGAAAATGAGAAAATTCATTCATGAAGTTGAAAAATAAAAGTTATAAATCAAAACACTCACTCACAATTCAACCCAACTCACAATTTTCAGAAATCATTAAAATGCTATTAACCATTTTTACTTTCCTTATATACAAAAATATACATAATATATAAGGAAAGTATTGTGACGGGGTCGAAAATTCGAATTCGAGTTTTCGACTGGAGAGCACGTTTCAAGCATCCCTGATCACGAATTAAACATTTTTGAAGTGATGTCTGTGTGTGTGTGTGTGTGAAAGTATGTGTATGTGTGTGTGTATGTGTGTCAGTGAGTCTGTGGAGACGATAACTGACGAACAAATGGACCGATTCGAGCAAAATTTTGTACAAAAATTACAATCCGTAAACACTGGAAGCCTATTGTTTTTATACGCAATCGAATGTTCAGAACCCCCCCCCCCCCCCTAAATTTTCGAGGAAAATATTTTAAAAATCGTCAGAAAATCAAAAATACTAATAAAGTTGCGCAAATATATATTTCTTATGTAATTTTTTATTAGAAAACTATTGAAATAAATGTTCAAACGCTAAAATGAACCATTCTCGAGATATTGTACATTTTTCAAAAAAAATATCAAAAATCATATAAAATAAAAAAAAAAAATTACTATCGAGAAACAAGTTCACTTTTCATATGCAATACCATGCGATAAATTTGGTGACAGCATTTTCGTGGAACTATGTCGTTCCATTCATGAAAAAAGATACTTTGAATAATACTTTTGTATTTGAATGTCAATAGTCATTTATCTGCTGTAAGAATAACTTATTTCTACGTCCATAACGCTTGGCGATATTTTGGTGAAGAATTTGGCGGAATGTCGCCAACCTTGGCGGCATTTTTAATTGTTGCCAAATTAACAAAAATCTCTTAAAATGGATAAAAATGACGCCAAATCAATGAAAATTACGACTAATTGAAGGAAATTCAATATCTTGAAAGAATATAAGTATCTACTATAAGAATAACATTTTTTTAACTGTAAAAGTAGTAAATTCATTGCATTATGTAAGGAAAGTCATGTGTTGTTCACATCAGATTTTTGATACTGTGATTGAAGCACAAATGAATAATATGACGTATTAAAATAAATAAAAAAATAGTATGTATTGAAATTAATGTTAAAACTGTAAATTACATTACCCATTGTAAATGTAATTCCAAATGTGCGCCATACTGCATTTTTATTATTGCATCAAATTTAACTTTAGAAAATATTGTTTGTAGCTAGAAAGTTAAAACTAATCATAGACGGAATTTTCCTATTTTCTGACTAATCTTCACTTTTATTTTTCATTCTTTCATTAACCCTAAAAGAAACCAACAGGACGCTTCAAAACATTAAGAGTTTTCCTCTGTGGATTTCATTTTGTTTATAATAAGTAATGCAGGCGCAAAACACCAGATTCACTTCTCAATATGATTTCTACACAATTTCGACAGCGAAAATTGAATTTCTTTCCCCACAGTTTTTCTAAAACACATATCTTCTGTGATACAATGACAGAAATTTACTTCCGCAATATTACATTTTCTTTGAAATCGTGTTTACACTCCATGCTCTATAAGATAGAAAAGCTGTTTCTGTAAATCGAGGGATTAAAACTAAATTGGTATCGTATGCCATATGGGAGAAATATATTTGAGGAATACAAGATCTCGCCAAGCATTTTATTTGCTAGATTTATTTTGTTTAATTTTCGAGTATTTTCGAATATAGCTGTGGCAAAATATCGTTTTAGTATCCAATATTTTGATCTGGAACTTAAATATAAATTAATAAACATTTTACCATAAGAAAGTAATTGGTATTTAACATATATGAAATCAATGTTTGCAGCAGTGTACTGCGTTAATAGAGCTAAGATGTATCCCATTATATGAATAAACTAAAATCTGATGTGGGCAGCACATGACTTTCCTTATATAATGCAATGAATTTACAACTTTTACAGTTAAAAAAATGTTATTCTTATAGTAGATACTTATTTTCTTTCCTAGATATTGAATTTTCTTCAATTAGTCGTCATTTCCATTGATTTGGCGTCATTTTTTATCAATTTGGCGAGATTTTTCAACAATTAAAAACGTCGCCAAGTTGGCGACATTCCGCTAAATTCATCGCCAAAATCTCGCCAAGCGTTATGGATGAATAAATAAGCTATTCTTACAGCAGATAAATGACTAGTGGCGTTCAAATACAAAAGTATTACTCAAAGTTTATTTTTTCCTGAATGGAACGAGCTAGTTCCACGAGAATGATGTCACCAAATTTATCGCATGGTATTACATATGAAAGGTGAATAGTTTCTCAATAGGAAATATTTTTTTTTTATTTTATATGACTTTGTGATAATTTTTTTGAAAAATGTTCAATATCTCCAGAACGGTTCATGTTAGCGTTCTAAAATTCATGTCAATCGTTTTCTAATGAGAAATTACATAAGACATGTCTATTTGCGTAACTTTATTAGCGGATTTGATTTTTTGACGATTTTTTCAAAATTTCATTCGAAAATTTAGGTGGTTTCTGAACATTCGATTCCGTATAAAAACAATTGGCTTCCAGTCTTTACGGATTGTGATTTTTGTGCTAAATTTCGTTCGGATCGTCCAGTCGTTCGTCAGTTATCGTCTCCACAGACTGACTGACACACACACACACACACACATACTTTCACACACTCTCACATACTTTCACACTCACACACACACACACACACACACACACACCACTTCAAAAATGTTTGATTCGTGATCCGGGATGCTTGAAACGTGCTCTCCCGTCGAAAACTCGAATTCGAATTTTCGACCCCGTCAGAATACATTATGTATATAAGGAAAATAACAAGCAGTCTTCTTTCTGTCCAAGTCATATCATCATTACTGGAATTATGATACTTACTGCTTTTTGCAATTGAATTTTATACGAATTGCCACACAAACTAATAGACTTAAAAGAATATAAACTTACGAGATTTCAATATGAATCATTGCGGATTAATAATTAGTAACTGTTGTTTCAGTTAAACCATCAGTTAATTATGGAAAAGAAATTATACGCTTTTTCTTATAGTAGTAGATATAGAATATTTCTTATAGATATAGAATATTTCTCATATATTAGATACTTGCATTATTTTCAAGATATTGACATTTCGTCAATTAATTATCATTTTCATTGATTTAGCGTCATTTTTATCCATTTGGCGAGATTTGGGTTAATTTGGCAAGATTTAAAAAAAGTCTCCAGGTTGGCGACATTCTGCCAAACTCGTCGCCAAAATCTCGCCTAGCGTTACGGACGGAGAAATAAGTTATTCTTATAGCAGATTGCCGTTCAAATACAAAGGTATTACTCAAAGTATCTTTTCTCGTGAATGGCACGAGCTAGATCCACGAGAATGATGTCACCAAATTTACCGCATGATATTACATATGAAAAGTGAACACGTTTCTCAACAGTTAATATTTTTTTTAATCTATGGGATTTCATTATGAATTTATTTAAAAAGTGTGCAATATCTTGAGAATGGTTTATACTAGCGTTCTAAAGTTCATATCAATCGTTTTCTTGGGAAAAATTATATAAGAAATGTCTATTTGCGTAACTTTATTAAAGGTTTTGATTTTTGATGAATTTTTCAAAATTTCACACGAAAATTTAGGGGGGGCTCTGAACATTCGATTGGGTTTAAAAACAGTAGGTTTCCAGTATTCACGGATTATAATTTTTGTACCAAATTTCATTCGAATCGCTCCATTCGTTCGTGAGATGTCGACTCCACAGACTCATTGACACACACACACACACACACATCATCTCAAAAATTTTCGATTCGTGGTCAGGGATGCTTAAAATGTTTTCTCCCTTCGAAAACACGAATTCGAATTTTCAACCCCGTCACAATACTTTCCTTATACATTATATGTATATAAGGAAAGTGAAAATATCTAAAAGTAAATACCACAGCTCAGATGAAAAATTAACTAGAATGAACTAGAATTAACCAGAATTAACTAGATGAAAAATTAACTAGAAAAATTAACTGAATTCGACTTTCTCATACCAAAATTCATTATTTTTCCAAATTTTATAAAAAGACATTTGAAAAATATGTATCGGGGATCTAAATCATTATAACTACAGCTTGTTACCCTTCACTATTAAGGGATTAAAATATTTTGTTTGATACAATACTTGCCTTCCCCCTCCAGGGAATTTGCCCCCCAAGGGGAGATAATGGAGTCTGCAAAAATATTTTAATCACAGCTATTTTTCACGACAATAATTGAAACTATTATGTTTCGTGATCATCTATATATATAAAGAAGAAAAGTGTGTATGTATGTATGTATGTATGTATGATCTACCATAACTGGAGAACGGCTGAACCGAATTTCATGAAATTTGTCTTGGTAGTCTTGAAATTGCTCCACAAAAAACATAGGCCATGTTTCGAGTTTCTACTATCAGTGGTTTTTGAGATATTAGTGTAAAACGACACTTTTTCCTAGGAGTTCTACTGTCTAACTCCATGATTCACAACGGAAAATTTTTCCTAGGAGTCTACTGTCTAACTCCACCGGCCACACACTTTGCTACCGAAAACCCTTGGGTTGGTCGTGTGGCCTGGGCCTTCAACTGTCTAACTCCATGATTCACAACGGAAAAGGTTGGCCATTGTTGGTTTAAAACGTGAAAGTCAATTAAATCTAGTCAAGTAATCTTACCCTTCATGCAGTTTTGTGGGAGTTTATTGAACGTATTCGACACTTTTGAAAATCGCAGGTTTGAGATATGAATTTAATTGGAAACTATCACCATGGTTTATTTCTCACAGGCTTACTCAACAACGAAAAGTATTAAAAAATCACAAGAAAGATCAATCATGCATAAAGCATTGATTATGAAACACTTTCCAACTTTAATTTTATCTAAACATCTCTAAAATGCGATACATGCAGGGGTAGTATATCATAATCGGCCCTATATGCTCTGGTGTAATTTGTATCATAGTTTTGCATGGTAAATCCTGAACAACGGCGGGTAATCGTTGCTAGTTGAGCCATAAGTAAACCCTTTATGCATGATTCTACCAAATTTTGTACTTTGCTGGCATGTTAAGAAATATAAAATGTCGATTAAATTGCGAAGTTTTCGCTCGAATTTAAAAACAAATTATCTCTAGTTCTAGATTTTTTTATTACAAAACCGGAAATAAAATTTCGTGAAAATCCATTAATATTCGTAGCTGGGATAGTGTACACAAGAAATCGACCACAAACATCAGGCAGACGGGCATCACTCCAAAAATAGTCAGAACGCATTTAGAATGTCTTAAAAAATGTATTGGCATCAAAATCGAATATTTTCGAAAAAGCAATACTTTCTTAATACTAAGTAAGAGAAAGTAAAAATATCGTGTACATTGGATTAACACTACGTAAGAGAAATTACATATCATATACAGTATATAATACTTTCTTACTACTACGTAAGAGAAAATAAAAAATCGTGTACAGTGGATTAATACTACGTAAGAGAAATTAAATATCATATACAGTATATAATACTTTCTTAATACTACGTCAGAGAATGTAAAATCGTGTACAGTGGATTAATACTACGTAAGAGAGATTAAACATCATATACGGTATATAATACTTTCTTAATACTACGTAAGAGAAAGTAAAAATCGTGTACAGTGGATTAATACTACGTAAGGGAGATTAAATATCATATACTGTATATAATACTTTCTTAATACTACGTAAGAGAAAGTAAAAATCATGTATTGTAGATTAATACTACGTAAGAGAAATCAAATATCATATACAGTATATACTACTCTCTTAATATTACGTAAGGGAAAATAAAAATCGTGCACAGCGGATAAAAGTTAAATTTAGAAGTTACAACCAAGGCCCAAATATGGAAGCGCCTTACCACAGTGAGCCTCTTATTTAATACAAAAGCTGTAAGCTAGTATTTTGCACTGTGAAAGTTAACATGACTAAAACGCAGGGCTGCTATATTTACTGAGAAATTCTATTTTCCGTCTTTACATAAAACATTCAAGAACACTATATGACACTTCAAGAGATTGAAATTCTTTTACAGTGGATTGTATTCTGTAGACAATAAGAAATGTAGATACAAAACACCTGATCCAGTTTTCAATGCGATTTATCCCCAATTTCAACTGCAAAGATTTGATTTCGCCTCCTGAGCGTATATGGAATGTTTCTGATTTGATTGAATGTCAGAAATGTCTTTTATTTTGTTTGAAATTGCATTTTATCTGAATTGACTTTAACTTCCACTAGCAAAAAGCTGTGATTTGAATGGATTTACTTATATGGAGTATGCGAGCTGTAAAATATTTAAAATTAAAGCGCAATTTAACAAACAATTATGAAATTAGAAGTTAAAGAATTAATTTCAATATTTGAGAATTCTAATACAAAGGAGCATAAGAAGTTTTTAGAATTTGGGTATAAGTATAATAGGGATTATTTATGACTCGATGATTATGAAATTCAACCGTTTCAATCACTGTAGTGAAAAATAGCGGCGATACAATTCTTGTGCTCGTGACATAATTACTCCTCCTCTATATTGTTACTTTCCCTGCAATATATGGTAATGTTTAGGGAAAGTATTGGAATCATACCGAAAATCACAACTCGAGTTTTCGATGGATCTACACGTTTCGAGACCTCTAGAATACGAAAAACTATTTTTAGCGTGACGTCTGTGTGTGTGTCTGTGTGTCTGTCTGTGCAGATATTGTATCCACTCTAACTTAAAAACTAATTGACCGAATTTCATAAAATTTAGTAGGTAAGTCACTTGTGGGCGACTCTGGTGATGATAAGTTTTGGGTAGATTCGTTATAAAAGAACCCGCCTTTTTTTTGCAAAAATAGCCAGCAAAAGCCTGTATCCACTCTATTTGAAAAACTAATGGACCGAATTTCACAAAATTCGGTAGATAAGTATCTTGTGCGTCACTCTGATGCTGATTAGATTTTGGTAGGATTCGGAAAAAAATAACCTGCCTTTTTTTTGCAAAATGGTCCGCAAAAATCTCCAAAATCTAAAATAAAAAACTATGCATGCTCAAATATGGCCATTAAATGCTTGTTTAATACGTAATTTTTAACGACGAAAAGAATAAGACTAACCCCATTACACTAGGACTGGCCGTTCTCGAGATATTTTAGCGTTCTCTTATTTTCTCTACGCCACCATTTGAAAATAAGTCCAGTTACCAAATGAGAATGAAAATTGAATTAAAAGTGAATTAAATTTAATTAAAATAAAGAGAACGTGGATATAAGTCTGCAGGGAAAGTCATGTGCTGCCCACATCAGATTTTTACTTTCCCTGCAATACATGGTAATGTATAGGGAAAGTATTGGAATCATGCCGAAAATCACAACTCGAGTTTTCGACGGATCTACACGTTTCAAGACCTCTAGACTACGAAAAAACCATTTTTAGCGTGACGTCTGTGTGTGTGTCTGTCTGTGTGTCTGTCTGTGTGTCTGTGTGTCTGTCTGTGCAGATTTTGTATCCACTCTAACTGAAAAACTAATGGACCGAATTTCAAAAAATTTGGTAGGTAAGTCACTTGTGGGCGGGGCAGGTGCTGATTAGTTTTGGGTACAATTCGAGATAAAAGAACCCGCCTTTTTGTGCGAAATGGCCCGCAAAAGCTTGTATCCACTCTAGCTAAAAAACTACTGGACCGAATTTCACAAAATTCGGTAGTTGAGTCACTTGTAAGTCATCCTGGTGCTGATTAGATTTTGGTACGATTTGGAAAAAAAATAACCTGCCTTTTCTTACAAAATGGCCCGCAAAAATCATCAAAATCTAAACTAAAGAACTACGCATGCTCAAATATATCCATTAAATGCTTGTTTAATACGTAATTTTTAACGACGAAAAGAATAAGACTAACCCCATTACACTAGGACTGGCCGTTCTCGAGATATTTTAGCGTTCTCTTATTTTCTCTACGCCACCTTTGAAAATAAGTCCTGTTACCAAATGAGAATGAAAATTGAATTAAAAGTGAATTAAATTTAATTAAAATAAAAAAAACGCGGATATAAGTCTGCAGAGAAAGTCATGTGCTGCCCACATCACATTTTTAATCAAGGTATCATTCGAAATATTTTTTAAGCTCTCTAAAATAAAAGATAACATGCTATAATCGGGATGCTCAAATATGTCCATTAAATGTTTGTTTAACACGTAATTTTTAACGACGAAAAGAATAAGACCAACCCCATTACACTAGGACTGGCCGTTCTCGAGATATTTTAGCGTTCTCGTATTTTCTCTACGCCACCTTTGAAAATATGTCCAGTTACCAAATGAGAATGAAAATTGAATTAAAAGTGAATTAAATTTAATTAAAATAAAAGAACGTGGATATAAGTCTGCAGAGGAAGTCATGTGTTGCCCACATCAGATTTTTAATTAAGGTATCATTCGAAATATTTTTTTAACCCTCTAAAATAAAAGATAACATGCTATAATCGGGATCATTAGGACCAACTGTACAAGTTTTGTATGTTTTTTCTTGCAAAATTTGCAAAAAAAAGTTACTTAAAATGTTACTTAAAAATTTACCCCTAAGTTACATAATATATTCTAGTATGAATCTGAGTTGAGTCAGACTCTAATTAAATTTAGATTTTAAAAATTCAGCATAAACTATTCGGGCTATATTCAGCATAAACTATTCACCAAAAAGGACAATTTATATTATAATTATAACCTTACATCATTTTATTTTTTTCTAAATATATTCAGATAGAGAATTTAATTATTACTCTAAAATATTTTACAAACAATGCCGTAAATTGAGAAAGAGCAGATAAAAGTTAATTCTAATCTAATTAACGGAATTATTCAATATTTTAGTGAATGTGCTGTTTGCAAAGATTTAACTTATTATAAATATTTATAAAGATCTAACGATATATCAATGAATTTACACTTTATAAAGATGTTTTATTCTGAGAAAAATGCTCAGATTTTCACGTATGCAGCTAACCTTATCCCTCAGTGTTAGTGCAACACTAGATTTAGTTTGATTTTTATCTTGATCAAGCGTCTCATTATTTCCTTCTCTTCTTGCGGTCTGATTTAATTCAACAACTCGATTTTACAGTTATTCACGTATTATATATTATATACTTGTGAATATCGGTTATTGGTATTTGAAAACCGCTCCAAACTGAGTCCCTGAGAATGTTGTCCAGATTTTGGGAGTAATCCCTTAAGGCATGAGTATCGGTATGTGTTCTGTGGGTATCGGTATGTGCTTTGAAAGTATCGGTATGTGTTTTGTGAGTATCGGTATTTGTTTTCTACGACTTATTTGGTCTTCTTAATATGTATCAATTGAATTAAAAACATTATTTATTTTTGCTGTTTCTCTGAAGTCTTTAACACGTTGACGGCGCTTTCTTTTAAAATGTAATTTTTTTTATACCTTATCAGAAATCTCTTAATGTTTTAATTGAAGGGAAAATGGAAGCTCAAACTCTTCTACTCGTATTTCCGAAAATTTTCCGTTACATTTTGTATAAACTTTGCTGTTCGAAGCGGAAATAGAATACCGGATCTCCGAACTGGCCAGCTAACGCTCTACCGTTGAGCTACTGAGACTAGATTGCAAGCTTCTATCGTGGAAGTAGACCCTATTTCATAATTCCTGTGACCTTATTTCATATTTCCTAACACTTTATGATTCTAAAAATTATATATCGCAGGAAAAGAGGAAACATAAACTACCAACACCCCAAAAAAACCATCTTTTCTTATCGTCGAAGTGGACATTGCATTCTCCATCCCCTAATGTCAGATTGTTATGCAACTGATAATCTGACTGACCACCTCCTGCTATTACTTTGTTTATATACATAATGTATAAGGAAAGTATTGTGACGGGGTCGAAAATTCGAAATCGAGTTTTCGATGGGAAAGCACGTTTCAAGCATCCCTGATCACGAATCAAACATTTTTGAAGTTATGTCTGTGTGTGCGTGTGTGTGTGAAAGTATGTGTGTGTGAAAGTATGTGTGAGTGTGTGAAAGTATGTGCGTGTGTGTGTGTCAGTGAGACTGTGGAGACGATAACTGATGAACGAATAAACCGATTCGAACGAAATTCGGTACAAAAATCACAATCCGTAAGCACTGGAAGCCTATTGTTTTTATATGCAATCGAGTGTTCAGAACCCCCATAAATTTTCGAGTGAAATTTTGATAAAATCGTCAAAAAATCAAAACCGCTAATAAAGTTACGGAAATAGACATTTCTTATGTAATTTTTTATTAGAAAACGATTGACATAAATTTTAGAACGCTAACATGAACTGTTCTCGAGATATTGCACATTTTTCAAAAAAATTATCAAAATGTCATATAAAATAAAAAAAAATATTTCTTATTGAGAAACATGTTCACTTTTCATATGTAATACCATGCGATCAATTTGGTGACATCATTCTCGTGGATCTAGCTTGTTCCATTCATGAAAAAATATACTTTGAGTAATACTTTTGTATTTGAACACCAATAGTCATTTATCTGCTGTAAGAATAACTTATTTCTTCGTCCATAACTCTTGGCGAGATTTAAACGACGAATTTGGTGGAATGTCGCCAACTTGGCGAAGTTTTTAAATGTTGCTAAATTGACGAAAATCTATCCAAATGGTTAAAAATGACGCTAAATCAATGACGACCCATTGATGATGACGACACTGAAAATGACGACTCATTGACGAAAATTCAATATCTTGGAATGAATATAAATAGCTACTATAAAAATAATCTATTTTTTTACTGTAAAAGTAGTAAATTCATTGCATTATATAAGGAAGGTCATGTGCTGCCCACATCAGATTTTTTTTTATCTCAGGTTAGCCTCCTGTTTCTACTATTTTTACCCAGTTGAGTATCCTCCTTTGATATTGGCGTCAAACTTCCAGAATCCACTGAATCCATGCTCGCCGTATTAGGGTAACTTTCAGACATCCGACATATTTGCACTAACCTACACAGTTGATTCGTTCGGTCGGCATTGTAAATAACCTTGGTGTCCCAAACCAGGAATCGAACCATGTAGCACCGAACAGGCCAGCCGACTCTCTACTGTTGAGCTTCTGGGACGAAATTGCAAACTCTTAACATCGAAGTGGATTCAGCAATGTCTACGATAAGAAGGCAATTAGATAGGGAAGTTAACTAGTTAAATATAAAGAAACAAGCAAGAAAATAATCGCTAAAAAAATATTGCAATAAAACACAATAATTAAAAACTTCGCGAATACGGTATAAATAAAAAATAAACGGGTCTACTAGTTTCAAAGTCAAATAACAGCCTTTTTCTTCAGGACTGACAAGAAATGTGACCTCACTTACTCAAATCAAGTTGGGGATTGATTTTAGTGAGTGATTAATTACTGACGCTTTGTGTCAGGTGTGAAGAAAAATATTGTTATTTGTATTAGAAATTAATGGAGCTGTTTATTATTGTATTTATGCTATATTTACGTTAAGTTTTTAATTAGTGTATAATAAGAAAAGTCAATTGTAGGAGCAGTGGAGTAGAGGGAAATCTTTTTGGTTGAATACTCGTATTTTTCATCTAGACTACAAAAACACGTTTAATAAAAGTTTGGTATAAAATTTCATTTTTATAATAGACTAATTAATTTTGACATAACGCATCTACACATATAAAATTTCACATCTACTTGACAGTGTTCATAATGTGCATATATATCAGATTGCCGAATTTTAGCCAGGCCAAAAAAGGTTTTAACCGCTTAAAAAAAAGCCGGCTTTTATTAAAAACAGGTAATTTTACAGCCAATTCACATTAAATTTGCATTACTTTATCTTTGATGCACTCTTAAATATTTTTTGCTAAAATGTTTATAAACTTCTATTAAATATTGCCAAGTACACAAGATTTTATGACGACTAGAAAAATACTGTGAAACGTAATATGTCTAAAAGAAAAAATATATATACAGTGAAGAGAATGCATTAAATTAGACACTAAGATGGTGTTTTGAAAGCCTCTGTTACGTAATGCATAGCTCTACATTACATATACTACACATTTTAAAGACTATAATTAATTAAACAGTCAAATCACCACACATCAAAAAGGAAAAAAAAATCAATTTTACTTCAAAAAGTAGTGATAGTGTTTTTTATTAAATGGCTTTATGCATGATTTTAAATATCCATGAGTAAAAATAATACTCTTACATATCAAAAATAATACTCTTACATATCATTACAAAGTCCTTAAAATTAGTTAACTAGTAAAATATATCACTAAGCAACTATTGTCTTAAAATAAAATATTTCATTATTTAAAGCAATAACATTTTAAAAAAAATGTGTTAATGGCCAATGTGAACCAAGTAAAGCAGTTGGTATACCTTTCTAAAATTTAGCTGGCTTTTTTGCAACTAACAAATCACTAGCAGGTATTCCAATACTAATGTTTTCATTATTGAGAAATAAAGTTAGTTATTAATTTCTAACCCAATAAAATGCCTTTAAAATTAGTTAAAGAACACTTAAAAATGTGTAATTTAAAATTAAAATCCTTCACACTTTTTTACAAAAAAAAAAAGCCAATTTTGGCCAACAAAAGCTAATTTTGGCCAACAAAAGCTAATTTTGGCCAAAACAAAGCCGCTGAAAACCAATAAAAGCCACCGGCGTGGCTTTTATTAATTTTTTAGCCGGCTTTTATGCAACCCTGATATATATACACGCAAATGAACACTTTTTAGGAGGTGTTCGAAATGTGTTCAGGAGGACTTAAAGCGTGCTTTTTTATTAACATCTCCAAATCAAATACTGGGGAAATAATAATTTTCAATACAATCATACGAGAAAGTAACTGGCCTTAAGATTTCATTTCAGCTTTGTAAATTTAATGAAAACCGTCACGAATACAGCAAGACGCTTATGTTTTTTCAATGAATCCCCAAACCGGGCGAATTCCAAACCTGTTTCCAAATTTTTCGGTATTGACGAAAATTTAATATATATTTCTTTCGTCTCTGGGCATTTATTCTGCTTCCTGCAAGCAATTCAATCTGCCTCTATAATGACATCAGGCTTATTCGCAAGTTCTTTTAAAGGATTTTCTTTTTTATTTAACATCGGCCTTCCTCCTCTTGCGCGCGAAATCATGTCACGTCATAGTTAGTTTTTAAGAGAAGGGATAGTGCAACTCAACTCCGGATAAAAAATGGAGGAACAGGAAGAAAAAATACTGGAGTTCGGTTGATGCCGAAACATAGAGTGAGGATTGGACGTGTAATTTGAAACTTCTGTCCCCGTACTATCTGCCTGGGACTATCGGGCCTTGGTGAAAAGGACGTGACACGTGTGGAGAATATTTAGGGGTGGCGGAATGGAGTTGGAACGTTTAGATTTTCTGACTCAATTTTAAGATAGTATTCAAAGATGAGAGGAACTCAACGTCACATGAGTTCTGATTAGAATGCTTTTTCGACTGAATTATCTGAACAGCAATCACTGAACCACTCGGTTGTTTAATAATATTTTGAATACATTCCCATTGCAGATAACATGATCCATGGACCGGTTTTGCATCTATGAACCGGTTTTACATCCATGAACCGGTTTTGAGTCCTTGAATTGGCTCCTCATGCGCTTGCTATATACTTGCTATATATAATGAGATCGATTATGTAAATATTGATTCTGAGAAGCTTTATAATACATAAAATATAAATAGAATCATTATCAACTCTATTTTAAAATTAGTTATATTTGAAAATGCAGAATAGTTTCTAGTTTCATTAAACAAAATACAGAATAATATTCAATCTTTTCCTTCTTTCCGCAAAACGTGAAATTACTTTAACAGTTTTTATTTTAATTGTCCAATGGCTACTTGAAAGGGTGAACCTTGCCATTCGAGAGTGCCCCGTAGAGTTTCGCAGCCACGTCCTCAGCCATTCAGCGTTCACAGCCATCTTTATAACGTAAAATACATTATTTCAGGAGTTGGATTTAAAACGGAAAAAGTAGCCAGGATCACCAACAATTTATGATTTTTCTGTTAAATGTTGAGAGCAATTTTTAATTGCAGTCAGTGCAGTGTTTAGTCACTCATCTACGAGAACACTTCTTCACGTTTGTTGCTCAGAATTGAAATTTGAAAATTTTAGAACAAGTCCGTCGATCATCTATATATATATATATGGTTTTCGCATGCATCATCATTAGAGACTTGAAAACGTCTATGTGGTATAAACACACAAACCACACCATATAATGGGGTACACCTGCGGTGTCAGGATATCTATATAACATTTTTTTGGCATTTTTACACTACAGTTTTTTGACGTGTCCGGCGTTCTGACACTTCTTCTACGGCCTATAATGGCGGCAATGAATGCTTCCCTTTCGGCCAGATGGCGGTACAAGCGATAAAACATTCTGTGATCCGGCCCACATCTGTTGGGGAAGCGCTGCGGCAAAGCCATTTTTTGGGCTTCCCTTCCATTACCATTAACGAGATCGAAGAAATGCATTCCTCATTCGTATACTGATTCATTCCAAGTCGCTAATGACGGTGCATGCGAAAACTGTCGCTTTCATATGTCTTTGCGTTGGGCAAGACGGTGTATCTGGGGTAGTAATGGAAAGCGCCCTCTAGCGCATATCCGCTTACTGTGTCCCTTCAGGTTTGAAAAACCCTGTATATATATATATATATATATATAAAATTGATATTAATCGAAAACTATGCATGAACTACAGTAAGTACAAAAAATCCATCTCTAACGAATCCGTCACAAATGAGTAACCATAGGCCAAGACTAAGAATAAACATAGTATGTAACTTATCGCTAAAATGGAAAAAAGGGATGCGGGGAATAATATTATACAAACATCATTATTAAATAGGTAAATATATAAAAATATGAAAGAGCAAACGTGGCAAAAATAAGTAAAGGCATTAACAATTAGCTCAAGCTAAAGATCAATACATGGAGAGCAATCGATGAATGTTTATATTCTGTATTTTATATTCTGACTTCTAGTTCATAATTTAATAGTACATCTATAATTATTAATTAATTTTAACTTATTCAACCATCTAGCTTTTGATTTTCTATTATATATATATATATATATATATATATGCAATAGCGCTAATTTTATAATGATCTTCGTACTCCATTTTACTTTACAATTATTAGTATTTTGTGTATTTTTATGCACTTCTAGTTAACTGCGTATTTTACATTACTAATAACCTATCAAAGCTTCACATGCGCTTTATAAGTTATATGGGAATTATAAATCTCTCATATCCTTTTTATATTTCTGTAGTGTCAGAATTGTGTCTGTAATATGCAATTTCCATTATTTTCTTTTCTTTCTCAATTTAATTTCCTAATCAGTTCGATATTCCCTTGTATTTTTATTTTTATTTCTTTCTCCATTTCCGTTCTATCAGATTGATATTACTTATAATTTATTAATTTATTAATTTTTTATTTTATTAATTTATATGATCCATTTAATGTATTTTCCTTGTCCTGGCATCTCCGTGCTCTGCTTTTCCGGCACTCCCTCGTTGCTTTTTGCTATTAAATACACGCTATTATATTGCCCGCGGTTTGATACTGTGTTTACTGATTTGCACTCCTGCACTTCCGGATTTGTTATTAAAAAAGAAATATATATATATATATATATATATATATATATATATATATATATATATATATATAATGTAAATGACAAAGTACTAAACGTACCCGATTGTAAACTAATAGAAATTGCCAGGTCATGAAAAGATATATACAAAGCTATATACATAGCTATATGATAAAAGAAATTATTTTGATATAATCATTAATTACATCATCGATTGGAAATCGAACTTGAGCGCCAATATTTTCCTCAATATCGTTAGAAACCAATTTCTACGAAACTCAAGATTGCATACTTATAAGGATGATCGTATCAAAAGTGATAAAAAATTTATAAAGGAAGCGTTGAAACAGCACTATCCAATGGGATACCTCAAACACCACTATAATGCTTTGCACTGCAAGGAAATTAATGCATTTGATAGTGATATTGGCAACACCTATTTTATATAATATAATGGCAACGCATCGAATGGCTCGGCACTTTATATTTGAATTTCAATGATCTGTCATTCGGATTAACTTCTGATTTCAACCTGTATCAATTCAAAATATTTTTCTCCACTCAGTCCATGCAATTACTTCTGGCATACGTCTTTTGCTTTGACGTTCCAAGGAAATATAGCCACAGGCACGTAACGGTTCCGTGAGTGTTTCCTCAGGAGTAATAGCTGGCTATAAACGGGAACAAGGGGTCACAATCCCCCTTGGCCATTTGTTATTTCCCTGTTGGCACTTATATCACCTCTCGATCTTTTTTGATTTTCTTATATATATATATATATATATATATATATATATATATATATATATAATTCCTAAGATAGAAAAATAATAATTTCAAAATGATATTGATGGTTTAAACCTCTTAGACCTATCCCTTAAATACAGTTACATGCGCTTGTTATCAGGGTATAATCAATATCTGCAATGGAAGTAATAAATTTGTTATACGCCACAAATTTGCGATCTTGTGGGAATTAACATATTGAGTCCTACCACGCAGCCGGATTCAATTTTAATACAATATAATTTGGATTAACGAATATGCATAGGCTATTTTCATTGTAACACAACCTGTCTGTAGGGACTGTTTCCAAATATTTTGATATAATGAAAGTACACTCCACAATCAACTTCTTTAACTTTTTTTTTAACTTCTGTTGCATATTTGTCTAATTTGGAGCTCAAATGTAACTGAATATTCTTATTCAAAATCATAGAGTTTTACTGCCCGACGGTTAGTAAATACGGGAATAAATTTTGTAGAAATTTTTGTTGTGGGCAATTGATATTTTTACATCTATGGTTTTACTAAAGCACTTATTAGCATCAAATTTTGAAGGAGTTTGGGGGGTTCAATAAGAATTTTCACTTTCGGTATTTTCCATTTCTGGTTCAAAAATTTTTTATTTTATTGAAACATCGGTATTTCAAGATTAGCTACAAAAAAGAGCTGAGAAAATAGGTAATTTGGATTCAACATCAAGTTCTAGAATTTCCATTTCCGGATTTATTTTCAATTTCCGCGTTAAAAATATTCTTTGAAATATCTCAGTATTGAGGTTTATTTAGGATTTCCCCTTTTAGTCTTTTCCCAATTCCAAGTTTTAAAAATTTACATTTTTCTTGCAACTTACATTCCTCAGTATTAACTATATAGCTTGGATAATGACTGATATGAATTCAGCATCAAGTTCCTGAGGGGGTTGAGCTCATTCACCTCTCCAAACAACTTTCTCGATCAAAAATTTTAACTTCTATTCATCACCTTAACAAAACAAAATTACTAAACGACTTATTTACAAAAAGCAAAAACGCATGACCCCTTCCAAAAAATAAATATTTTACGACCGCTAGCCACCCCCAAATTTAACACAACTTTGTATGACCTCCTAACACAACGTATCTGTCTCAAGGACAGTGAATATCATTATATTTAGAATCAAGGATATTAAATTAATAATCGTTCTAGACGCTGTATTATCAGAAATAGTCGGCAGTGGCTACAGTATGTTAGAGCAGAGACATCTTTGCGGGACAAATATTTTCTTTTGTGAATGATTTTGTAAAGGTTACAGACCTTTATTGCGTAAATCTAAGATACGCTAGTTATAGTTGTTGTTGAAACCCAGACCGTCCGACCTACCAGAAAGGTGTAAGGTAACTGTTTGGACGGTCGGGACGCTAGTTATAGTGACATAACTACAAACGTTGTCGTAATTGATAAATAAGGGCCTTACGGTCAGGGGCAGTAACACACTGATGCAGGAAGTCACACATTTATTGTGCACTCAAGAATAATACAGCAGCTAGCTGCGTAAATAAATATAGGTAGATACTACAACAGCCAGTATATCACATTCTTGTTATGTAACAAAACAGATCATTAATGAACCTTGACTGTGCCTGGTGATATACTATCTTTACTAAATCATTTGAATATCTATAAACTGTCGATGCTTACCCAATGTGTTCCTAGGACATCTAAATCTCTTCTTGACCAACTAGTGATACTAGATCCTCACAATCATAGTTGTATCAATACTAGTGCCTACTCCGCGGACGTACACTTTCCATCTTTTCACTCACACATCGACTCAATTACGCAACAATTTGCTCAGACAAAAATTTTTCAGTTTCTTTTTTAATAATATCTCAGAATATTAAGATATTTTGGCAAATTTTTTACCAAGCGGGGCAGGTAAATATATTAGTTTTTCTAAAATATATGTATAATCCGAACGAAGAGAAAGATTTGCTTCATTTTTACAAAAAAATAGAGTTACTCGTTTGGAAACTTTGTTTTCATCTGCTCACATTTCATCAGTTCTTTCTCAACTTCAATAGATATTAACGATAGAAAACTTTCTTCAAATTAAATTTCTACTTCTGTCGGAGATTTTCTTCATTTGGAGTTTAACTTTATTGCGTAAAAACTTCTATGCGTCTAATCAATGTTCCACCGTTTTTGCTGCCTGGAGCTTAGTTAAAAGTAGAAAACTTCTCCAATTTTATTTACCACTTTTTTAATATTTTTTTTGAAAAACCTTTTCTGATAGCGGTAATTTTAAATCACAATTATTTAGAGTTAAAGCGCTATTTTGGAGTCATTTTGAAGAAATTTCCATTTCAATATTTGGTGAAAAATATTGCAACACAATAATTTCCAATTCAAAACATAGTTTAAGAGGAGGTTCAAAATAAAGAAAATTAAAACGTAATTATTAAAAATCTTTAGATGTTATTCGTAGTTGGAAGATTAATAATATTCCTTTTTCAAGTTTTCTATATAATTCATTCTATGTTTGAACCAATAACCACATTTTAGTGTAATAATGAAACAATTAACCATCACATTTTTACTTTCCATGCAATACATGGTAATGTATAGGAAAAGTATTGGAATCATGTCGAAAATCGCAACTCGAGTTTTCGACGGATCTACACGTTTCGAGACCTCTAGAATACGGAAAGACTATTTTTAGCGTGACGTCTGTGTGTGTGTCTGTCTGTCTGTCTGTCTGTGTGTCTGTCTGTCTGTGCAGATTTTGTATCCTCTCTAACTAAAACACCAATACACCGAATTTCACAAAATTTTGTAGGTAAGTCACTTGTGGGCGGGGCTGGTACTGATTAGTTTTGGGTACGATTCGGGATAAAAGAACCCGCCTTTTCTTGCAAAATGGCCCGAAAAATCTTGCACCCACTCAAACTGAAAAACTAATGGACCGAATTTCACAAAATTCGGTGGATAAGTCGCTTGTAGGTCACCCTGGTGCTGATTAGATTTTCGCAAGATTCGGAAAAAATAACCTGCATTTTTTCGCAAAATGGCCCGTAAAAATCGACAAAATCTAAAATAAAAACTACATATACTGAAATATATTTTGTGGGTGACCCTGGTGCTGATTAGATTTTGGTACGATTCGGAAAAAAATAACCTTCCATTTTTTGCAAAATGGCCCGCAAAAATCGTCAAAATCTAAACTAAAGAACTAGGTGTACTCAGATATATCCATTAAATGCCCGTTTAATACGTAATTTTTAAGGACGAAAAGAATAAGACCAACCCCATTACACTAGGACTAGCCGTTCTCGAGATATTTTAGTTTTTCGTATTTTTCCTACACCATTTTTGAAAATAAGTCTAGTTTTCAAATGAGAACGAAAATTGAATTAAAAATTAATTAAATTTAATTTAAATAAATAGAACGTGAATATAAGTCTGCAGGGAAAGTCATGTGCTGCCTACATCAGATTTTTACTTTCCCTGCAATACATGGTAATGTATAGGGAAAGTATTGGAATCATGTCGAAAATCGCAACTCGAGTTTTCGACGGATCTACACGTTTCGAGACTTCTAGAATACGAAAGAAACTATTTTTAGCGTGACGTCTGTGTGTGTGTCTGTGTGTCTGTGCAGATTTTGTATCCACTCTAACTAAAAAACTAATCAACCGAATTTCATGAAATTTGGTAGGTAAGTCACTTGTGAGCGATATAGTGCTGATTAGTTTTGGGTACGATTCAAGATAAAAGAACCCGCCTTTTCTGTGAAATGGCCCGCAAAAGCTTGTATCCACTCTAGCTGAAAGTCTAATGGACCGAATTTCACAAAATTTGGTAGACAAGTCGCTTGTAGGTCACCCTGGTGCTGATTAGATTTTCGCAAGATTCGGAAAAAATAACCTGCATTTTTTCGCAAAATGGCCCGTAAAAATCGACAAAATCTAAAATAAAAACTACATATACTGAAATATATCCTTTAAATGCTTATTTTATACATAACTTTTAACGAAGAAAAGAATAAGACCAACCCCATTACACTAGGACTAGCCGTTCTCGAGATATTTTCGTTTTTTCTCTACACCACCTTTGAAAATGAGTCCAGTTACCAAATGAGAACGAAAATTGAATTAATAGTGAATTAAATTTAATTAAAATAAAGAGAATGTGTATATAAGTCTGCAGGGAAAGTCATGCGGTCATGCCCACATCAGATTTTTACACTTGTTGCCAGTTTGACGTGCCTTCGATTAAGAGTACGCAATGTAATGCACGTGTACTCTTACACAGTAGAAGTTAATAATTAATTGTCTTATTCTTCGATCTAGACCGTTTGACCTACCCGAAGGTGTAAGGTATCTGTTATTACGGCTGAGAAGTGAAACCCAATTTGGACCGGAAACCATTTGGAGCGTCATCCAAAGGGACAGTACCCTCCTTTCCCTACACCAACCTCTCTGAAGGACTTACGGAGACACATATTTAACGTGTCTGTAGTTTGCGTGAACACTGATAGAGTTTGGGGAGAACCGGCAACAGAACACAGGTCGTCCTAGTGTAAGCTCTGCGCCTTAACTATTGGGCTGTTCCAACGCCAATAACCATTGGGCTGTCCCACCCTAATAACCATTGGGCTGTCCCACCCCAATCAATTGTTTTGATGTGGAACTGCGTCTTTCCCCGCGCTGAGTAGTCCATAACAAGGGAGTACGGATGCAGCTAAAACATGTCATACTTAGGACGCTTATATATTCGAGACTACAAATCGTAGAGAAACAAATAATACATATTTAGATAGTTAATAAAAATAAATTTCAACTCTTCAATAAATAACCCTTCGATAGTCTAGCATTAGAAAGTGAAGTTAAATTTTGCGTGGATTCAAGTTACCGCTATCATGATCTAACTAGCGAATAGATCATGATAGCGGTAACTTCAGTCTCGCATTCTGTAGTTGACGATTGCAGCTAACTGACGTATGTGATAAACCGGAATAAAATGAACATAAAGTGCGTATTTTTTTAGATAAAAGAAATTGGGAGCTGAAAGTTCAGAAATGCTGCGAAAATCCAAGGAAAAGTACTATCAGATACGACGAAAGTTGATAGAACAGCTAGACGAGAACAAGACAATTCGGGAAAGACCAGATAAGTAAGTCATTAACTGATAGGTGAGTAGGGAGAGTCTAAAATCCGCACACCTGGAGACAAAAATGTCTGGTCTATTACCAATGTTATCTCAATTGTATATATATATTATAAATTGTTTTTTAATAAACAAAGTAAATCATTTCTTTTGTTCTGTTTCTTAAAAAAAATCTATATAGACAAAGCACAGTAGTAACTTCACAGCCACCTATAACGTACGGCAATGTCAACTGCCCTTCGGTGAATACTATAAGCATGTAGAACTAGTGAGATAGTAACATGAAATAGTGATAGTTTACGCAGCTATACGTTGTAAGTAGCAATACTGTTGAAACTGTCCCTCTAGACTCAAATAGGACTATTCTTTTCAAATTGTTATATTATTTCCTGGAGTAGAACTTAAAAGAGTTTAAAGCTAAATCTTCCAAGATTTAAATGTTTGCGAATAACCATCTGTATTACAGTATGGAACAAGATTGATTGAAAATGCATTTGAACACCAAACATCCGATTTTTAGTGACACAAAAATCGACACAGTTATAATGCAGTAATATTAGTAAACTTTTATATCCATTGGGATAAAGAATTGCGTTTGCACGTGGAGAAATATTAAAGAACATACATATGAAAATTTTTCGAAGTATGGAGATATGAAGACTGGCTGCGTCATTTTCGAAACAACATTTTAATTTTGAATTATAGTCTAAAGCTCTGTACTCTTAGCAGAAGCTAGTCTGTACCTCTTGGCCGAAAAGGTTATTAAGAATAAAAGATTATGATTCTTATTATGTTTTTATGTTGTTTTTTATGATTTTTATGATTATGTTTTTTTTCCCTTTGCGTGTTAAATATAAAAAATCTGATGTGGGCAGCACATGACTTTCCCTGTAGACTTATATTCACGATCTCTTTATTTTAGTTAAATTTAATTCACTTTTAATTCAATTTTCGATCTTATTTGATAACTGGACTTATTTTCAAAGGGGGCGTAGAGAAAATACGAATAAACTAAAATAACTCGAGAACGGCTAGTCCTAGTTTAATGGGGTTGGCCTTATTTTTTTCTTCGTTAAAAATTACGTATTAAACAAGCATTTAATGGATATATTTGAGTATACGTAGTTTTTTATTTTAGATTTTGGCGATTTTTGTAGGCCATTTTGCAAAAAAAGGCAAATTTTTTCCGAATCGTATCAAAATCTAATCAGCACCAGGGTGACCCACAAGCGACTTATCTACCGAATTTTGTGAAATTCGGTCCATTTGTTTTTCAAATGGATACAAGCTTTTACGGGTCATTTCGCAAAAAAAGCCGGGTTTTTTTTATCCCGAATCATACTCAAAACTAATCAGCACCAAATACGCCCACAAGTGACTTACCAAATTTTATGAAATTCGATCCATTAGTTTTTTAGTTATAGTGGATACAAAATCTGCACAGACAGACACACACACAGACATTAAGCTAAAAATAGTTTTTTCGTATTCTAGAGGTCTCGAAACGTGTAGATCCGTCGAAAACTCGAGTTGCGATTTTCGGCATGATTCCAATACTTTCCCTATACATTACCATGGAAATTAAAAGGAAAATAAAAATTACGGAGATTTTTACAAGAATTTCCGTTTAATTTAAATAAAATAACTCACGTTTCTCATTTTCGTTGCTCATTTTCGTTGCTCATACATTAGACTGTTATAAGTTTTATTGAAACAAAATTAGGTGAGACCGCGTGCACAAGTTAACCCGAAATTTCAAACAAATCACAGAAACGTTTGCAGTCGGAACTGTGTTTAAGTGTTTAAATTAGGAGCATAAGCTCTGGCACTTACACTACAAAATGTATCGAATACAGTTCTTAGATTAAACAAAATGGCGCAATCTTAAAAACAGGTAGGTGTGGGCTTTCTCACCCAAAGTGTTTGAAAGAAAATTGCTTTTGAGCTTCCTTTTATTTTTAGAAATATATAAAACGACATGCAGAGTCCCTTTCGATGAAAACAGTTTACAATTCCGTCCCAGTAGCTCAATGGTAGAGCGTCGGCTGGCCAGGTCGAAGATCCAGGATTCGAATATCTGGAATATTGAGCTCTACTCTAGAATATTGAGCGCTGATTACAAATCGAGAGGACAATGGCCACGCAGGATGCTAAACCACAGGATTAAAATAACCTCAGGAGGCTAACCTGAGGTAAAAATCCGATATGGGCAGCACATGACTTTCCTTATATAATGCAATGAATTTACTACTTTTACAGTAAAAAAAGATAGATTATTTTTATAGTAGATATTTATGTTCTTTCCAAGATATTGAATTTTCGTCAATGAGTCGTCATTTTCATTGATTTAGCGTCATTTCTATCCATTTGGCGAGTTTTCGTTAATTTAGCAACATTTAAAAAATTCGCCAAGTTGGCGACATTCCACCAAATTCGTCGCCAGAATCTCGCCAAGCGTTATGGACGGAGAAAAAAGTTACTCTTACAGCAGGTAAATGACTACTGGCGTTCAAATACAAAAGTATTACTCAAAGTATCTTTTCATGAATGGAACGAGCTAGATCCACGAGAATGATGTCACCAAACATATCGTATGGTATTACACATGAAAAGTGAACATGTTCCTCAATAGGAAATATTTTTCTTTTATATGATTTTTTGATAATATTTTTGAAAAATGTGCAATATCGCAAGAATGGATCATGTTAGCGTTCTAAAATTTATGTTAATGGTTTTCTAATGAAAAGTTACATAAGAAATGTCTATTTTCGTAATTTTGTTAGAAGTTTTGATTTGTTGACGATTTTTGGCGAAAATTTAGGGGGGGGGGGGGGTTCTGAGCATTCGATTACGTATAATAACAATAGGCTTCCAGTGTTTACGGATTGTAATTCTTGAACCAAATTCCGTTCGAATCGGTCCATTCGTTCGTCAGTTATTGTCTCCACAGACTCACTGACACACACACATACTTTCACACACACACAGACATCACTTCAAAAATGTTCAATTCGTGATCAGGCATGCCTGAAACGTGCTCTCCCGTCGAAAACTCGAATTCGAATTTTCGACCCCGTCACAATACTTCCCTTATACTTTATTGTATATAAGGAAAGTAAAAATAGGAGGAGGTGGTCAATCAGATTGTCAGCTGCCCGCCAATCTGATATTAGAGGGTGGAGAATGTGGAGTGCGCTTTGACGATAAAAGCTTGAAATTCTATTCCAGTAGTTGAACGGTAAAGTGTTGGGTGCCCAGTTCGAAGTTCCATGTTTCGTTTCCAGATTGGGGAGAAGTCAGAGACATTTGCCACAATATTAATCTAATATAATAAAGATACACAATTTTCGTAGATCATGGCTTACTCTTTTCCGCTCTTACAGTAACTGGATATAAGTTTTATAGAAGCAAATTTTGGCGAGAACTCTTATCCAACATTGCACTAAATTACGAACTTGAAACCAAGTTGTTCAAACATTAAATCAGCCAGGCATACGTCCAAAGTTAAGAAGAGCGAAATCCTTTTTTCTATTTCTTTCAAATATAATCTCAGGCAGATGTATCACTCGGTAGGGTATAACTTTTCTCCCCATTCCCTGGTTGTTTCGACAGCTCCGCATTCGTGAAATCTATAAATAAGCGTGGGGGTATGACGGGTCCTGGTGTTATGGAGGCCGTAAAAATGTTATGATTTGCATCCCACGAGGGAATGACAAGACTAATGACTCTGGAGTAGGCAGCGAGAAAATATACCTGTGTTTTAACACCCGAATATTACATGTCAACAAATCGTATTATTATTTCTTTCCTTATATACATAATGTATAAGGAAAGTATTGTGACGGGGTCGAAAATTCGAAATCGAGTTTTCGACGGGAGAGCACGTTTTAAGCATCCCTGATCTCGAATCAAACATTTTTGAAGTGATGTCTGTGTGTGTGTGAAAGTATGTGTGTGTGTGTGTGTGTGTGTGTGTGTGTGTGTGTGTGTGTGTGCGTGTGTGTGTGTGTGAAAGTATGTGTGTGTGTGTGTGTGTGAAAGTATGTGTGTGTGTGTGTGTGAAAGTATGTGTGTGTGTGTGTCAGTGAGTCTGTGGAGACGATAACTGACGAACGAATGGACCGATTCGAATCAAATTTGGTACAAAAATCACAATCCGTAAACACTGGAAGCCTATTGTTTTTATACGCAATCGAATGTTCAGAACTCCCCTAAATTTTCAAATGAAATTTTGAAAAAATCGTTAAAAAATCGAAACTACTCATAAAGTTACGCAAATAGACATTTCTTATGTAATTTTTTATTAGAAAACGATTGACATAAATTTTAGAACGCTAACTTGAACCGTTCTTGAGGTATTGTACATTTTTCAAAAAAATTATCAAAAAGTCATATAAAATAAAAAAAAAATATTTCCTATTGAGAAACATGTTCACTTTTCATATGTAATACCATGCGATAAATTGAGTGACATCATTCTCGTGGATTTAGCTCGTTCCATTCATGAAAAAAGATACTTTGAATAATACTTTGTATTTGAAGGCCAATAGTCATTTATCTGCTGTAAGAATAACTTATTTCTTAGTGCACAACGCTTGGCGAGATTTTGGCGACGAATTTGGCAGAATGTCGCCAACTTGGCGACTTTTTTGAAATGTTGCCAAATTAACGAAAATCTCGCCAAATGGACAATAAATATGACGCTAAATCAATGAAAATGACGACTCATTGTCGAAAATTCAATATCTTGGAAAGAATATTAGTATCTACTATAAGAAAAACCTATTTTTTTACTGTAAAAGTATAAAATTCATTACATTATATAAGGAAAGTCATGTGTTGCCCACATTTTTTATTTATTATTATCGTTGGAAATATTTAATTTTTGTTATTGGAACATTCGGTTTTTGAAATTATTGCAAATATGTGATACTGAACGATGAATGGACATTTACTAATATATGTATTTTAAACGTGTGTGTAAATTATAAAATTATACTCCTTACTAGTAGCTAAGCCGCTTAAAGGCAGGGAAACTAACACTAAAAATTAAGTTTCATTTTTTAAATATGTTTTTTTTTTTGACAATGTATGTTGTGTAATGTCTAAAATAGTAGTTTTCATTAAAAATAGGCTGCATTATGTTCTCCCCCGCTGTCAATACTATAAGTGTGAAAAGTTTTAGACTTTTTGATCACCGAGCGGGATTATTGATGGTCTAAAAGGGTTTTTTGTCTGGTAGGAGCCCCTCCTTTATTTTGTCAACATCTGTTGGTGGAATTGAAAACCCGATTCCGTTAGGTTCTGTCTTACGTTTGATACTATAAGTATGCAAATATTTAGCATTCTGGATCAGGTATGAGAGTCTGGAAGTCCCCATTTTCTCTGTCTCATGGGTAAACACAAAATTCCTACTACGTTTGGCTCCGTCTTGTGGTTTACTCTGTCTCGTGGTTAATGCATATACAAAGATTCAGTCTTTTGGGTCACCGGGAGTTGCCTGGAGAGTTTGAAAATACTTTTTGACAAGTCTTCTAATTTCTCCACCTTGATGGGGAATGGAGGATCTGGCTCCGTTTAGGTTTTGTCCCATTGTCGATACTGTAAGTGTTGTTGTTGAGACCCAGACCGTCCGACCTACCAGAAAGGTGTAAGGTAACTGTATGGACGGCCGGGAAGTGCCACCCAATTTAGACCGGAACCCAGTGGGGGAGGCATCCACAGGGACCGTACCCTCCTTCCCCTACCACCAACCTCTCGGAAGGACTTACGGACCCACATGTTTAACGTGATCGTACTCCGCATGAACACGGCGGCATTTGTGGCAGCGGGCAAATCTAGCGCGCAAACCACGGGGATACCGCACCCGAGATGGCCAACAGCACGCGGCGTTCCGAGGTGGTCACCCACCAAGTACTAACCGCGCCCGATGCTGCTTCACTTCGGTGATCTAACGAGAACCGGTGTTTTCAGCACGGTACGGCCGTTGGCCCGATACTGTAAGTGTGCAAAAATTGAGTCTTCTAGGTTACCGAGGGCTACTTGGAGAGTTTGGAGAGGCAAAAATACGTTAGACATTTTTTATATAGATGCGTTATTCTAAGTTCTTTTAACTATTAGTTTAGGAAATGTTCATAAGGGCCATTTAGCGCCTGCAAATACTTCAAGAAATTCAAGTTACAACCTGGATTCTAATTACAGAACTACTGGGAAGTTAATTTCCCCTTCTGTATTGGACCCTACCTTACCTTATTTCTCTTTAGATTTCAGATCGGATTGAAACTTCCTATCCGAATGATCTCCGCATTCTGAAGTGTTTTTTCAAGGCACAATCCTGTCATAAATTACAGGCAGTTTGAAAAATCAACTTAATTTTACTTCTTTACCTTAGTTATCACTGCATTTAACTAACGGGGTTAAGTTGTTCGAAATCCATTGTACGAATCTCAAGCCACAACCGTGGTTGATATCCCTGTTACAACTTGGAACTTCACACTCTGTAATCGCATCTAATTAACATAACACTTTTATTAATATGTCAAAACGATTAATCTGTACTGACACACACTTTCTTACTTTCGTTCCATTTAGTAGAATACTTCATTAAATTTCAATTGCAATTTTAACACTTAAGCTACGTTTTTCTATGCCTCTTAATAACTTCACGTGGTCTCTGTCCCTTTGTTTAACATCTGTAGGGAGAAGACTATCCCCTGTGGTGGGGGATAGGTTCGAACTCAGAACATTTAAATTGCTGATACCGAGCTGTGTCATCAGGGCCAAAAAAATTCCTCTATGCCGAAAGAATAATCGGGAATGTCTATCGTAGCAGTGAGTAACGCCAATGCTAAAACCCCACCACACATCTTTTAAGGGCTCGTTTTCGACTCGTAGAACCAGTAAAGAACTGAAAATTAGCAAACAGTTTCATATTGCAGCATATTTTTATTTATCACATTTTCGCGTCATTGTGTTACGTTGTTACGTCATTTAAGTACGTCATGATGTCGCTTAATTACGTCATTTAAGTACACCGTGTTTTTGCCCTTTACATGCATTTTCATCGTTAATTACGAATCAGCGTCTTTATGTGGAATGTTCTTTTGTACTAACTTTTGATCCATGTATGAAATTACATAATAAATGAAAACTGGATAGTATAGATAGACCGTTATGAGCAAAAACTAGTTGGTCAATGTCCTCACCTACGTAACAGTGGTGCACGGAAAAAAAGAAAAAAATAATAATCCAACAATAAATTGAACCAAATTGATGGTGTAGGCCTATTCAATTCAAAAGAATACTCTTCACACAATAAGTCTCCGGTCTGACACATATATGGCAGCACTGTTGACAGACCCATATTTTTTGCGGATAGTATCAACCTTCAAACGATACGTGTTAAAATTTCATGACATTCTGACAATTAGTTTACAGGTTACAGAGGTTTTAGTGACCCCAGTTTTGTAATTTCCAAAATAATGGATAAAAAAGAATTTCGTGTGTTGATTAAACATTGTTTTTTGATGTGGAAAAATACTGTTGAAACCAAGCATTGGCTTGTTAAGCGTTATGGAGACTCTGCACCTGGGAAATCAACTATTATTGACTGGTATACTGAATTTAAACGGGATCGTACAAACACCGATAATACTGAACGCTCTGGTCGCCCAAAATCGGCAGTTGTTCCGGAAAACATAAAAAAGTCCACAAAATAGTTTTAAAAGACCATAAAGTGAAGTTGCTTGAGATAGCTGACACCTTAAAGATATCAGAAGGTAGTGTGTTTACAATTTTACACTAAAATTTGAGCATGCGTAAGTTGCTTTCGAAGTGGGTGCCGCGTTTTCTCACACAGGACCCAAAACAACAAGACATACCCCGTTGTTGTTGTTGAAACCCAGACCGTCCGACCTACCAGAAAGGTGTAAGGTAACTGTTTGGACGGTCGGGAAGTGCCACCCAATTTAGACCGGAACCCAGTGGGCGAGGCATCCACAGGGACCGTACCCTCCTTCCCCTACCACCAACCTCTCGGAAGGACTTTCGGACCCACATGTTTAACGTGATCGTACTCCGCATGAACACAGCGGCAGTTTTGGCAGTGGCTGAAATCGAACCCGGGCCTACCGAGTGCAACTCCAGAGCGCTAACCTACCCCGTGTCACAAGTCGTTGAAAACGATGGTTAAATTATATGAATTACGCTTCGAATTGCTTCCTCACTCACTGTACTCTCCAGATCTGGCCTCCAGCGTCTACTGGATTTTTGCAGACATCAAAAAGATGCCCCAGGGAAAGAATTTTGTCTCAAATTAAGAAGTCTTTGCCGAAACTGAGGCCTATTTTGAGAGCAAAGACAAATCGCTCTACAAAAAAAGCATCGAAAAGTTAGAGGAGCGTTGGAATGAATGTATCACTCTTGAAGAAGAGTATGTTGATGAATAAAGTCGAATTAATTCTAAAAAAAATTGTTTTTCTTAGTTAGACCGGAGACTTATTGAGTGATGTAATATATTGTTACAAATTATCCTATGAATCGTGGGTGTACGCTCAAAATACAAGAATGAGTCCAAATTTCTTGGATGACAAAGACGTTTATTCACAAACACAGCGTAAACAGGAACAATATACATTAAAACAGCACTTAAATGCTCATCTTATTTTACAATACACCCAATACTATTCTTAAAACATTGACGAATGTCATAAATCAATGTAACCCGTATTGCGTCAACTGTTCTCCGACTGAATGATGACTCCTATTATAGATACTGCATAAACATTTCCGGAGATCTCTCATGTCTCATAGAATACTGGTTATTTCGAGGTGCTTCTCGAATTTTCGAAAAGTCGCCAATTTGGTCAAATAATTAAACCTGGAAACCCTCTTCCGAATTTCAGCAACTGACAACCTCAAATGCATGTCATGGGAAGAGCTCTGCCTGTGTAACAAAATATAAATCTTATTATTATTCGAATTTGACAATATGCAAAATTGTTGAAGGGAAGTGGGGGTGTAGGCAGATTCCATGCGAAACAGTACTATATAAATTTTATCGCTATATAAATTTGATATTATGCAAATTTTCAAAACATTTTCACCTGCCTACACCCTTATTTTCATTCTACAATATTGAATAATATCAACTTTGGATAAGATTTATATTGCTTTGAATTGAACCCGCGCTACACCCTCATTTTGGTTCAATCTTGTGTGTGATTAATATGTGCTTTCCACTTATCCGTGCGCCAGTCTTGTATAGAGAAGGACATTAAACACTTTTTTCTCATCACTTACTATAGTTCTTAGACATGGATTATGCTCTCACTTTACCTTTACAACTAAAACAGCATTTTTGACGCTTAAAATATTTTTTAGTCCTGCAAAAAAGATTATGTTTCAACTATAACTTTTCAACTGCAAGATAATTTCATTTACACATAAATGAAATTGGCCAACTACCCGTAAATTTTATATTTCCGCAAAAGTTGCAATCAGAAGTTTAAGAATAAAAAGCAAGAATTTCTGCTGATACAGTCTCAAGGGATTATACGTTCCATTGTTGAATTCTTTTTTTTTTATCCTTTTCATTTTTCTAAAAGAAAATTCCTATTCTTATTTTTCGAATTCTTGTTTCATGGTGGCTTTTCCATTTCCTTTATTCCATACTGTTGGACAAGATCTATTTTGTCCTCCATTTCAAAACACCCTCCGGGGTAGTTGGCAAATACAGTTTTCGTGTACCTTTAAAGTACGCATTTGGTATTGCGTCTCTCTGAGAGGAAAAATAATAAATTATGCCTACAGTAACGTAAGTGGTTATTTTTACGTATGAGAAATATACATTTTATGAATAAAATTATTCGTCATTTGCTGAGAGAAAAAAAAATATTGTATTTTGTAAATAAGAGTAGTAAAGTAAACGTGAAATAATTCATTTACAATATAAAATATTAGTCATAATAATATTACGCCATCATACGTAAAATATAAAATTCAAAAAATAAAGCATTTTAAAATAAATGTATTTATTTGATCACACTGACGATAAAAATACAATAAAATCCCAAGCGCATTTGGGTCCTTCATCAGCAGCATATACTAAATAAGAAAGATCAATCATGCATAAAGCATTGATTATGAAACACTTTCCAACTTCAATGCAATTTTATACAAACATCTCTAAAATGCGATACATTCTTCGGTAATATTTTTTAAATTAATACTAAATTAATTTATTATATTTGAAAACTTCATCGAAAAAAATGAACTTTATTCAAATGACGGCATTGAAATATAAATTGCTTGATCTAAACATCTCTAAAATGCGATACATTCCTCGGTAATGTTTTTAAAATTAT
This sequence comes from Amaurobius ferox, assembly GCA_951213105.1. Classification (NCBI taxonomy): domain Eukaryota; kingdom Metazoa; phylum Arthropoda; class Arachnida; order Araneae; family Amaurobiidae; genus Amaurobius; species Amaurobius ferox. The sequence goes on from OX578144.1 coordinate 60,543,330, forward strand.
CATAACACTTCAATAATTTATTATATTTGAAAACTTCATCGAAAACAAATGAACTTTATTCAAATGACGTCATCGAAATATAAATCGCCTCTATAGAAAAGCAGCATTTCATTCATCACAATATTATAATAATTTATTTTATTTAAAAATTTGAAAAATTGTTATCTACCATATTTATTTTAAAATGTGAAACCTTTCTCATATATAAAATAATTAAACTCTTGGAAATATATTTATTATATAATATATCACTTTTTTCTTTCTGGAGGATATAACGAGAGTCAGAATTTTAATTAATTTGTTTTTCTCCGTATATTAAATAATTTTTATTTAAAAAACTACCTAACATACTATACTGAAATTTTTTTTATATATTTTATGGGATAATTTGAATATTTCCTAAAATTTTCGAGGCAATTAGTGAATTTTAAATTCGCTTAAAAAATGTTTGAAACATTAGGTCCCATAGTATTCAATGTATTTCATTTATTCACTCTGGGTTCAATAAAAACTAATTGGGTGATATTATTCATTTATATCCCCATAGGTCCCACAGACAGTCTGAAAAACATATTAAAATTTCATTTTGATAAAGCCAATTTTACGGCAGTTATCGTGCTAACGGACATACAGACAGACAGACAGACAGAATGAACAAAGTCATAAACATTTTCAACTGTGTTGTAAAGTGTTAATAATAAACATTTCATTTTAATAAAGATAGTTTTACGGCAGTTATCGCGCTATCGGACAGACAGAATGAACAAAGTCATAAACACTTTCAACTATGTTGTAAAGTGTTAATAAACATTTATTTCATTTTGATAAAGCCATGTTTACGGCAGTTATCGTGCTAACGGACAGACAGATAGACAGACAGAATGAACAAACTCATAAACACTTTCAACTATGTTGTAAAGTGTTAATAAACATTTATTTCATTTTGATAAAGCCATTTTTACGGCAGTTATCGTGCTAACGGACAGACAGATAGACAGACAGATAGATAGACAGACAGACAGATAGACAGACAGACAGATAGACAGACAGAATGAACAAAGTCATAAACACTTTCAACTATGTTGTAAAGTGTTAATAAACATTTATTTCATTTTGATAAAGCCATTTTTACGGCAGTTATCGTGCTAACGGACAGACAGATAGACAGACAGACAGACAGACAGACAGAATGAACAAAGTCATAAACACTTTCAACTATGTTGTAAAGTGTTAAAAAATATACATTGGCATCTCATACCCAGTCAAAAACCGGGAACGAAATCGTTATATCATCAATTGTCAACTTACATAAGGGAAAATATTGGGTTGAAAAAACATATAATTTTAAAATTAACAAGGCAGAGATTTTAGTATTTTAGTTATGCTGTGTCAATTTCAAAATTATATGTTTTTTCATTTCAGTATTTTTCCCTTATATTACTTAGCAATTGAGGATATGCAGATTTTGTTCGCGGTTTTTGACAAGGTATAAAATTGCAATCTATCTTTTTCTTAGCACATGCCCTTGATGTGAGATGTTTTTCGTCCGAAAGCGATTCAGCTTTTAATGTTTTTTTAACGTCCTTTAGTGTGATCAAATAAAGACTTTTATTCCAAAGTGTTTTATCTGTTAAATATTCGTCGTGAACTAATATTTTCATATTTGCTAAAATCCATATAATAAAATTTAGCCGAACTGGCTACGTTAGTTGAATTACACAGTCCAAACGGCTAAAGGTAAAAATTTGAAACTTTGCATACACGACTTGACCTATAAATAACGAATTAAATCTAATATCTTGGAATTTAGTTCAAAATAGGTATACATTTCGGAAATTTTTTGTTCCAACAACATTTTTTGTTCCAACATTCAAACGGCTATAACCACAAAAATCATTTTATACAAGAAAATAAAACAGCTTTTCATAATTAACTCCATCTCTCTGTAGACAACTTTGAGGGTTTAAAATTTATATTTACAGCAGATGATTTTTTTATGTTTTAATGTTTTAATTTTTATGCATATTTTGATCCTATTTGTAAACATAATAACAGAATTGCGCTTCAAATACCGAAATCGTCTGCTGGATATTCTTCTGATAAAGTTATTGAAAGTATTTTTACAAATGATTGATTTTTAACTGAAAGTGCGTCATTAAAATCTAAAATAAAAGACTACATATGCTCAAATGTATCAATTGTTTATATTATACGTAATTTTTGAAGACGAAAAAAATAAGACTAATTCCATAACTCTAGGACTAACTGTTTTTGCGATATTTTGGTAATTAAGCATTATTGCAGCCTCGCTTTTGATAATACTGTTGTGATACAACCATTCAAGAGACTTAATTAAAGAATAATAAAATTAATTGAACGATCATATCTCAACACCTGATTGGGTCGGACACTCACATACAATTAAAAGGGAAATTAATTATTAATACTTAATGTAATGGCACCGTATAGTGGGGAATAAAATTTAGAATATAATACAATGCGTTGTGTAATTAAATATTAAACCATACTTGTATGTGAGCGCCTTAAAATTACCTTACCTGTAAGTTGATCTCATGACATAAATTCAATTCAATAAAAAGAATATAAATTATGTTGCATCAGATTATTTATCGTACACATAATGTGGTATCCTGAATGTTCATATTACAAAAAATTGTTCCTAAATGATAAATTGTACTAGAAATAAAAAAACTAATGATTGATCAAATGCTATTATTTTTTTTATTTATCAATCAAGTATTATATCACAAGACAAAATTGTAATAGATTCTTCTCTGCAGAAAATTTAAATTTATATTATGATATTTTTACAATGCAATTCATGTTGATTGTGCAAAAGATGATTTTCAAATAATAAACCTCACTCTAGCTGTAATTGATCACAGATATATATCATTTAGATTAGTATATGGTATTTTCACAATGCAAAATTCATTTTGATTGATCAAAAGATGATCTTCAACTAATAAGCCTCACTCTAGCTGTAATTGATCACAGATATATCATTTAGATTAATATATGGTATTTTCACAATGCAAAATTTGTGTTGATTGAGCAAAAGATGATCTTCAACTAATAAGCCTCACTCTAGCTGTAATTGATCACAGATATATATCATTTAGATTAGTATATGATATTTTCACAATGCAAAATTCATTTTGATTGAGCAAAAGATGATCTTCAACTAATAAGCCTCACTCTAGCTGTAATTGATCACAGATATACCATTTAGATTAATATATGGTATTTTCACAATGCAAAATTCATGTTGATTGAGCAAAAGATGATCTTCAACTAATAAGCCTCACTCTAGCTGTAATTGATCACAGATATATATCATTTAGATTAGTATATGATATTTTCACAATGCAAAATTCATTTTGATTGAGCAAAAGATGATCTTCAACTAATAAGCCTCACTCTAATCAATCGTAATTATCAAGTAAAATCAATATTATTGCACTCAACGACATAATATACACCACCAGTTTTTTTTTTTACATAAATGCAAAATATCTTTTTAAAAACACATATTTATGATATTCAGAAATCAGGATGCACTTGGATATCCATGAGGACACATTTTTAACATCTAGAAAAATGTCAAAAAAAAAAAAAAAATCATGGCAAGAGGTGCAAGCACCCCTTGCCTCAAAAAAGAACTACACCACCTTCACATGCAAGAAATTTCAGAGAGAAGAGAGCGAGTCAGCATTTTTTCACATAAAAGAAGAATTCCCGCCTAACCTGGCACACTGTGATTGGCTGAAGCCACACACACCGTTGCCATGCCAGATAAACCAAACTCCTGCTCAACCAGGGAGGTCAAAAGTGAGACAGAAGAAAACAAGTTTCCGTATCTCGCGTGAAACGAGATCTACCAATTGTCGAAGAAGGATGTCATTTTACCGCAGTATGAAAGTGGATGTCATACACCATACATAAGAATATGAATACTGCAGCACAATATAATTAAAATTAATAAAGAGACAATTGGTCTATTAATGAGTATATATAAAATAAAAGCAATTTTGAATAGAATAATTTGGAATAATAAATTAAGTAAAATAAAATATTTAATGATTTATAAAAAAAAATGTTAATTTGGAATAATAAAATAAAGTGTTGTGACGTGTCACAACAAATACATCCATTCGTCAAATAAAAACGAAAATTGAATTAAAACTGCAAATTTAGTGTATATTCAAAATATTATTGAATTTTTTTTTCTTTATATCTCTCTTAATGCAGTTATTTCAGTTTTATAAAAAAAATAACACACAAAATTAACATTAAACAAAATTGCATCAAATTTGCAGTTTAAAAAATATATGTTCTATAAAAAAAATCTATCTGTTCTTAAAAATTTTTATGGGTGATTTCTAAATAAAATTTAGATCTCTTTTATACAATTAATCTGCAATCTAATTAGAAACATATTGATTAAAAAGTGACTTAACTTTTAATTTTCATGAATTTCTTTCGAATATTTTTGGGCTAGAGTAGATAAATGTATCGCGTATAGTCACACACACACACACACATCAGGCATAACGTTAAAATATTTTTTTCATATTCTACAGTGCTCAAAAATGCAAATACATCGAAAATTCGAATTTAATTTTTTGAACGCTTTCCATTACTTTCCCCACATTACCCTGTATAGTAAGGAAAGTAATATTGCATATTATAAATCAAAGACGTAAACTAAATCAATCAGTAAGAAAAATCTTAGCAAAGTATAAAAGCATAAATAATACAATAATCCAGCGTACCGCTGTGTGGAGGATACTTAGGATCCTCCTTCGTCAGTGCAATTGGGGTCTAGCGTATCCTTGAAACAGCTGTATGCTGCATTATTGTATAATTTGTGCTTTTATACATTGCTCAGTATTCTATTATCCTTCGTACAAAGAATATTGTACTTACTGATAAATCAATAAGTACTCGGATCATTAATTGGATAATCCATGGCCAGGCTTTGCTTTACAGCAAAGTGGAAGGAGCTGTTATTTAGCTTGCTTAAATTTAAGTAAGACTGAAAAATGATGACAGGAAGGAGTAATGATGCAAATGAGCTGGTGAGAAAATGTAGGAACAGAATGTCCATAATAAATGACTGAATAAGTTATAAAGCCAAGTACAAGAAAAATATTGTGAACAGAATACATTTTAATTCGAGACAAACCATGGGTTCTACTTAAACTTGCAATGAGAGAACTTGAGCGGCAGTTATGTACCTACTTATTAAAGTACTTTAATGAGGTTAAATTTATAATTATATCATTAGCAAAATCTAAGGATGTAAACTGGCAGCACACATATCCAAATCCCTTAAGAGTACTCGTCCATGAATGTTTTATGTTATGAATTTTAAGTGAAAATAAAAAATTGAAAACATTTGGTTATGTTTAATTTATTACCCTCCCCAAATGGACATTACATTACATGAACATTACAATGCATTCCTTTACAATGGAGCGTAAGTATCTATGGTGTACTATATGCATCAATAAAAAATGGGAGTGTTTCTATTGGACCACAATGCAATTTAAAGAGAATATTTAGATAATTTTTTGGCATGCAATTTCAAATTAAATTAATTATTCTCAAATAATCTTAACTCAGACGATTAATCAAAATCACACTTATTACAGGACAGTTACATTCTTTATTAAATATGAAAACTTCTGATTCTAACTTGGGTTAATTTCTACAGTGCAACTAAGTTCATATTTTTTTAAAGTGTAGTTTTAACTATTTTACTTCAAAATATTTATTAATGTTACATTTATAAGGTCTGGAGATAATAAATATATGTGCAAAATAAGGAAACACTTTTGCATTATATGATTATGCCAAATATTAATATCACGGACAAAATCAGAAATTGATCTGAAGCAATTAAATAAAGACCATCTCTAAATATATATGTTTTATTTATTTTTATCATTCTAATAGAATATTTAGAATATATTCTAGGTTAGATAATTATGCTATCTTGGTAATGCATATTTGCTTAACATCTTTGTTCTGAATTAGTATTCATGTAGTTAATCTTAAATTCATAAATGTTAAATACAATTAGGATTCCACCGAGACTCCCTTTCAAAGGACATTGTGTTTGAAGCTGCGTATAATATCCATGTAGTGTTAACACTTTTGTAGGATTAAATTACAATTATGCGGAATCTTAATATAGTAAATAGGTTTGAGTGGATTATTCAATTATAAGCTAAGTTTCGCATATTGATACGTTGATATGGATACGACATTGTGTGAAAGATTTAATATTGTTGTAATGTATTCAGTATGATTATAAGTGATTGATTGATGATGTAATTTAAGAAACAGAAATAATTATGGGTTGAAGATATCTTTCTCAACGATTGTAATTTGTGTTTTATTTATTTTGTTATTAATATGCTAAAAATTAAATTTGTTAAATTATATCAGGTTTGTAATATTTAAATAATTTTATCATCTTGGCGCATTTTAAAATGACGTCATCCGGCAAAAAATTAAGTCAATTATAGAAGGTTTTTCCAAGTGGTGTGGGTATGGTAAAATTTGATTTATCATTCTTATGTTTTATCAATAGTATAGCAAACATATTGCTATACTATGTTTTATGAATTCGTTTTCTTTGAGATGTACATTTATCAGGATCTGCTATAGATAGAGCTCAGATGAGGACTGGAATGGATTCAGCATCTAGTTTTTCTGAGGTAAAGGGATTCACTAAATATTTCCACTTCTAATTCTTTTTCCATTTCCGGTTAAAAATTTTCGATTCTCTAGAAACATCTATTTCCCAAGATGTACTATTCATAGAGCCTTCTGTAGATGGTAGGCGATAAGGATTCAACATCTATTTCTGAAGAAGTAGGAACATTTTCACTAATAATATTTAAATACAGTTTCTGTTTTACTTACGATTCAAAGCTCTTCTTAGAAATTTTAATTTCTCATGATTAACTATAGATTGAGATTATATAATGATTGAAATAGATTCATCCTCAAAAGGAAGATGGTAAGGGACTCACTAAAGATTTCCACTTGTGGTTCTGGAGATGTCACTTACGATTCAATAATGTACATTTCCCTTGAAACATAATTTATTTTTCAAGGATTGCTACCGATATAGTTTAGATGATGACTGATGTAGATTCATCACCGAATTACAGAAGGGGTGAGAGGGCTTTCACTAAAGATTTCCTTTCTGGGTATGACATTTTCGGTAATATGAATTAAGTTTGTAAAATAGAATAAAAATGCTTAAAAGTTCCAGAAATGAAGTGGGAGTACTAGTTGCCACTATGTGAAAACACTTACAAACAATTCTTGTTGCAATTTGTTTTATATAAGAGTAATGTATTTCATATTGGTATATAGAAACGTAATTTATTTAATAGTGAAGTTTATTTAATTATTTATTTTAGATTTTAAAATTTTGGAGCTAATTTGAAATGGACAGTGATATAATTTTCATTTGTACCTAAATCTTATCGGCACCAAAGTTACGAATTATTCGCATGACTAATGTTTTGACAATCAAACAGTTAATTTTTGAGATACAGTAAAATATAAATGTTTCAAAAACTTGCGAGATATTATCTGATAAGGCATTATATGAGCTGGCATTTTGTTTATTCCAAGTATCTTATTACACATCATTTCAAGTTAATTGACATCCTTACTTTGGATATTTGCTTTTCTTTTAGTCACATCGTGGTTTATAAGTTGCTATAAGTTTTCAAGACCGTATGCTGTTTGTTAACAACAATTTTTGGCACCTTTCTATTCTTCCCCTGAAAATAAGCTATATATCTCCAAATAACTTTCCATATATAATGCAATGGATTTACTACTTTTACAGAAAAAAAAAACAGGTTATTCTTATTGTCGATAGCTAAATTGTTTCAAAGATATTGAATTTTCGTCAATTAGTCGTTATTTTCATTTGTAGCGTCATGTTTATCCATTTGGCGAGATTTTCTTTATTTGGCAACATTTAAAAAATTGCCAAGTTGACGAAATTCCGCCAAATTCGTCGCCAAAATCTGGCCAAGCGTTATGGACGGTGAAATAAGTTATTCTTATAGCAGATAAATGGCTATTGGCGCTCAAATGCAAAAGTATAACTCAAAGTATCTTTTCTCATGAATGGAACGAGCTAGATCCGCGAGAATGATGTCACCTAATTTATCGCATGATATTACATATGAAAAGTGAACATGTTTCTCAACAGATAATATTTTTTTTTAATTTATGGAATTTTTTGATAAATTTATTTGAAAAATGTACAATATCTCGAAAACGATTCATACTAGCGTTCTAAAGTTTAAGTCAATCGTTTTCTAAACAAACATTACGTAAGAAATGTCTATTTCCGTAACTGTGTCAATGGTTTTGATTTTTTGATGATTTTTTTATAACTTCACTCGCAAATTTAGGGGAGTTCTGAACATTCGATTGCGTTTAAAAACAATAGGCTTCCAGTAATCACAGATTGTAATTTTTGTACCAAATTTCATTCGAATATCGTCTCCACAGACTCACTGACACACACACACACACACACACACACACACACACACACACACACACACACACACACACACACAGACATCACCTCAAAAATATTTGATTCGTAATCAGGGATGCTTGAAGCGTTTCCCGTCTAAAACTCGAATTCGAATTTTCAACCCCGTCATAATACCTTCCTTATACATTATGTATATAAAAAAGGAAGTAAAAACACGATTAGGCCTACTCATATATAAAATGCCCTTACCTATAAAAAACAGTTTCGTGGAAATAAGAGTTTCACTTCAAAGTAAATTATTATGATGAGTTGAAAATTGGTCTGCAATAATTGAAGGACTTTAAATGGCAAAACTTTTTATGTTAAAATTGTTACGGAGTTTTAGAATTTGAGCATTTATGAACACAATGCAACAGCTTTCGAATATATGTATGTCTATCATTGGGTTTAAACAGGATACGGTTAAATATAATTAATATAATAGGTTTATATAATATATTTTATATAAGGTTTTGTTAACACTCAAATCATGTGAAGTTCTGAACAGTTATGCGTATTTATCGATTATTTAAACATTAAAACTTAGAAAAATTAAATTTTAAATATTTGTTACTTTCCTTATATACATAATATATAAGGAAAGTATTGCGACGGGGTCGAAAATTCGAATTCGAGTTTTCGACGGGAGAGGCACGTTTCAAGCATCCCTGATCACGAATCGAACACTTCTGAAGTGATGTGTGTGTGTGTGTGTGTGTGTGTGTGTGTGTGAGTCTCTAGAGACGATAACTGACGAACAAATGGACCGATTCGAACGATATTTGTTACAAATATCACAATTCGTAAACACTGGAAGCCTATTGTCTTTATACGCAATCGAATGTTAAGAACTCTCTTAAATTTCCTAGTGAAATGTTGAAAAAATTGTCAAAAAATCGAAACTGCTAATAATGTTACGCACATAGACATTTCTCATGTAATTTTTCATTAGAAAACGATTGGCATAATTTTTAGAACGCTAACATGAACCGTTCTCGAGATATTGCACATTTTTCAAAAAAAATATCAAAAAGTCATATAAAATAAAAAAAAATATTTCCTATTGAGAAACATGCTCACTTTTCATATGTAATACCATGCGATACATTGGGTGACATCATTCTCGTGGATCTAACTCGTTCCATTCATGAAAAAAGATACTTTGAGTAATACTTTTGCATTTGAACGCCAATAGTCATTTATCTGCTGTAAGATTAACTTATTTCTTCGTCCATAACGCTTGGCGAAATTTTGGCGATGAATTTGGTGGAATGTCGCCAACTTGGCGACTTTTTTTTAATGTTGCTAAATTAACAAAAAACTCGCCAAATGGATAACAATGACTCCAAATCAATGAAAATGAGGACTCATTGACGAAAATTCAATATCTTGGAAATAATATAAATATCTAGTATAAAAATAATCTATTTTGTTTTACTGTAAAAGTAGTAAATTCATTGCACTATATAAGGAAAGTCATGTAGTGCCCACATCAGATTTTTTTCTATATAATTTTAACCATTTAAACATATATAATGCAAATTACAATATTTAACTGGAAACTGTTTGATATCAAAATAACGTACATCAAAATGACGTACATCAAAATGACGTATCTTATTTCCAAGCAAGCCAGATAATTATAATTGTACTTCAACCAATACATTACTGTAGAACATCTATAAGGAATAGTGCCAAATTTCATGTCGAAATTATTTTGAGAGCCATATATGCCTGTTAGCGTTTTGGCGTTCAAAATATTAGGACTCATAATGCAATATCACCATTTGTTAATGTTATTCATTATATATTATGATAGTTGTATGTTTCATTAGAATTATTTACTAAAATATTTTTAATTTCTAAGAAAATTATAATATGTTTATTTTGAATAGAACGAATATCTAAAAATTTACCATCAATTAGTTGTATATATTTTCAACTACCGACTTTATTTTCACCCGATTTGTATAATATATTCCATTTTCATCCAATTATCATTGGATTTGATCAGTATCAAACAATTTCCTTGCTCTTAAATGTACCTACATATATAGACTTCAAATTGTCGCGCCACATATATTCTGATAAAGATCTCTATACCTAATTTTACAGCCTTAAATTTTTGCTCGCCTACAAGGACTTCTTTTAAAAATTGTGTAAATTAAGTTTTCTCATGTGACAACTTGCAGATCAAGTTACACCATCCATGAAAAAATTATAATTATTAGTCTTCATTGGTAAAATTACTGTAACCCTTTACAAACTAATATATATAATTGTGATATATAGATATGTTCGATGAATATGTTCAATATGATTGGATATATATATATATACACGAGTAGAAGCTTCTATTTTAATTATCTGCTAAACTCCATGATGTTATTCAATGAACTGATTTCAAGCAATCGTGCTGAGTCCAGTGAATTGTCTTACTTTTACCACCCTACAAATAAATGTTGAATAACAAGAATTAAAACCTGTTTCGGTCGGACTGTGGTGACCATCCATAACTCAAGAACGGCTCAAAAGATTTATATACTTTTTATTGTTTTGCATGTTTTATAAGAAGAAGATGTATAGTTAAGATTTTGTTAAATTTATTACCGACTTATTATATATAAAAGTGGAAACGTAAAAATATGCTTTCAAGCTGATTATATATCTCGGAAAATACGTGATTGAATTCGATGAAATGTGTTTCAATAAATAAGACTCAGTCAAAGCAATGCCTTTGATTAAAATTTTATTCTCCTACACTTGCTCGCGGAATAAAGGGAATTGAAATACATTTTTATCTAATTGTAATGTCCGGTTATTACTTGAAATCGGCTCAAATGAGTTACATATTTATTTTCACTGGTTCGCTAAGCTTATTGGATGCAAAGACAATAAATAAGAACTTATAGAGACAATAAATGAGAACTTAGTAAATATAACATTACATACAAATATAAACTAGTCGACTAGTTTCAAAGGCAAATAACATTCTTCTTCAGCACCGACAAGAAGCGCGATCTTACATACTTAAGTCAAGTCGGAAACTGGTAAAGTGAGGGAGTGAGGTTACATTTCTTTCCGGTCCTGAAGTAAATGTATTCTATTTGCCTTTGAAATTAGTAGATCAGTTTATTTTAATATCTAATGCTGTATTTACAAAATTTTTATTCTGTTTAATTCCAGAAGTTTTTGAGAGTTATTCGATTGTTGGAAGTAGGTTTATGACTTAATTATTTCACATTTTATATAGCCTAGCCAACGGCCGTGACGGGCTGAAAACACCGGTTCTCGTTAGATCACCGAAGTCAGGCAGCATCGGGCGCGGTTAGTACTTGGGGGGTGACCACCTGGGAACACCGCGTGTTGTTGGCCCATTTCGGGCGCGGTAGACCGGTGGTTTGCGCGCTGGATTTGCACGCTGCCACAACTGCCGCCGTGTTCATGCGGAGTACGATCACGTTAAACATGTGAGTCCATAAGTCCTTCCGAGAGGTTGGTGGTAGGGGGAGGAGGGTACTGTCCCTGTGGATGCCTCTCCCACTGGGTTCCGGTCTAAATTAGGTGGCACTTCCCGGCCGTCCAAACAGTTACCTTACACCTTTCTGGTAGATCGGACGGTCTGGGTCTCAACAACAACAACAACATTTTATATAGCCTTAATTTTATTTCAGTATTATTCTGGGCAACGGCGGGTATTTCTGCTCTGATATAAAGCGATAAGCAACACGCGATATATATGAATAAAATAAAAAACTGAAATTTTTAACAATTGCTTTCAGTTATCGTTCTGTTTGACACCAAATAAATAGCAACCATGAATATCTTTAAGCCCGGTTGGCAGAACTGCATTAGATTTACAACAAATCACCGTATTTAATCAAACTGAAACTGCAAACGCTTTAAATGAAACTGAATATTTTATTCCTTAAATTTTCGTATAACAAATGTATATTTGCTGAATTAGCAAGCCTTTTCAAAGCACGCTGGTATCAAATAAATAAGATGTGTTATTACCCATCAACTTTTATTTACGATCCCACAAACTTGAGATTTCAATTACTCGAAGACATGCACTTGGACACATTACTCATCAAACGCTTTGTTGCAACATATATCTGAATTATCTGCCAATTTGTGTATAAATAATTCTCCGCAGATTTTTCTTCATTAGATTGATAAGTCGTCCCTCGTGTTTGCATTATTGTTTCGAGATGTCAAATGGAGAGAATTAAGTTCATAAAATTCATGGGTATGTTGGAAGGGCGATTTGTTTCGGTGTATTGTACATCATGTAAAGATATTAAAGTAACGACATGCATTTATTTCTTGGAATTCTTTTTCAAATGTTCGAGATGCGATTTATGAAAATTATGTTCATTTTTGAAGTCTTTCATATGTAACTTTAGTAAAATCTAAAGGGCAATTGTTTGGATTAAAAATATGACATCATTATTCTTTATTATCAATAGGAAATATGCATTTTATATGAAATTTATATGTAAAATGGCTGAATTTATGACATTGTTAGCATTCAGAAACATAAAACTGATTTAAATATTTTTTTTATCTTTTACAGTACTCATGATCTATATCAGGGAATCTCAATCTTTTTATCAATGCGTGCCACCAAAGACAAAATTCAAACATGTCATCACCACTAACAAAGATATCTCTTGTATACAAAGAAGTAGTTAAGACTAAACACTTAATTAAGTTCTTATCACATTTTTATTTTGTTTCTAATAAAAACGTAAATTTGCTTCTAACTCGAGTTGTGTTGAAGCATATTGTTTGAAGTACAGGATTAAATAAAATCCTACTTCCCATAAGTATGTCTAATAAAATACCATTAAAAATAGAATTGTTATTTCAAATATGTCTTTATTTCTTTTATTTAATCCAGAAGTTGACTAAAGACTTAATGAAATATCACTGAATTGTTTTTTTTTCTCCAGGAAAAAGGTATGATGCTAATACTACAAATTATCCACGTACCACCAGTCATCTGCCTAGCGTACCACCAGTGGTACGCGTATCACCAATGATACGCGTACTACTTGTTTAGAACCGTTTATCTAGATAGAGGCTATGGAATCATGATTAAAAGTTCTATTCAATATAAAACAACTGAAATTATATCAGAAACAATTTTAGCGAGTAAAATAGTTTTATCAATATATTTTAAAAATTTAGCTAATTTATAAAATTACAGCATATACATGAAATTTTTATATACATTTTTCCAAACATAACATAATATAAAAGGAAATTATGCAATGAATTGGAAAATTCCAACAGTTGTTTTGTGCGGATTTATAGGTTTTGAACATCTGTAAACTCGTGTAAAATGTTTTGAAGGTTACGTGTAAAATATCGGTACGTCTGTATATGTAAAAGCCCCAGGCCGTCCGGCTCGTCCAGAGGACTTAGAACAACTATTTGGACGACCGGGAAGGACGTCTGTATATGTGTATAATCTGAGTGTTTGTCTATGAGACTGTGGACGCGAAATTTCAAGAACATATAGATGAATTCGAATGGCATTTGTCACGAATATTATAACATGAGAATATTGGAAATCTATTGACTTTATGCCCGATAAAATTCTCGGAAGACCCCTGATATTCAAAAGATGTTCTGAAACAAATAAGAAAATCAAAATATTTTATCGTGTTAAAAAGATAATTTCTTCTTTCCTTATATACATAATGTATAAGGAAATATTGTGACGGGGTCGAAAATTCGAATTCGAATTTTTGACGGGAGGCCACGTTTCAAGCATCCCTGATCACGAATCAAACACTTTTAAGGCGATGTCTGTGTGTGTGTGTTTATGTTTGAAAGTATGTGTGTGTGTGTTTATGTGTGAAAGTATGTGTGTGTGTGTGTATGTGTAAAAGTATGTGTTTGTGTGTATGTGTCAGTGAGTCTGTGGAGACGATATCTCACGAACGAATGGAGCGATTCGAATGAAATTTGGTACGAAATTACAATCCGTGAATACTGGAAGCTTATTATTTTTAAACGCAATCGAATGTTCAGAACCCTCCCAAATTTTCGAGTGAGGTTTGAAAAAATCATTAAAAAATCAAATATAATGCGATAAATTTGGTGACATCATTCTCGTGGATCTAGCTCGTTCTATTCATCAGAAAATATACCTTGAGTAATACTTTTGTAATTGAAAGCAAATAGTCATTTATCTGCTATATTAATAACTTATTTCTCCATCCATAGCGCTTAGCGAGATTTTGGCGACGAAGTTGGTGGAATGTCGCCAACTTGGCGGCTTTTTAAAATGTTGCCAAATTAAAAAAAATCTCGCCAAATGGATAAAAATGACCCTAAATCAATGAAAATGACTAATAATTGAAGAAAATTCAATATCTTGGAAATAATATAAGTATCTACTATAAGAATAACCTATTTTTTTACTGTAAAAGTAGTAAATTCCTTGCATTATATAAGGAAAGTCATGTGCTGCCCACATCAGATTTTTTAATACGTAAGCTAACTATCATTAGAAAACGGATGCAACCCATTTTTGAAGTCTGGTATGAAACTTAAAAGATTTCAAGGTTCTTCGAATAAATTTCGAAAAAATTACGTAATAAAAATTACATAAATACACTATAGAATAAATTTCCTTCTCTCTAGTTTGTTTGTCTGCCCCACTTGATAAGAAATTTGGCGACCTTAACGACAACTTTGGTTCTTTTAGAAAATCTCAAAATGAATGGACATGTCGCCAAAATGACAAAAATTGTACTAAGTTGTCGAAAATTCAAAATTTTGAAAAAATAAGTTTGATTTTTTTTATAATCCATGCAGCTTTGTGGAAATTTAGAGGTTAATATTTTTAATTTAAAACATTGTGCAGCTCACTGATATAGGACAAGTTCGTTTTTTCAAAAGTTTCGGCGGGCGCCATAAATTAATTGGGTTTTGTTAGGAGTGGTATCTTTATTATGTTATTCATAGGTAGTCGTATAATAATTAATCCTATTGTTTTAGTAAAGTCTGCATGCGCTCGGGTATATTATGAGATTACAGATATATTTTAATTATAAGGACCCTTTATATTACATCCCATTACACTTGCAAATTGTTTTAAATTCTGCATCCCTTGCGGCATCAATAATTTATATTTATCAGAAGACAACTATTTCAACTTAATATCAGTCAGATTTTCAGTAACTTATATTACTTTCATTTGGAGTTAGTGTAGATTCTTACAACATATTCTCCGTTGATCCGATGAAGTTGATACTGTAGACTTTTGTCAATCACTGGATATAGCAGTACTGAAAGATAACTAAAATAAATATAAAATAAAATAATTTTTAATGCGTATGGGCATTTATTTTCATCTTTTCGTGAAAAATTGTGTATTATAATTTTAACCGGACTAACAGTATCACAATTGATAAGATAAAGTATATTCAATATATACATAAGGAAATTCAATATTTGTATGTCATGCTTAGTGACAAATGTAGTGGCACCATGACATATTTGGAGCAATATTGTGAACTTGGCGACGTTCAGAACAATGTCGCCAAATTGAAATAAATTCAGTATTTGTAAAAATGGAATGTTATTTTTTGATATAGATTTGTGGGTATTAGTAATTCAAAGTTCTTTATGTAATATATATTATTGATCAAAATATAGAGAGTTCAGTATTTGCGGCACAGCTGCGTTTTGTTAGGGAGGGTCTACGGGATCGTAAAGTAATATATATTTGTTAGTGATCATAAAATAATTGCGTTCTGGTAGGAATAGTAGAGTAATTATGCTTTGTTTGGAGGTTGTACAGCAATTAACGGGAAAGGTGTATGTATTGTCTACGTACGTTCGGGGAATATTTGGGGTTGCTGTTGTTGTTGTTGAGACCCAGACCGTCCGACCTACCAGAAAGGTGTAAGGTAAGTGGGGAATATTTGGAGTGTAAGGGTTGCAGGCATGTTGATAGGAGAGAAATTTTACAGTAACTTAATGTATTTTGTTATATGACGAATTAAAAAATCTAGTTGTAAAATATGTTAGTTTATTTTTCTAGTCTGTTACACACGTAGGTAAATTACATAGTTTTACATTTTTACTTCATAAGATCACAGACTTGCTCGGGAAAATCGTTTCTTGGTATATCTCCTTTATCCATGACCTGACAATTTGTATCATCTTAATCTCGAAATAAACTATCTGCCAACTGAGCATTTAGGGCTTCAAGGAAAACACACTTAGATGATTATATTTTCTCCCTTTTCTATCGTTTCTGATATTTAATAATATTTATCTTTACTTACCAAATATAATAATTTTAACAAATAGCTACTATTTTTTTCAAATAAATCCTAAGGAACGTTTGCAGTTACCACAATTTTAAGTAATTTTAAGTAATAAAAAATGTATGACATGCTTTTATAGAATATTTTTCCACTGGAAGCAATTTATGAAATGCAATGATTTTAATTTTTTAAAGCGAATAAATAATGAACAAGATTTACAGAACAATAATTTTAGCATTGAATTAATACCACGTAAAATGAAATTTGTCCCTTTTGGCAATTTAATAGTGAAGCCGAATGACTTATTCATACTCACATGACTTATTCATACTCACACTCCTCTACAAAATGAGCATGACATTTAATTAGTATCGGTTTATTAACAAAATGATTACTAATGAATTATTGGGAACCATAATACGAAACAATTACAAAAAGTACCTTCTCTCATAAATGGAACGATCTAGGTATAAGGAAATGATATTACACAATATTGCATATAGAATATGATATACATATTTGGCGATATTATTTGCACACTCACTGACGCTCAAATATAAAACTATCATGAAAATTATATTTTTTCGTAAATGAGTCGAACTAGATTCACAATAATCATGTTAACAGATTTGTTACATAATATTGCATATGAAAAGTGAATATATTTGATGATCCTTACTATTTTTTAATATCATATAACTTTTTTTTTATAAATGAATTTAAAAAAAACATACAATCTCTCGAAATCGGTTCTTGCTAGCGTTCTAAGTTTGTGTCAATTGTTTTCTAATTAAAAATTACCTGTAACATAATTATTCATTTAACAGTATTTAAAGTTCGGATTTTATAATGATTTTTTAAAAATGTATTTGGATATTGTCAATAACTCGAGTACAGTTTATGCGAGCGTTCTAAAATGTACATCATTCGCTTTCAAATAAAAAAATTGCGTATGAAATGATTTCTTTTTATTATTATTGAATATGTTGATTTTTTAATGGTTTCTTTTCAAAAATTCATTTGGAAATTCAGTCGACTTTTCAACATTCGATTACGTATAAAATTAATAGGATTTCTGTATGTATTGATATAAAATCCCAATTGATAATACAACCTGTATGTATTGATATAAAATCCCAATATTGATATATCGTCCCAAATTATATTTAAAAGGTTGTCCTCTTTCGTGAGACGTAGCGTCCACAAATTCACGGACACACACATATACTAACATACAAACACACTATTTCGTTCGAAATTTCGTTCTTCTTCGAAATTTCGTTCGAATCGGTCCATTCGTTCGGCATTTATCGTCTCCACAGACTCACTGACACACACACACACACACACACACACACACACACACACACACACACACACACACACACATACTTTCACACACACACACACACATATTTTCACACACACACACACACACATACTTTCACACACACATACATACTTTCGCACACACACACAGACATCACATTAAAAATGTTTCGTTCGAGTTAAGGGAAGCTTTGAACGTGCTCTTCCGCCGAAAACTTGAATTCGAATTTTCGACCTCGTCACAACACTTTCCCTATACGATATGTGCAGGGAAAGTAAGATGTTTCATATTTACATATTTTATATCGCATTATATTTCGAGATTCTTTACACGTTTCATATATACTTTGATTGATGAATATCAAATAAATTGTATTTGTTAGAACAGCACTATTACAGCTTAATATTCGTAAGATTCGCAATCATTCTTATCGCTTTCCTCAAAAAATATTGTAGATTTTTACAACCCCGCCACATGTCGCAACGCCGAGCAATGATGATATCCTCCTCCCCTTGGACATTGAGCTGAGTTGTACGAGTATGATCGATGTATTTATGTTGCCTGGAAACGATTGTATGAGTTAAGATGTTACTTGTGACTCATTTGTGCAATTGTGTATAGAAATAATGTAATGTGTAAGAGGAATTCCTTTTTTTTATTGAGAGTTTAATAGTTTCGTTTTCTTTTTGGTATATAAAAGTTTTTATAAGACTAACAATACAGTACGTTAAATTAAATTATGTGCAATATATAGAAATTTCAACTTTTTCTTCATAACGTACATAAAACCAATAAGGAGCTTTTTCAAGAGCAGAACATCGTATATTGATCTGGAGACTCTATATATCAACTGAGCTTTTCTGATTGAAAGCACATAATAAAGATCAATATTTTTCTTTGTATTTCCTTTTTTATATTTTTTGACGTAAATTTAAACTTTTTAAACTTAGAAGTGACACTATTGAAACTGCATTTGCTGCTTATTAATCTGTAACAAGGTTTCTCGATCATTAATTACTGCATAAATGCGCATAAATATTATGAATCACCCCTATCCACTCCTAAATTTTATGCTGAATCCATATCAGTTATCATCTGACCTCTTGCTATAGTCAATTCTGAGAAACATATGTTGCAAGGAAAATGTAATTTTTTTAAATCTTAACTGGAGTCTCTAGAACTGTAAGTGAACATTCTTAGTGAGACCCCTACTTTCACTGAATTTTAATGTTGAATCTATATTAATCATAATCTGAGCTCTCTATATATATTCAAATCTAAGTACAAAAATATATATTTATTGAAATTGTGTTAATTTAAAGCAGAGAAGAACAGACAATACTTAGTGCATCCCCCCCCCCTTAAAAATCCGTATAATTCATAATCTAAGCTCTATCTGTAGCCGATTATGAGGAATAGATGTTTAAAGGAAAATAAAAATATTTCAATCTGAATTTGAAAAATATTGGAAATGGAAATCCTTAGTAAATCCCGAAACCCCTTCTAGAATTCGATGCTGAATCCGTATTAGTCAATCTAAGCTATATCTATAGCCAATCCTGGGAAATAGATGTTTTGAAGAAAATTTTTGAACCGGAAGGGGTGTGTTCTACCCGGGGTTGAAATCCTCAGTGAACAATCTATCTTCTCCGAAATATGATACTGAAGCCATTTCAGTTGTCATTTAAGCTATTTCTATATCCAATCCTGATAAATAAAATGTTGTAAGGAAATTGTAATTTTTTTAATCGAAAGTGACACCTCAAGAAACGGAAGTGAAAATCTTTAGTGAGTCATCCTAATTCTTTAAAATTTAATGCTGAATCCATATTAATCCGTATCTAAGCTCTATAGATAATTATAAAACGTCGATGGTCCAAAGAAAATTTTGAAGTGGAAGAGGAAAAGGAACCGGAAGAAGAAATTTTTAGAAAGTTTTTCTACCTTCTTCAGAATGTGATATTGAATCTATGTCAGTTATTATCTAAGCTCGATCTATAGACAATTTTGAGAAGCAGAAGTTTCTAAAAAAATAAAATATTCTGAACCGGAAATGGGAAAAAATACCAGAAGTGGAAATGGTTAGTGAATCAACCTCTACCTCCTTCAAAATTTGATGCTGAATCCATATCACTTATGACGAAAGCTGTTTCTATTATAAATTCTGAAAAATAGTTGCGTAAAAATTTTTTCGCTAACTTGTTTATCACCAAAAAGGCGAAATGAATTCTTATAATTTTTATATCACGATTTTTATATCACAAAAGCAATGAAACCTTCGTACTTGACATGGATTCCGATGAATTAAGAAGATCATTTCAACTCTCGAAAGGACAGAAGGGCCAACTTGTTGACCAACTTGGCATTTCTCCGCAAATTCTTAAACGAGTAGTTCAATTCTGCTATACTTCTTACCGAAATCTTATTCAGATGTGGCATGGCTCATACCAGATGTTGTGATTTCTTCATAATCCCCAAGTACCTAACATCATATTTTCTTCTGTTTATCGCTCTTTGAAACTATTTACTCTGTTTGATAACTTTGACATTTATTATGATAAGAAAAGTATAATCTGCACTAAGTTTTAATTTGTACTGCCCAAGCTCTGTAATTAGGATTTGCCTCTTGAGGTACTTAATCTTACATAATAAAGTAATATGTTTGTGTGCGTCTCTTTCTCTCTATCTGTCTGTGCAGTCCGTAGCGGGAATTCTAAAAGTCGTACGCCCATGAAATTTGGCACACAGGTACCTCAAAATAACACACCTCGGCGCTATTGTTTTAAATTAGTTTTTAGTTGTTTTGTGTTTTAGACCTATTTACAACGTTTTTGGCTGTATTTACACAAATTGATTCTTTAGCGAACTAAAATGTTACCACAGAATTTCCATCTTGAGACCATCGGATAGATAAAAAATGTTTTTTCAAATAAACTTTGAACATATTTATTACAATTAATAGGCAAATTTAAAAAATATATATGTATACTATTCGTGCGTTTTTAACATCCCCAACATTTTCCCGATATGCAAATATACCATCCCCGATATACAAAAATTGACGTGCCCTCCAACGTTTATTATTTAACAGCATTTCCTAAATATATCACAGATGATTCCAGAAAGAATAATTTTATAAACCCATCCGTTGATTAGTTATAAAGTTTTAACCAAGTCATGTCTAAGATTTTTCAATGAACCAAACGTTTCTCCATTAGAGCTGTTCTTCCAACTGAAGCCACTCCCCATGGTCGGGGGAATCATGCTTTTTTCTTGAGCTGTTCTTCCTAATGAAGCCTCTTTCTGGTAGGTTGGACGGTCTGGGTCTCAACAACAACAACCTACTGAAGCGACTGCAGGAGAATTGTTTTGTCCATTTGCGCTAGATTTGGCGAGTGTCCAAGTTGTGTTCATTAACGTAGAACGTAGAGACACCGCAAGTGACATATTTACCAATTGCGTGAAATTTTCACTGTTATTTATATGAATAAAATAAATTTTATTTTGCTATATTTTTAGATTAATAAATTCAATTAATTTACCTCTGTCAACTTTCCATGTTATTTATACGAATAAAACAATTATATAGTTATTTTTAGATTAATACATTTGATTTATCACTGACAATTTTCACTGTTTTTTATATGAATAAAACTATTCATTTGTTATTTTTTTAGATTAATAAATTCAATTTATCCTTTCTGTAACTCTCGAGCAACGCCTGGTGCATTTTCTAGCAATCTATAAAAATAAAATTGAAAGTCTGTCTGTCTGTCTGTTTGTCTCATCATCACGAGGGAACGGCTGAACTGAATTTGGTGAAATTCTGTGGCTAGCTTTGAAATAGCCCCACTTAAAATTTAGTCCATTTTTCGAGTTTCTAAGACCAGGGGTTGTCGAGACCTTAATGAAAAACGAAACTTTTTCCTAGGAGTTCTACTCACTAACTCCCTGGTTCCTCCAAACGAAAAAGGTTGGAAATCGCGAGTTTAAAACATGAAAGTGAATTAAAACACTATCTTTGAGTTTGGTTGGAGTTTATTGCGCTAATCAGTCACTTTTGAAAATCGCAGGTTTGAAACGTGAATTTAAATGGAAACTCTATCAATATGGTTTATGTTTCACAGTCTCTTACTCAACAATGAAAAGTATTAAGAAATGAAAATAGTTATTTAGTTATCAGCATTTTATGAGGAGGATTCTTTCTTATATCATGTTGCGCAGCAACGCAATTAAATCAAATGTGTTTGCTAATTATTATTTTTTTTTTCGATTTGAATAATAAATAAATGGATATAAAAATATATCTTATAAATGAACGGTTTGATTTTCCTTTTAATTATATTAATTGCGGACTGCGTATATCACTTTTATTTATTTTGGAAAAGAGTTTTCAAATTTCTATATTGTGTTTAGACAATAAACTCATTTAGCCGATTGTTGAAATAGACTAAGAGTAGAACGGGTATATCTTCTAATACAATTTTAGTGTTTTTATTTAGTATATACAAATAGGATCAGGATGTTTTATTCTTCAGATCTGCAAATTAAGATCTACGAATTTGTCGGGATATCTCTAACTCGGCAACTTTTCTTAAACGTTTAAAAATTGACAGAAATGTCGCCAAATTTACAAAAACCACACTAAATCAAAAACCCATTTAGCCAATTGTTGAAACAGAATAAGAGTAGAAAAGGTATACCTTCTAATACAATTTTAGTGTTTTCATCTTAGTATATACAATTTGATAAAAATATTTGTAAATCCATAAAAATATCTTGCTCTAAACTTGCTCTTGACTGCTAAATAAATGAAATTAATTGTGTTTTGTTAGCGGATAGTATTACGGTGATGTTTCGTCAATTTATCGCCAAGTGGGACTGTCATAACGATAAATTTGATGTCGTTTTTTTTAATTTCACTAAATTGGCGAAAATGTCGCCAAATTGATAAAATAACGCTAAATTTATTAAGATGACACCGAATCAATGAAAATTCAATATTTTGTTTAATTAAGTATGATTTCCTAGATATCTCTGTAGTTTTGTGAGAAATAAAAAATATTTTTTACTAAATTCGTTTACAGACTGGACCAGGATGCTTTATTCTTCAGATATGCCTGTGAAGATAATTTTGTATATCGAGTCCAGAGATTCTTATATATTTTTTAAAATAATTAAATTAAATTTATTAATAGAATATTTTGAATAACAAAGTCATTTAAAATACTATAGGAATTTACACTTAATTGTGAATGTTAAGTTTCTTTATATTAAATTTTCTGTACGAAGAAAGGTTATACTACTAGTAAATAAATATGAACACATTATCGAGTCCTCTGTCATTTTGTCACTTCAAAATATTACAATCCATTATTATTTTCACATGCTATATACTCGTTACTTTTTCAATAATTCTACATGCCTCGAATGTATCTGTATTTATAAACATCACATTTGTCAAAACAGACTACTAAAACATGTTTATTCGATTTACGATTATCTTTATTGCCCCATTTGCAGAAATGTTGAGATTCTTACAGCCCTGCCATATGTTACAATGCTGAGAAAAGACAATATCCCCTCTCTGTGTCATGTAATGAATTGTATGATCCATGAATTGCCATTCCTTTATATCGTCATCATAAGTCAAAATGTTGCAGAAAATTTGTTCATACATGGGTATTATATTTGTCTATAAAAATGGTTTAATTCTGCTATTTTGAGCTTTTTATTTTTTAAATCACGGGAAAACAAACTACTGCCCGATATATTCTAAAAAAAATAATAAAATTTATATTAATGACGAATACTGAAACGATGGATCTACTATAGAGTACTCTTATATAGTATTCCTATGTAGTACACAAAATACTAGCATACAGAATATACTTCTGACTGCAGTACTGTTCTCTATTATTCACTGAACTTTGCATAAATCCAACAAGCCAGATTTGGTTTCTAACCTCCAACGTTAAAAGGTTTGTTCACGTAATTATATCGTTTCACCTTTTATTTCACCTGTTAGCTATTAGGTCGCCATTTTTTTTCTATTTTAATACTTTCCTTATATACATAATGTATAAGGAAAGTATTGTGACGGGGTCGAAAATGCGAAATCGAAATTCCGACGGGAGAGAACGTTTCAAGAATCCCTGATCACGAATCGAACATTTTCGAAGTGATGTCTGTGTGTGTGTGTGTGTGTGTGTTTCAGTGAGTCTGTGGAGACAATAACTGACGAACGAATGGACCGATTCGAACAAAATTTGGTACACAAATCACAATCCGTAAACACTGGAAGCCCATTGTTTTTATACGCAATCGAATGTTCAGAACCCGCCTAAATTTTCGAATGAAATTTTGAAAAAAAATCGTCAAAAAATCAAAACCGCTAATAGAGTTACACAAATAGATATTTCTTATGTAATTTTTATATGAAAACGATTGACATAAATTTTAGAACGCTAACATGAACCGTTCTCAAGATATTGTACATTTTTCAAAAAAATTATCAAAAAATCATAGAAAATAAAAAAAATATTTCCTATTGAGAAACATGTTCACTTTTCATATGTAATACCATGCGATTAATTGGGTGACATCATTCTCGTGGATCTAGCTCGTTCCATTCATGAAAAAAGATACTTTAAGTAATACTTTTGTATTTGAACGCCAATAGTCATTTATCTGCTGTAAGAATAACTTATTTCTTCGTCCATAACGCTTGGCGAGATTTTGGCGACGAATTTGGGGGAATATCGCCAACTTGGCGACTTTTTGAAATGTTGCCAAATTAACGAAAATCTCGCCAAATGGATAAAAATGACGCTAAATCAATGAAAATGACGACTAATTGTCGAAAATTCAATATCTTGGAAAGAATATTAGTATCTTCTAACCTAAATACCTATTTTTTTACTGTAAAAGTAGTAAATTCATTACATTATATAAGGAAAGTCAGGCGTTGCCCACATCAGATTTTTTTAGGTGTGTCTTAAAACATCTTAAAACCATTATTTTCCGTTCTCTTAAAGACCCTATTCCTGTCTTGAATCACTGGGGTGTTTATTACATTCCCTACAAATGCGGTCTTGGATACGGTGGTCAAATTGAAAGAACTCTTAAATTTCGTATTAGGAAACACATGAGCCATGTTTCTAAACAAGAAGTTTCCAAGTATGCAATTGCTGAACATTATTTGGACTCTAATCATATTTTTAATTTTTCCAAATCTAAGGTCGTTTATACTCCTAATTTTAGTTTTGAAATGGATTTTCTTGAAAGTTTCTCCAATGTTTATGGGTCAAAATCCCTTATTAATGATAATTATCCTTTCTTTTCTTCTGCTTTAAAATCGCTGGTTTAATTTTTCGATTCTGTTTGAACATTTTTTTTCCGGTAATTTTCATTCTTTTCGTCTTTCCGAATTTTATTAGGATAGTAGAACAAGTGACTTGAATTGGCCAGCCGGCGCTTTCCCAATTGAGCTACTGAACGGAAATGCAAGTTCTTATTGTCAAAGTGTACTTTGCATTCCCCTCCCTCTTATACCAGATTGACAAGCAACTTGGCAATCTGGCTGACCATCTGATTGTTTTCCTTCAGATTAGCTTACTGATGTTTATTTTATCCTGCAGGTAAGCTTCCTACGTGGTCATTGGTCTCCCGACTTGAAATCGGCGCTCATTATTCCAGAGTTAACTGAATCCTTCTTAGACATATTAGTGTTACTTTCTGATCCACGAAATCCTTGCCTTAACCTGTAGGGTTGATTTGTTCTGGCGTCATTGAAAAGAATCTTGCTGATCCAACATTAGCTCAAACCACGGGTCTTCGTACTGGTTAGTCAGCATTCTCTCAACTGGAAGCTAATTGCTACTGGGATATCTGGATGGACAGCTACTGGGACATAATTGTAAGTTCATATCGTCGAAATGAATTCTGAGTTAAGATGTTTTATGATATTTGTACCATTTATAAAGAATACGAACTATATATTAGAGAGATTTACATTTATTTACATTTAACATAAACTCAATGTCCCAACTGAAACCGAGTTGCTACTGGGACATCTGGATGGACCGCTACTGGGACGGAATTGTAAGTTCATATCGTCGAAATGAATTCTGAGTTAAGATGTTTTATGATATTTGTACCATTTATAAAGAATACGAATTATATATTAGAGAGATTTACATTTATTTACATTTAACATAAACTCAATGTCCCAAATGAAACCGAGTTGCTACTGGGACATCTGGATGGACCGCTACTGGGACGGAATTGTAAGTTCATATTGTTGAAATGAATTCTGAGTTAAGATGTTTTATGATATTTGTACCATTTATAAAGAATACGAATTATATATTAGAGAGATTTACATTTATTTACATTTAACATAAACTCAATGTCCCAACTGAAACCGAGTTGCTACTGGGACATCTGGATGGACCGCTACTGGGACGGAATTGTAAGTTCATATCGTCGAAATGAATTCTGAGTTCAGATGTTTTATGATATTTATACCATTTATACAGAATACGAATTTTATATTAGAGATATTTACATTTATTTACATTTAACATAGATTCAATGTCCCAACTGAAACCGAGTTGTTACTGGGACATCTGGATAGACCGCTACTGGGACGGAATTGTAAGTTCATATCGTCGAAATGATTTCTGAGTTAAGATGTTTTATGATATTTGTACCATTTATAAAGAATACGAATTATATATTAGAGAGATTTACATTTATTTAAATTTAACATAAATTCAATGTCTCAACTGAAACCGAGTTGCTACTGGGACATCTGGATGGACCGCTACTGGGACGGAATTGTAAGTTCATATCGTCGAAATGAATTCTGAGTTCAGATGTTTTATGATATTTATACCATTTATACAGAATACGAATTTTATATTAGAGATATTTACATTTATTTACATTTAACATAGATTCAATGTCCCAACTGAAACCGAGTTGTTACTGGGACATCTGGATAGACCGCTACTGGGACGGAATTGTAAGTTCATATCGTCGAAATGATTTCTGAGTTAAGATGTTTTATGATATTTGTACCATTTATAAAGAATACGAATTATATATTAGAGAGATTTACATTTATTTAAATTTAACATAAATTCAATGTCTCAACTGAAACCGAGTTGCTACTGGGACATCTGGATGGACCGCTACTGGGACGGAATTTTAAGTTCATATCGTCGAAATGAATTCTGAGTTCAGATGTTTTATGATATTTATACCATTTATACAGAATACGAATTTTATATTAGAGATATTTACATTTATTTACATTTAACATAGATTCAATGTCCCAACTGAAACAGAGTTGCTACTGAAACATCCGGAAGGACAGCTACTGGGACGGAATTGTAAGTTCATATCGTCGAAATGAACTCTGAGTTAAGATGTTTTATGACATTTGTACCATTTATAAGGAATACGAATTATGTATTAGAGAGATTTAAATTTATTTACATTTAACATAGATTTAATGTCCTCAAAGAACTTTACTTAAATTTTCATTTTCAACTTAAACACTGAAATGGGTTCTGCACTTGTATAGGTTCTCTTTCGAGGAGTTTGAAAAAAATTTAATTAGTTTCTACTTTTACTACAATATATGGCATATGCATGGATAAAGTATGAAAATTCAGCACTGAAAATTTAAATTCATTTTTGATTTTGCATGGTATGAAATATAGCATAGAGAAAGTAATGTGTTCACGAAAATTTTCAAATTCGAGTTTATGATGACAATATATGTTTTAAGACCTCCTGAACACTTTTCGACTCGTTTTGGAGTGACGTCCGTCTATCTGTCTGTTCGTCTGTGGTCGATTTCTTGATTACACTATTGCGGCCACAAATAATAATGGATTGTCACGAAACTGTACATCCGGCGTTGATATAAAAAAATTAGAAGTAGATAGAAATATTTTTAAACTCGCGTGAAAACTTCGAAATTTATTTGAAATTTTATATTTTTTATCATGGCAGCTTAGGGAAAAATCTGACATAATCATGCATAAAAGGGTTTATTTATGGCTCAATAATTATGAAACTTAATAGTTTCAATCATTATTGTGAAAAAATAGCAGTGATACAATTGTTTTTGTTCGTAGCGTCATTAGTCCCTCTAGGTAGTAAGTCCCTCCCCCTGAAAAGTACAATGATAAGTATGGCATCAATCGAAATATATTTTCAATCCCTTTAAAATGAAATGTAACACGCTATAATTGTAATTATTTGGAATCATGTTACTGATTTTTCAAAAATTTTCTCTTGAAATTTGAATAAATTAAACAAGCTACTGAAAAATAGATTCTAGTATGCGAAAATCGAGTTCAGCTACAGTCCAGTTAATTTCAATACGTTTTGGGAACCTTGGA
This sequence comes from Amaurobius ferox, assembly GCA_951213105.1. Taxonomy (NCBI): domain Eukaryota; kingdom Metazoa; phylum Arthropoda; class Arachnida; order Araneae; family Amaurobiidae; genus Amaurobius; species Amaurobius ferox. The sequence goes on from OX578144.1 coordinate 60,571,980, forward strand.
AAATAAACTCGTTTCTGCATGTGTAACGTCTTTGCATGCATGTTTGTGTCTGTGATATACAGGGTGTCCCAAAAAGATTGAAACTCGCTTTAATTCTTTATCTGTTGGAGATAAGTGGGCAATCTAAATTGCAAAAATGTTGAAAGTGAGGTAGGAAATATGACTACGTTAATGAAATGGTCCTCCCATTAATTTTCAAAAAGTTACAATTTTACAATTTTTATATTTTTATGCGACCCCTTTAGACAAATTTGGTCAATCAGAACATTTTTATTTTTAATGTAACAGGATCATTATAAAAACCGTATATTTGTATCTTTAAAATTGAGCGAGTTATATTTAATTGAGAATTGAGCATTGTGAATGGGGATCATATATCAAATTAGAAAAGTAAATTTGTGACATTTCACATAAATGATAAACCTGGATAATAATACATAGGATACACAACAGCGTAGTGAGTGCCACTGCTTTATATGATCTCTGTCTGTGTAATGTTTTATTTAGATGCATTTGTGATAAAAATTTTGACACATATTAACGTATTTTTGATCCAAACAATTTGCATCGTCAATTTGTTAAAGACCATTATTTTCACTCATGAAACAGCCTTTCACATGGTACGGAAAAGTGGCATAAGTCAGATTTTTTTCTTTATCCTGAGTCAGTTGATTTTAAAGATACAAGTTCTTTTAATAATCTTGTTTCATTAAAAAAAATTCTGATTGACAAAATTTGTATAAGAAGCCTTATAAAAATTTTAAAAGTGTAACTTTTTGAAAATTAATGGGAGGACTATTTCACTAACGTGGCCTTATTTCCTGCCTTACTTTTAAGATTTTTTCAATTTACATTGCCCTCTTATCTCCAACAGGTAAAGAATTAAAGCGCGTTTCAATCTTTTTGGGACATCCTGTATATATGTTTTCATTCTAGAAAAGAAAATATTGGTATTTTTATCTTGAAATTTCATAGCCTGACGATGATTTATACCTTATCTTTGTTCTTATTCAATTACAGTTCAAACCTTGAACAGCGTCGTAAATTTCGAAATGGTACACCAAACTCGAAAAAATAAGTCAACGATGCTTAACTGTGTAAATCGAATTCTTATATAATATTCAACTTATTTAAAACAAAACCCAATTTCAACTCACTAGAGTGTATTTTTTACCGGGTAATATTTTTCAATTTTTGCAATTTGGTGTTACTGTAAAATATGCTAATTCGCAAAGTGAAAAAAAAATTATTTCAAACTACTCTATGAAATAATGTCATCTACGTATTTATATCACGTATTACCATATACGATAAAAATTTAATGGGTATAAAATAAAGAAATAAAAAACTAAATCCAGTCAATACGCACAACAGTTATAACATCATATTTTTAAATTAATCTATACCAAAAATGCCTAATGTTTTCTTATCTTTTTGAAATGTTTGCACCGACAGAATATCAATCAGTAAAATATATATAAAAAGAAATAATTTTACTTTATTGCTTTTTGTGGCAAGTCAGTGTTTGTGAAGTTAAACTATTCGATTTTTGGCACAGCCTTTAATTCAAGCATTTTAAAAGTTCTGATGAAAAATAACTTACTATGTGTCTTGAATATTTTTACATCCCTGTTTGAAAAATAAAAAGTTCGCTCGGTACTCACTAAAGTTTCTTTGCGTATACTGATTTGAAATTGGCTTCGCCAATCCTTCTTTTTATGACTGCGGTTCGTACATTCCTTGAATCCTGTATATAGTTTTAAATTTTTGTTTTTCACTGTTGAATTATTAAAGAGAAAAGTTGTTTCAACATCTTTCCCTAAAACTTTGCTGTATTATACACACGTATTCCTATAGTAACGAGGAATATCCAGATTGGATTGATAGAATACGTGAAGTGTGTACACAAAGAGAAAATTGTTTCAAACAGGTTGAAGAGTATAGCAGACAACGAAAATGTGTTGTGCATACTTTTCCGCATTAGCTAGAAATTCAGTTGTAATAGTTGTGCTCATGTGCATACTTTTCCGCATTAACTAGAAATTTAATTGTAATAGTTGCGTTCATGTGTATTCTTTTCCGCATTAACCAGAAATTTAATTGTAATAGTTATGCTCATGTGCATACTTTTCCGCGTTAACTAGAAATTCTATTGTAATAGCTATGTTCATGTGCATATTTTTCTGCATTAACTAGAAATTCTATTGTAATAGTTGTGTTCATGTGCATACTTTTCCGCATTAACTAGAAATTTAATTGTAATAGTTGTGTTCATGTGCATACTTTTCCGCATTAACCAGAAATCCAGTTGTAATAGTTGTGTGCATATGCATACTTTTCCGCATTAACTAGAAATTCAATTGTAATAGTTGTGTTTAAGTGCAAATTTTTCCACATTAACTAGAGATTCAGTTGCAATAGCTGTGTTCATGTGCATACTTTTCCGCATTAACTAGAAATTTAATTGTAATAGTTGTGTTCATGTGCATACTTTTCCGCATTAACCAGAAATCCAGTTGTAATAGTTGTGTTCATATGCATACTTTCCGCATTAACTAGAAATTCAATTGTAATAGTTGTGTTCATGTGCATACTTTTCCGCATTAACTAGAAATTTAATTGTAATAGTTGTGTTCATGTGCATACTTTTCCGCATTAACCAGAAATCCAGTTGTAATAGTTGTGTGCATATGCATACTTTCCGCATTAACTAGAAATTCAATTGTAATAGTTGTGTTTAAGTGCAAATTTTTCCACATTAACTAGAGATTCAGGTGCAATAGCTGTGTTCATGTGCATACTTTTCCGCATTAACTAGAAATTTAATTGTAATAGTTGTGTTCATGTGCATACTTTTCCGCATTAACCAGAAATCCAGTTGTAATAGTTGTGTTCATATGCATACTTTCCGCATTAACTAGAAATTCAATTGTAATAGTTGTGTTCATGTGCATACTTTTCCGCATTAACTAGAAATTCAATTGCAATAGCTATGTTCATGTGCATATTTTTCTGCATTAACTAGAAATTCTATTGTAATAGTTGTGTTCATGTGCATACTTTTCCGCATTAACTAGAAATTCTATTGTAATAGTTGTGTTCATGTGCATACTTTTCCGCATTAACTAGAAATTTAATTGTAATAGTTGTGTTCATGTGCATACTTTTCCGCATTAACCAGAAATCCAGTTGTAATAGTTGTGTTCATATGCATACTTTCCGCATTAACTAGAAATTCAATTGTAATAGTTGTGTTCATGTGCATACTTTTCCGCATTAACTAGAAATTCAATTGCAATAGCTATGTTCATGTGCATATTTTTCTGCATTAACTAGAAATTCTATTGTAATAGTTGTGTTCATGTGCATACTTTTCCGCATTAACTAGAAATTCTATTGTAATAGTTGTGTTCATGTGCATACTTTTCCGCATTAACTAGAAATTTAATTGTAATAGTTGTGTTCATGTGCATACTTTTCCGCATTAACCAGAAATCCAGTTGTAATAGTTGTGTTCATATGCATATTTTCCGCATTAACTAGAAATTCAATTGTAATAGTTGTGTTTAAGTGCAAATTTTTCCACATTAACTAGAGATTCAGTTGCAATAGCTGTGTTCATGTGCATACTTTTCCGCATTAACCAAAAATGCAGTTGTAATAGTTGTGTTCATGTACATACTTTTCAGCATTAACTAGAAATCCAACTGTAATAGTTATGTTCAAGTGCAATCTTTTCCGCATTAACTAGATATTCAGTTGTAATAGTTGTGTTCACATGCATACTTTTCCGCATTAACTAGAAATTCATTTGTAATAGTTTTCTTAAAGTACCAATTAATTTATCTAAAATCGCTAAAAACACTTCTGTAATAAAACCTGAATAATATAAAAGATACGTAAATGCAGCATAAACAGAGAAATATATTGATTAACAGGTTCCGGAGGCAAAAAACAGTCTTCTTCGGCAGGATAAATAAGCAGCGCTATCTTACTTATTCAAGTAAGTTTGGCAACTGCGGTAAAATAGCACACGAGGCTGAAGGTAGGAATAAAGTCACCATCGCTGCAGTGAGAAAGAAAGAAGAGGGAAAATTTTCTTTTTTGTGGACTTCGAGAATACGAAATAAATGTTTTTAGCATTACTATTTTTTATTATTATTTTGTTTTGTGTGTGCGTGTGTCCTATCTATATATCTACTGTAACTCAAAAATTAAAGGACCAAATTTCATAAAATTTTGTAGTCACCTGTTCTGCTCTATCGCAAGGAACTTACTTGAATAAGTGAAGTTGGGCTTTTCGTTTGTCTAGAAGATAAAGGCTGTTTTTTACTTTCCCTGCAATACAAGGTAATGTATAGGGAAAGTATTGGAATCATGCCGAAAATCACAATTCGAGTTTTCGACGGATCTACACGTCTCAAGAGCTCTAGAATACGAAAAAACTATTTTTAGCGTGACGTCTGTGTATGTGTGTGTGTGTGTGTGTCTGTGTGTCTATGTGTGTGTCTGTGTGCGTGTCCGCCTGTGCAATGTATGTACCCACTCTAACTAAAACACTACTGGACCGAATTTCATAAAATTTGGTAGGTAAGTCACTTGAGCGGGACCCTGGTGCTGATTAGTGTTTGGTAGGATTCGTAAAAACAGAACCCGCCTTTTTTGCTGAATGGCCCGTAAAAATTTCACGTATCACTTATCACGTATCTAAGAGGTATTACGGAATTAAAATTTTTGACGCATTTACCCGTTTTGAGTATTCCTGAACTTGAATAAAACGCTTTTGAAGTTTTTGATAGTGTATGTGTATATATTAGTCATATATATAGTATATATATATGTATATATATATATATATATATATATATATATATATATATATATGTATATATATATATATATATATATATATATATATTTATATATATATATATATATATATATATGTATATATATATATATGTATATATATATATATTTATATATATATATATATATATATATATATATATATATATATATATATATATATATATATATATATATATATATATATATATATATATATATATATATATATATATATATATATATATATAATATTTCTTATATAACAATTATTTAATTCATACATTTTTTCTTTCTCATACGTAACATAGACAAAAGAATTGTTTTCCCCGAAAATTTTCGGGTTCGAGATTTTGATGCCAGTATGTGTTTTAAGATCTCCTGAACACGTTTTGACTATTTTTGGAGGGATGTCCATCGGTCTGTCCGTATGTATGTCTGTAGCCGATTTCTTGTATACACCACGGTGGCTACAAGTTTTAATGGATTTTCACGAAACTTTATATCCTGCTTTTTTATCGAAATATGTAGAACTAGATAGAATTTTTTTTAAATTTGGGCGAAAATCCCTAAATGTATCTGTAATTTTTGTATCTTTTTAACAAGGCAGCATAGGACAAATTTGGCATAATCACGCATAAAAGGGTTTATTTATGACTCAATGATCACGTGAGTTGGCAGTTTCAATATTTGTGAAAAATTGCCGCGGAACAGTTCTTTTATTCGTGACGTCATTGGTTTTAACGGGCGGAAAATTATCCGCCCTCCGGAGGTATATTGTCAGGTATTGTATCAATCGAAATATTTTTCCATGCCCTTTAATGTAAAAAAAGGTAACACGCTGTAATTGCAATCATTTGGACCCACGATATCGAATTTTTAAATTTTTTCTTGTAAATTTTGAATAAAAAGTTATTGAAAATGAATTCTGGTATGAGAAAGTCAAGTTAGCCAAACTGCAGTTAAATTTATAAGACAGTGGACAATAATTTTAGAGTACCGGAATGAACTGTTATAAAGATTATGCAATTTTTCCAATTAATTTCTCATAATACATTTCAACAGAGGATGTTTACATACCTTAGAACGATTTTACCCCGATATAATTAATGTTTTAATGAAAATATTTATCTCTTAAATGTTCAATCCGATAACCTTTCCTCGGCTACAGATAGATATATCCTACAGATAGATTTCGTTGATAAGATGGCATTTCTCAAGCTGCCAAGTATTGAGTTACACCAATTAATTCACTTTAATCTTCGTTCACTGATTTACCCCTATTCCTTCACTGATTTACCGCTCTTCATTCACTGATTTATTACTTTTTCTTCACTGATTTACCACTTTTTCTTCACTGATTTACCACTATTCCTTCACTGATTTACCACTCTTCATTCATTGACTTACCACTCTTCATTCACTGATTTACCACTCTTTATGCACTGATTTATAAAGTTCATTGAATGCTTTAGTTTTGTTTTTAACTGCCCAAAGACACTATTAAACACAAAAAGTCCATTGGTGACACATCAGGATACTTTTACTTTCCCTACAATACATGGGGATGTATAAGGAAAGTATTGGATTCATGCTGAAAATCGCAACTCGAGTTTTTAACGGATCTACACGTTTTGAGACCGCTAGAATACGGAAACATTATTTTTAGCGTGATGTCTGTGTGTGTGTCTGTGTAATGTATGTATACACTCTAACGCAGAAACTAATTGACCGAATTTGATTAAAGTTTATAGGTAAGTTACTTGTGGATTACCCTGATGCTGATTAGATTTTGGTACGATTCGGAATAAAAGAACGGGCTTTTTTGCGAAATGGTCTGCAATAATCGTATGTATTCACTCTAGCTAAAATACTAATTTACCAAATTTTGCAAAATTCAGTAGCCAAAATTTAGTCACTTGTAGGTTTCTCTGGTGCTGCTTAGATTTTGGTAGGATTCGAAAAAGAAAGAACTTGCCTTTTTTTTTTTTTTTTTCTAAATGATCTGAAAAAACCGTTAAAATTTAAAATAAAAGACTACGTGGTCTCAAATGCATCAATTAAATGCTTGTTTCTTTAATTCGTGACGATGAAAGGAATAATATATGCCCCATCAGTCTAGGACTAGCCGTTCTCGAGATATTTTAGTTTTTTCGCATTTTTGCTACGCCGGTTTTGAAAATTCATCTAGTTACCAAATGAAGACTCAACTGATATAAAAGTGCAGATTCGGTGTAATTTCAAATAATTATGTTGTTGTTGTTGAGATCCAAACCGTCCGACAAATTATTATGTATGTTAGTTTGTGCAATTAAACATAATTTAATGAATTATTTAAAAATACAGAAAAAATGAATTTGAGTATATGGCTCGATATGGCTCGCAAAAATCGTCAAAATCTAAAATAAAACTCTACATATGCACAAATATATCTATTAAATGCTTATTGTATACGTAATTTTTGATGATGAAAAGAATAAGACCAAGATGATAAATAGAATAATATTACTCTAGGTCTAGCCGTTTTCGAGATATTTTAGTTTTTTCGCATTTTTGCCACACTGGATTTGAGAATACTTCCAGTTGCCAAATGAAAACGAATTAAAATTACCAAATAAAAATAATATGAAAGTGTAAATTAAATGGGATTTCAAATAATTATGCTTGTTATTTTGTGAAGTTTAAACTCAATTTAATGAATTATGATAGAAATAAAGAGAAGATGGATTTGAGTCTATAGTGAAATTCATGTGCTGCCCACCTCAGAATTTTTTATTACATTTGCTCAAAGAATGTCTCAGTATTTAAAAAAATCATTCTAAGTACATAAAAGGAACTAACTAGGATTATTTTATTGTAAGTATATTTTCTATTTTAAAATATCTGTTAAAGGGGAATTTTTCCTATATCAAGAGGAATTCGTTAGGACCGCTAAAGAGTTGAAATTGATAAAATGAAGAAAAAAAATCTCTAAGTAAACTAAATTTTACGTTACACAGGACATCTGTGCACAGGAAATTCGTAGAGTGAAACTATTCTCCTGGGACTTTATCTGTAATTATATTTATTGTCCCTTTGGCAGCTCTACTAGTGACTTATTACCACACAGTTTAGAAGTTGGACTTCGTTATAAACAGATAATATTTTATTGGAAGTTATTTGAAGATTGCTTAAATTTACTCGCTAAAGAAAAAAATACGCTTCAGATAAACGCTTCTATTAATAATTGTTAGGTTTACTTGGTTTTGGAGCCTTTTCTGTCATGAACCGCACAGCGTAGGGATTTGGGCAGATTTTAGTAAATGTATTCGGAAGGTATTGTGACGGGGTCGAAAATAAGTTCGATTTAGTTCAAGTTTATAACGGAAGAATTCAAGAATTTTTGAATTTAAATCGGTCGTTTTCGAGGTAATGTTTGTGTGTATGTGTGCGTGTAAGTTTACACACACACACATACAGATATATATATATATATATATATATATATATATATATATATATATATATATATATATATATATATATGTATATGCCTATGTGTGTGTCCGTGAGTCTGTGGAGACGATATCTCAGTAACGAATGGTGCGTTTCCAGCAAAGTTTGGTACAAAAATTACAATCGGTGAACACAGGAAGGCTATTAATTTTAAACCCAATCAAAGGTACGGAAGACCCTAAATTTTTGGATGAAATTAAAAAAAATTATCGAAAATTTAGAACGTTAGATAATGTTACGTAAATAATCATGTCTTATGTAATTTTTTTTATTAGAAAAATATTGATTTTTTTTTTTTTGAAATAGATTGACATAAATTTTAGAACGCTAGCATGAATCGTTCTCGAGGTATTTCATTTTTTCAAATAAATCACATAAATTTAAAAAAAATTATTAACTATTGTGAAACATGTTCAGTTTTCAAATATAATAAATGCTATGCGACGAATTCTTACCGTCATTCTCGTGGATATAGTTTATTCCATTCACCATAGAAGATACTAATTGTAAGAGAAGATAAAAGCATGTACTATTTTTGCATTTTGATAACTAACAATTCACCAACAGTCATTTGTATATAAGAAATACTCTTCTCTCCGTTTATCTGTAATATTTGGCGATAAATATGTCTAATTTATAGAATTATTTGGAGAAATATCGCTAACCTGTCGATATTTAGTCCAATTTTCGCCAATCTGGTGGTATTTCGCCCCACATGAACAAAAATATCGTTAAAATTCTAAACATGATGACAAGTTGTTAATTTAATTATAAAAATATTTTAATTTATGGATTATATTGCCTATTATCATGGCTATCAATATTGATAATTAGCAATTTAGAGTTTCATGACATATAAGTCAATTAGGTACTTCAAAATATTTTTACATGATGCCATCCGGAGAAATGTCAAATGTACAATTCAGCATTAGAAATAGTGTGCCGTAGATTTTACACATCATTTTTTCGAAATTTTTAAAATGTTCTTTAGAGTGTGTACTCCACCCACACCAATATGTTCCAAAAGGGAAATGATAGAAAAGCATGCTTAGCGATGAGATAGAGACTTCAAACTTGGGGTATAGTTAAATCGTTCGAAAGAAAGGCAGTATGCAATTTCAGATTTCGAATATTTGCTACTTTACGAGGTGTCACGCACCAAAATGTTCGATTTGCCGAACAAATGAGAATCGCTTGCTTTAAAATCGTCTGCTTGAAATTTGGTATATGGCCTAATCATTTGATGAAAGCACACAGAACGAAGGAGTTTGTAAAAAATGTTGGTTTAAAGGGGTGCTCTAAAGAAAAACGGTAAAATGGTGAAGTGATAAACAAAAATGCTTCGGGGTGAGATAGAGTTTTCAAATTTGGTTCACTAGTAGGTACTTCGGAAGGAAGAAAGTGTGAAATTTCAGTTTTTCAAAAATTCTACTTTAGACGATGACGCACACAAAAGCGTTCGATTTGCCTAATAAATGGGAAACGCATCCTTTAAAATATGATAGAGGCTTAATATTTGGTACATAGGGTGTTACACAAAAATATTCGATTACACAAAAATATTCGATTTTCAGAAAATATGAGATAAAATGGCATTTTTCGGGATGTGATAAGAGACTTTAATTTGCTGTACGGATAGACAGTTTGAAAGGAAGAAAGCGGGGAATTTTGGTTTTCCAATATTTCTTTTTTAGGGGGCTCTGCACATTAAATTTTTTGATTTGTTGAAAAAATGTGAAAAGCGAATTATTCAAAAATTTACATTATTCAGGGGTTACTTATAGTGAGACCGTTGATTTTCAATGGGTATTCGACTAGTATTAATAATATAAATACCTTGATTTATCTGTCTATCTATCTATCTCTGGATAATGCTTGGTTAAAATTTTGGCGACGAATTTGGCGAGATATCGCCAACTTGGTGACTTTTTTTAAATGTTGCGAAATTGACGAAAATGACGCCAAATTAATGAAATTTATTCTGTTTCGAAAGGGAATAGTATTGTAATGATGTTTCGATAGCATTTGTCTGCCAAGTTCAATTATCCCACTTGGCGACAAATTTGCCGACTTTTTAAAATGTCGACAAATGCATCAAATTTCACCAAATCGATAAAAATGTCACCAAATTGATAAAAATGTCACCAAATTGATAAATTTGACTCCAAATCAATGAAATTAATTCTGTTTTAAAAACGGATAGTATTGCAATGATGTTTCAAAGCATTTATCTGTCAGTCCATCCGTCCGACTTCGCGACAAATTTAGCAAAATTTTAAAATGTTGCCTAATTAAAATATCGTCAAATTAACGACAATGTTGGAACATCTATAAAAATATCCTCAAATTGATAAAAATGACGTCAACCCAATAAATTGTATTTTGAAAGGGGATAGTATTGTAATGATGTTTCAACAGCGTTTGTCTGTCAGTTCAACTGCTCCACTTGGCGACACTTTTAAAATGTTTCAAAATTGAACAAAGTATCACAAATATTAGTGAAAATGTCATTAAATCGATGAAAATTCAACATCTTGGAAAGAATATAAGAATCTACTATGAGATAAAGCCATTTCTCTGTTCGTCCGTCCGTGACATTTGACAAAAAAATTAGCAAAGAATTTGGCGAAATGTCGAAAATGTCGCCAAATTAATAAATATGACGCCAAATAGGAGGTAATATTTTGAAAATTTTGAATTCCGTCATATGACGGGCATACATTTTAATTATTTAAATATGGAGTAAACATTTAATGCTTCACATTTTGGTTCACGTGATTTTCATTTTGGTTCACTATTTTATAAGAAGAAAATCATAAGAAATTATATCAGTAATATCAAATCGGATATTTTTGCATTGAAAGTATCATTGAAATACGTAGTAAATATATAACATTTTGCCCAAAATAAATTGAAATACTTTTCGATATGCAATATAAATATATTATAGCATAAATTATTCTGGTCTTTTGTTTATGTCACCAATTATGCTTATTTTATATTGCTTATGTCACCAATTTAAGCGATATAAAATTTTTAATTTTTAAATTTTGTTTCTATTAGACTTAACTATATACATTAACGGCGAGCAAATAGTTTAAAACTTCGGTTACAGCGTCAACTTTATAATCGCTTGCAATGGAAAACTTAATTTTGATTTTTATTAAATTTCAGTTTAACGAACTCATTATAGATGATTTTCACTGTAATATTTTCCACATTACTCCATCATTTTCTCAAATAATATGTGAATGTTTAAATTGACTTTCAGTCATTAAAAATAACCAAAACCCATTAAACTAAACATCCATAATTTTTCTCGACATATAGAACTTTTGTCTCAGGATAAAACTTTTCACTGAGGATTTTAAAAGTAATTAACTTTATTCTTCATTTGACAGGTCTTACAGTCGATTGTCACGAAACATAGTTCTGCCACTAGAAGTTAAACTTATAGTTATCTATAGAAGTTCTTGTATTGCATGTTTAAATATTTGACTTTTTGAGACGAATTTGAAGTTGAAGAGTTATTTTAAGTATTCTTTTTGGAGAGCTTTCTGCAACGATGCCAACAATGTTTTAAATTTCAAATGCTTTGTTTTCTTTTATATAAATTTTATTCAACACTTTAATTAACTTCTGTTGTTAGTTTTTTCAGTATGAATATTGGTTGTGTGAATTTAAAATTAACACTCTTATTAGTTGCTAACTAACTTCTGATTTTGACATTCAACAACCATATCCGGAGGGTAAAACTAACATTGATACTTCACTCGTAACTTTAACTCCTGTTCATAATATTCAGCATATATATATTTGTAATATGAATCTATAATCGACACTTTTATTCGTCACTCTAAATCTTCTGATTTTCACATTCAGCTTAAGTATTTGGAGTGTAAAATCGACATTCCTATTCCTCGCTCTAACTAACTTCGGTTTTAAACATTCAGCATAAATAGTTAACTGAGGTGATGCCACCCAGAAAGAAGAAGTATTTGTTCTTTGCCTTTATGTAATTCTTCTCCTTTTTCTCACTCAGTGCCGAAGCGAAATGGGAATTTCGATAGACATTGATTGTCTAACTAAATCCCTTTCACCCTTCGCCACTGCTCTCACAAGGTGGCACCACTTCTGCAATTGTAGGCAGTCTCCCACATGTAGTTACCTTTTTTTTCACTTAGACAAGTATATATATTTTCCTCCGTAGTGAAGCTAATGCCATAGGGCAATGTTGAATGCAATCCGCTTCATAAAACCGCGAGGTTTGTAACTAAATGCAGCTTGATATTTTTGTATTTTCTTAATAGTTTTAAGAAAAATGCTTAAAGGCAGTAAGTAAAGTTAAATGTACGTGCCAGGGGCGGCAAATAGGGGGCGCGGTCGCATACCCAAATTTTTCATCGTCTTCTATCGGCTTCTCCCTTTTTTACTTTCCCTGCAATACATGGTAATGTATAGGGAAAGTATTGGAATCATGCCGAAAATCACAACTCGAGTTTTCGACGGATCTACACGTTTCGAGACCTCTAGAATACGAAAAAACCATTTTTAGCGTGACGTCTGTGCGTGTGTCTGTCTGTCTGTCTGTCTGTCTGTGTGTCTGTGTCTCCGTCTGTCTGTCTGAGCAGATTTTGTATCCACTGTAACTCAAAAACTAATGGACCGAATTTCACAAAATTTGGTAGGTAAGTCACTTGTGGGCGGGGCTGGTGCTGATTAGTTTCGGGTACGATTCGGAATAAAAGAACCCCCCTTTTTTTGCGAAATGGCCCGCAAAAGCTTGTATCCACTCTAGCTGAAAAACTAATGGACCAAATTTCACAAAATTCGGTAGATGAGTCACGTATAGGTCACTCTGGTGCTGATTAGATTTTGGTACGATTCGGAAAAAAATAACCTGCCTTTTCTTGCAAAACGGCCCGCAAAAATCTTCAAAATCTAAACTAAAGAACTAGGTATACTCAGATATATCCATTAAATGCCCGTTTAATACACAATGTTTAACGACGAAAAGAATAAGACCAACCCCATTACACTAGAACTAGCCGTTCTCGAGATATTTTAGTTTTTCGTACTTTCCCTACGCCACCTTTAATAATAAGTCCGATTACCGAATAAGAACGAAAATTGAATTAAAAGTGAAATAAATTTAAAAATAAATAAAAAGAACGTGAATATAAACGTCTGCAGGGAAAGTCATGTGCTGCCCACATCAGATTTTTACTTTCCCTGCAATACATGGTAATGTATAGGGAAAGTATTGGAATCATGCCGAAAATCGCAACTCGAGTTTTCGACGGATCTACACGTTTCGAGACCTCTAGAATACGACAAAACCATTTTTAGCGTGACGTCTGTGTGTATGTCTGTGTGTCTGTGTGTCTGTCTGTGTGTCTGTCTGTGTGTCTGTCTGTCTGTGCAGATTTTGTATCATATCTAACTAAAAAACTAATGGATCGAATTTCACAAAATTTTGTAGGTAAGTCACTTGTGAGCGGGGCTGGTGCTGATTAGTTTTGGGTACGATTCGGAATAAAAGAACCTGCCTTTTTTGCGAAATGGCCCGCAAAAGCTTGTATCCACTGTAGCTCAAAAACTAATGGACCGAATTTCACAAAATTCGGTAGATGATTCACGTATAGGTCACCCTGGTGCTGATTAGATTTTGGTACGATTCAGAAAAAAATAACCTGCCCTTTTTTGCAAAATGGCCCGCAAAAATTGCCAAAATCTAAAATAAAAAACTGGGTATACTCAAATACATCCATTAAATGCTGATTTAATACGTAATTTTTAACGATGAAAAAAATAAGACCAACTCCATTACACTAGGACTAGCCGTTCTCGAGATATTTTAGTTTTTCGTACTTTCCCTACGCCACCTTTGAAAATAAGCCCGGTTACCGAATGAGAACGGAAATTGAATTAAAAGTGAAATAAATTTAATTAAAATATAGAGCACATTAATATTAGTCTGCAGGGAAAGTCATGTGCTGCCAACATCAGATTTTTACTTTCCCTGCAATGCATGGTAATGTATAGAGAAAGTATTGGAATCATACCGAAAATCACAACTCGAGTTTTCGACGGAACTACACGTTTCGAGACCTCTAGAATACGAAAAAACTATTTTTAGCGTGACGTCTGTGTGTGTGTCTGTGTGTCTGTCTGTCTGTCTGTGTGTCTGTCTGTCTGTGCAGATATTGTATCCATTGTAACTAAAAAACTAATGGACCGAATTTCAAAAAATTTGGTATGTCAGTCACTTGTGGGCGAGTCTGGTGCTGATTAGTTTTGGGTACGATTCGGGATAAAAGAACCCGCCTATTTTTGCGAAATGGCCCGCAAAAATCGTCAAAATCTAAACTAAAGAACTAGGTATACTCAAATATATCCATTAAATGCTCGATTAATACGTAATTTTTAACGACGAAAAGAATAAGACCAACCCCATTACACTAGGACTAGCCGTTCTCGAGATATATTAGTTTTTCGTGTTTTCTCTAGTCCACCTTTGAAAATATGTCTGGTTACCGAAAGAGAACGAAAATTGAATTAAAAGTGAAATAAATTTAATTAAAATATAAGATAGCGCGGATATAAGTCTGCAGGGAAAGTCATGTGCTGCCCACATCAGATTTTTACTTTCCCTGCAATACATGGTAAGGTATAGAGAAAGTATTGGAATCATGCCGAAAATCGCAACTCGAGTTTTCGACGGATCTACACGTTTCGAGACCTGCAGAATACGAAAAAACCATTTTTAGCGTGACGTCTGTGTGTGTGTCTGTGTGTCTGTCTGTCTGTGTGTCTGTCTGTCTGTCTGTCTGTCTGTCTGTGCAGATTTTGTATCCACTCTAACTAAAAAAATAATGGACCGAATTTCACAAAATTTTGTGGGTAAGTCACTTGTGGGCAGGGCTGGTGCTGATTAGTTTTGGGTACGATTAGAATAAGACCAACCCCATTAAACTAGGACTAGCCGTTCTCGGGATATTTTAGTTTTTCTTATTTCTCTACGCCACCTTTGAAAATAAGTCCGGTTACCGAATGAGAAAGAAAATTGCATTAAAAGTGAAATAAATTTAATTAAAATAAAGATAATGTGGATATAAGTCTGCAGGGAAAGTCATGTTCTGCCCACATCAGATTTTTACTTTCCCTGCAATACATGGTAATATATAGGGAAAGTATTGGAATCTCGTCGAAAATCGACGGATCTACACGTTTCGAGACCTCTAGAATGCGTAAAAATCATTTTTAGCGTGACGTCTGTGTGTGTGTCTGTGTGTCTGTCTGTCTGTCTGTGTGTCTGTCTGTCTGTCTGTCTGTCTGTGCAGATTTTATATCCAGTCTAACTAAAAAAACTAATGGACCGAATTTCACAAAATTTGGTAGGTAAGTCACCTGTGGGCGAGTCTGGTGCTGATTAGTTTTGGCTACGATTCGGGATAAAAGAACCCGCCTCTTTTTGCGAAATGGCCCGCAAAAGCTTTTATATACTCTAACTGAAAAACTCATAGACCGAATTTCTCAAAATTCGGCAGATGAGTCATTTGTGGGTCACCCTGGTGCTGATTAGATTTTGGTATCCTTTGAAAAAGAATCACATGCCTTTTTTTGCAAAATGGTCCGCAAAAATCGTCAAAATCTAAACTAAAGAACTACGTATGCTCAAATATATCCATTAAATGCTGGTTTAATACGTAATTTTTAGAGAAGAAAAGAAAAAGACCAACCCCATTACACTAGGACCAGCCGTTCTCGAGATATTTTAGTTTTTTGTATTTTCCCTACGCCACCTTTGAAAATAAGTCCGGTTACAGAATGAGAACGAAAATTGAATTAAATTGACCAATCCACACGTTTCGAGACCTCTAGAATACGAGAAAACTACTTTTAGCGTAACGTCTGTGTGTGTGTGTCTGTCTGTGTGTCTGTGTGTCTGTCTGTGCAGATTTTTTATCCACTCTAACTAAAAAACTAATGGACCGAATTTCACAAAATTTTGTAGGTAAGTCACTTGTGGGCAGGGCTGGTGCTGATTAGTTTTGGGTACGATTCGGAATAAAATAACCCGCCTTTTTTTGCGAAATGGCCCGCAAAAGCTTGTATCCACTCTAGCTGAAAAACTAATGGACCGAATTTCACAAAATTCGGTAGATGAGCCACGTATAGGTCACCCTGGTGCTGATTAGATTTTGGTACGATTCAGAAAAAAATAACCTGCCTTTTTTTGCAGAATGGCCCGCAAAAATTGTCAAAATCTAAACTAAAAATCTACGTATGCTCAAATATATCCATTAAATGTTTGTTTAATGCGTAATTTTTAACGAAGAAAAGAATAAGACCAACCCCATTACACTAGTACTAGCTGGTCTCGAGATATATTATTTTTTTTTCGTATTTTTCCACGTCACCTTTGAAAATGAGTCCAGTTACCAAATGAGAACAAAAATTGAATTAATAGTGAATTAAATTTATTTAAAATAAAGATAATGTGTATATAAGTCTGCAGGTAAAGTTACGTGCTGTCCACATCAGATTTTTATCGACTGTCCACTGGTCAGTTTTCTCACGCTATGGAGTTTCAAAAGCGCCCATCTTCACAGTGAAGTCCCCACTTCCGGCTGGAACGAATCCTTTTCAACTTGAAAAGATTGGGGTGATGTTATTCTTTTCACTTGAAAACTTCAAGTGTCCGATTAAATTAATGTGTAGTTAGCGCATGCTCATCTATTCCTTCCGCTAGAAATGCATTTCAGCTGCTCAAAGCATTATATTCTTTCATAGAAACATCATATAAAAGATATGCTATTTTTAAAAAGATTCGCTGCTCAACAAATACTTTTTCTGGATGCTCTTCAACTCTATAATCACTAAGTGATACGAGGCGGTCTACCAGAGTTAAAGCCATAAAAGCACTATTTGATAATTTTGAAGTGGTGATTTTAACACTGGAAGAATTATTTGAAAACAATTATCTCAATGGTGGAAGGGCCGAAACCCTTTTAACATGCATGACATCGTTCAAATATTTGTTCAGCTTGTTTGTATTGAACAGTGTTTTTGATCAGTGCACTCTCTCAAAGCATCTTCAGTCATCTGATCTTAATTTTCAGACTTTGTAAGCTTTTTTTAAATCTACTATTGAAACTGTTAGTTCTTTTCGTAGTGATGCGTACTTCAATCAAGTGTGGGGTTTTGTGACAGAACTTTGCAAAAAAAATTCTTATTCTGGACCAAAACTGAAAAGGCGTAAAAAAATTCCAAGCGAATTCGGAGGCGGTGAAAAAATCCCCATGATGATGCTAAATCATATCACAGAATCAATATTCAATATGAAATTATAGATTCAGTATCTAATGAAATTGAGACAAGATTTAATGAGATCAATATACCTGTTTTGTTTGCCCTCAGTTCAGTATTATCTGGATCAGATGTCGAAAAAGAAAATGTTTCAACCATATGCAAAGTATATAACTTCCAGAAAGAGGAATAGTTATATGAACTGCGACTGTTTTATTTAATGATGAAAAATGAAAACATAGACCATACCAATTTTAAAAGTCGCCTGGATTATTTTAAAGAGCGGAATTTAAAAAATCTGTTTCCTGTCATAGCATTATTAGTTAAGTTATTTTTGACTGTGCCAATCAGCTCAGCCAGTTGTGAAAGGTCTTTTTCGTGTCTCAGGAGGTTGAAAAATTATTTTTGCAGTACAATGGTACAAGAAATAGTTTCATCTTTAGCTATTTTAGCTATAGAACAAGATACACCACTGAATTATGATGATATTGTAACAAAATTTTCTCTTCATCCAGACTCTAAAACCGGCGTTTAAAACTCCAATAACAAGTAAATAAATATAGATATTTGTATTTAGAAAAAGTATGTTAATAACAAATATGTTAACACAATTATGTACAAAAATTATGTTAACAACAATTATTTTTCTCAACATCAATTCAATTTTGTGACCCCCCTCCCCCCTATAACAAGCATTTTATTTCTTCCATATTGTGTATTTTCATACATACAAATCTCGCACCCCCAAATGGAAGGTTGCAATGCCGCCCCATAACATGCAGATAAAGATCGATGCTAACTTATGGAACTTTTAAGATTTTCCATAGTCTGAAACTATACAGAAACAAAAATCCACAATTTTCTTCAGAATTTTCTGGTATTATACTTTTTGGCACTTCCGGCATTTAGGTAGTTTTTGTAGTAAAATAAAAATTTTCTGATAGCATTTTAAAAGTAATTATTGTTATTTCCGTGTAAAACGTTATAAAATTGGCTGTTGCAAAGCACTGAAAGTTTACTTTAGTAAATCAACAGATTTTGGTGGTTCTTTTATACTTTCTAAAATAATTGGCAGAAAGTGCAATTTTTAAATAATTTGGATTTTTAGATTGAAATTTATTTAACTACTTTATTTTTACTTTTCTCATACTATAGAAAATAATATTGAAAAGTATTGTTTTTACGTAAATTTTAGATTTCGAGATTTTGATGCCAATATATATTTCAGAATCTGCTGAACACGTTTTCATTATTTTTATAGTGATGTTCGTCTGTCTGTTGTATGTCGACTGTTTTCTGTGTTCGATTTCTAGTGTAAACGATAAATGCGAGCAAATATTAATGGATTTTCATGAAAGTTTTTATCCAGTTTATTTAATAAAAAATCAAAAACTAGATAAAATTTATTTGAAAACGAAATCTTTAAAATTCATTCGACATTTTATATTCCCCTAATATAGCAGCATAAGACAAAATTCGACATAATTATGCCTAAAAGAAATTATTTTTGGCTGAATGATCACAAAACTTAACAGATTCAATCATCCAATAGCTGGGATACAATTTTTGTGTTCGTGACACCAGTCACACTTGTGTTGACAAGTTACAATGCAAGTTACCGAATTTGATAAGATACCCCGAGAGAGTACATTGTCAAACTTGGATTGATACCAAGTTTACAATGTTACCAAGTTTACAATTGATACCGAGTTTGCAATTGATTCAAAGTTTATAATACCAAAGTTTGAAACCAATTAATTATGTATCAATTATGTTTTACAATTTACCCAATTGGGTACATTATTAAACATCGAACAATTGGGTACATTATAAAACTTCATGGTTGAAAAATTAATCGAAAAATTTTGTCAAACCCTTTAAAATCAAGGGTAACATGCTATAATTGTGATCGTTTGCACCAATGATATGTATTTTTAAAAGTTCCCGTGTAAAGGTGGCGGAATGAACAAGCATGCATATTTTGATAAAACAACAAGTTTATTCTTAAAATTGTAGAAAATCATAAAATAAACATACATTAACGTAACTTACAAATAATAAATCCGAATGGACATGGTCCACCCAATCTACCGTCTTTTCTACTGTCTGCTGCAGCCACACACGCCACGTTCCAACTCGTGCTTCGCACTACGCATTTTAGGAACTTGGTTGCCAGCTCTTCCTTTCGTCCACAATCTGCTCTGCTGCTATTTAAATTTAGTCTCTTCTTTCCTCGGGGATCGTTACACTGATTGAAAAATAAGAAGTCGAGAAAAGAAATTATTATTCCTTAGACCCTTGGGTGAGAAAACACGCTACTTAAAAATGGAGTCTACTATGAGTCAGTCATGTTGAACTAAATAATACACAATACGGTATTGAGGTGTATGGGTGTTTATTTTTCCGGTTGGAATTTTATGTGTCGTATAATTTATGTGTTTTACTTACTCCAAGGAAATTAGCTAGTAATAAATAATTAAAGTTATAAATTGTTGCTATCCTTTCGTAAAATCACGGTACTGACGTGGCCTGATGTTTATCTTTCCGACTGGAGTTTTAGTTGAGATTGGAATTTTATTTCAGAATAAAACTTTATTTCTGAAGTTACTTTCAGTTTAAATTAATCTTCTGAATTTCTTGAAAGGAAGGTCCCACTAAGAAACCGGGAACCGTAATACATTGTGAAGTATGTGACCTGTTCTGTCGCAAATGTGAGGTTCGCTGCTTAAAGCTCATATAAAGTTATTCAAGTATCTCAACTTGGTTGGTTGCCAATTTAAAGTCTGACCGTTTCACGATTGTCATATTGGGGTATTTACAGGGAGTTGTGCAGAATGCTCGGATCAAAATGAGGTAACTCCAAATATTTAGATTAAGTGACACATGTGCTTTATAGACGGGGAAATGATACTGCACCTCATGATTTAAACTGAAAATTATCCATTATGCAAGCAATAACACAATAATAATACAGCAGCTGGAAGTATAACAACAATTAGACAAATACAAAACAGACAGATTGCACTTTGCCCGTATTGTAACGTAAAGTTAAATATTGAATTTAGACCTTGACCTAGTGATAGAACTGTCGTTACACTAACCGACGTAATAGAATATAAATAGCAGATTCTTACCAAACTGCATCCGAAGACATCTAGATCTTGTTCTAGACTACTAGTTTGTACTAGAACCTGGCGATCATCGATATACCAAACACTATTATATCATGCACCAACATACGTGGACTTTCCAAATACCGCACACTCACACGTGGCTTAAACTTCAAGCAATCCGCTCTTTCTCATTCACGATCCGAAATTTATCCTGCTGCTCTGCAGGAACGCAGAAATGTTACTTTGCTCGGCTATTGGTATACATAACGGAACCAGTCAGAAGCTGTTTATATAAATTAAAGCGTAAATTGGGGCAACTGATAGCCAAAGGATATATAAGCCTCACAACAGATTATTTGAGATTAATGGTTTTCTATAAAGAAATATTTTTATTTCCGCAATTTAATATACATCGCACTTTCAAAATGCTCAAAAGAAATATGACTTACACTCTTTCGTATAATTATCGCAAATATTTCTCCACATTTTTAATCCGATTTCGTCCCAGTAAAAATAACTTAAATCTACAAAAACGAAAACTTCTTAATTTTCCCTAGCACAGAACAGTTTCTATCGTAGAGTAAAACTTTTCTCTTGGGATTTTAAAAGCAATTACCTTAATTCTTCATCTGACAAGTCTTCCTAGCAGATTGTCACGAAAATGCATCGGCTAGAAGTTAAACTTATATTTATCCACACTCTTTTACTGAAAGTTTTCCGTTGACAGCTTAAATGTAATGCGTTTTAAAACGAGTGTAAACAAAATTGTTTCTTAAGGATTGTAATGCGTGGTAAGTTCATGTTATATATAGAATTATTGCATAAGAATTCGCTACAAAATTTCTGTAAAAATTAATGTGCAATGAAAATACTTTGTCTTATTACACTGCTCATAACTGAAATCGCAACATCATAAAGTTGTAGGTGTTGCTTTATATATAGAGTAGGCAATGGAAACAGCAAGGCGAGATATGCAAATGATCACAGTTTCGTTACGCATAGTGACGTAACACCTTGCCGAGTAGCATAAAAGCGTCAGGTCAAGGAGGAGAGATATCATAGCTAAATTGTAGCGTCATTGGTTTCAGGTTGTAAAAATCATCACAGTATGCCACGAGTACGTCGACATACCGCATATATTCAGTTGTCGTAAACGGAACGGCACCAAATAATTGTTTCACGTGAGTGTAGATTGAACCTTAGCCTTCGAAGGATCGCTGAATTATTTTATCGTGTTGTGAACACAGTTCAAAGGTGTGTGTTACGGTTCGTGAGAAACTATGAAACGACTTGAAGATCAGGTAGTGGAGCTTCCAGGTGTACGATACCAGGTGAAGATCGTATACGTCTGAGAAGCTTGCTCACGTTTACCATAGCAAGCGTGTTACAACGATATTTATCCCACACAGGTATCCCACACAGGTAACGTGGTTTTGATGCAAACAATTCGAAACCGTTTGCATGATGCAGGACTCCGAGGTAGACGAACTTTTCGACACCTACTGTTTCAACGTCTTCACAGGTTACGTCGTCTCCAGTGGTGTCAAATCCAACGTAATTGTTCGACAGAATGGCGAAATACTCTGTCCACGGATGAATCACGATTATGTTTTGGCATGCCAGATGGCCGTACTCGCGTATGGCGGCGCTTTCAATAACTCCACCAGAAAGCTTTTTCTATCAGTCGCCACACTGCCCCCCTAAGTGGTACTATGGTTTAAGGTGGTATAACATTTGGTGGACGAACACCTTTACTTTGGTCCACGTTTCTGGCAGTATCACGGAACAACGATATGTCTCTGACATTGTGAGACCTGTGGTACAGCCATATCTATCAACCAGGCATGGACCGCTTTTTCAGCAGGATAATACCAGGCCACATACTGCAGGGGTAACTATAAATAATCTACAAGGTATTTTGATATTCTGCGTTGACCAGCATATTCTCCGTATTTGTCGCCAATTGAGCATATCTGGGCCATCATGGGTCGCCGAATAAGAGAACTCCCAATTCCAGGAAATTATTTTCAGTTACAAGTCCAATTGCATGCTGTGTAGAATGCCATCCCTCAGCATACCATTGACAATCTCATTGACGGGGTGCTTAGTCGTATTCAATTCTGCATAGCCACTCACGGTTGGTTTATTTTATATTGATCTAATGTCAATAAAGTTCCATACTTTCATTTTCTAGGTATGCTTTTTTGATCTTTTGCACATTTCCATGTTACAATTATATTATGCAAATTTCATAAGGATACATCAATTTCTTCATGGTGTTGCGATTTCAGTTGTGAGTAGTTTCATATTAGCAAAAATTTCGTTATAAGTATATATTGTTTTCAAATCGGAAAACAATCCACAGTCCCATACATAAAAATAGAAACACAAAGCAACCTAAATAGCAAAAGGCAAGAACACCTTTGTCAATAAATTGTTATATAATTCTATCCAAGAAGGAAATCGTTGCCACAAGAGAATCTGGAAAAATGACCTATGAGGAACCTATAAGAAATACCTATGAGGAATATAAAAGAACCGTATAGCGTTATAAAACAATTTTTTTAACGGAACTATGAAATTAAGTTTCTTAATTTAAATAAAATATGGAGACATCGGTTTAGGAAGATACATCAGCAGCATCGTCAATAAACAACAAATATGCATACAAAACGTTCTTTATTTCTATTTCAAAAGTTCTCGAATCTCATTTGAGAAAAATAATGCTTATTTGTAAAATATTTTTCGCTTATTTAGATAAAACTATGTCAAAAGTAACACTACATGTAAAATTTACGTGTTTCTAACGCAGTCCTGTAAATAAATGAAATTTCCATATATGCACAAATGTTTACCATCCGTTATTCTTTAAATACTGTAAAATTCAAAGTCTGACACAAGTTTTGAATTCTTGTCACGTAATAATACATATTAATGTATACCTTAATGGAATCGTAGCAATACATTATATAATACATATTTTTAAGTCATAGCACTCATGTCCGAAAGTTAAGCATTGTTGCTGTTTTATGTGAAAATTTCAGGAAATCTATATCGGAATGAAAGGAAACGCGGTATGTGGGTGTAATAGGATTATAGAAAAAAAAACAATGCAAAACAAGGATAATAACGACTTTTATTATCCAAAGACAAGAAGGGTTGAAAGAAAAGGGCCACAATACGAGTGTCAACGTCAGTGAAACAGAATGATTAAAACAATGTGATGGTGCAGTTTAATAAGGTATGTGGCAACCTCGGGTAGCCACGCATACTACTCAACGATTTCCCATATTTTCGATGAGGGTTTGGATGAGTTGTTTGCTCAAAGAGTTCCAAGCCTCAGGGAGACCAGTTTTCAATCCTATAACGGAGCTTGGTGGGTAGTGAAGGGCTGCAGGATGTCTACCGAGCATATCCCACACATGCTCTATTCGATTGAGATCAGGAGAGTTGACAGGTTACAGCATGTGTTGGATGTCTTCAGTATGAAGGAAGTCGTAGACCAAGGGCGGACGGTGAGGAGGAACGTTACCGTCCATGAATATGAAATCAGGACCAACAGTAATTCGAAACAATCGAACGGCGGGTTCAAGGACTTCGACTCTGTATCTTTGACAGGTAACCGAACCCGTATCAAATATGTGTAGGTGTGTGCGGCCGGCCATCATGATGCCTGCCCAGACTATGACTCCCCCAAACGAAAAACGGTGTCTTTCCGTAATATTTCCCGGATGAAAACGCGTTACACGATCTCTCCAGATCGTGATATGAAGAGAATCAGTTTGCAGGCTGAACCTGAACTCGTCACTGAACATGACATTGACCCACTGTTGTCCTCTCCACAGCCGATGTTCCAAACTCCACTGTAAACGCGTGCGTTTCTCTGCAGCCGTCAGAGGGAAGCAAACTTCTGGTCCTCTGGCATAGAGACTAACGTGTCTGAGTCTCCTGTAAACAGTTTGTCTCGAAACAGTGACTCCTGTGGCGGCTTTCAGGGCTGAAGTCGGTTGTAAGGCAGAGGCAGAACGGTTCCTCTGATGTCTCGCAGTTATCAACAAATATCAGTCTTGCCGAGGGGTTGTTTCCCTTGACCAACCTGGTACTGGGCGTCGGGTAACATCTCCAGTGGTTTGGAACCTCTGTCACAGTCTGGAGATCACACGCTGAGGCACATTCAGAATTCTAGACATTTGGTTTGGGATCGACCGGATTACAGCATTCCAATGATTCGTACCTTCAAAAATATGTCCAATTGACATCTTTGTGACATCTTTCGTCCTTTTTTATTGTTAACAACGCTCCGTACCACAGCAATTGCGAAATTCTGCCTCAACTGTTTATGCAGCTCGAGACCGTTTTATATTCGTTCCGACGCGCGCCGTTGCTTTGCGCATGTCGACGTCGACTGAAGTGCTTTGCATATGCACAATGATTTACCTTCGTCTCACGATTGTCCACAAATGATTGTGAACCATTGTCTCCATATTAACTCCTATTTTTTCGCATTTTACGAATTATGCTTAACTTTTGGATATGAGTGTATGTATTTGAATGTAAAATAAATATGAAAAATATGTAGTAATACATATTTTAAGTCATAACTATATATTTATTTCTTTGCAGGTAAAACAAATGAGAAATATATATAGTAATACATATTTTAAGTCATAATTATATATATATATATATATATATATATATACCTTAGAAGGTAAAACAAGTAAGAAATATATATATATGGTAATACATATTTTAAGTCATAACTATATGTATTTCTTTAAAGGTAAAACAACTAAGAATAATTAACAGAATAAGCAAAACTTTAATTTTAGAAATACAACACATGTAATTGCTTTACAGGCTCTCGAAATATAGCTATGCATATTATAAATAGATCCATTATTTTAATAAAGTAACTGAAATGGGGTAAAGAAAAAATTGAAACCACAGCATCTTCAAGTTTCTCGTCTGAAAATAAATTATTCATGCAGGCATTTCAAAACGCAATATGCTCATTATGAAAAAAATGTTAATGCTATTCATAGCGGTAAATCTAAATCATATAATAAATTTGTTTTTCGTAAAAATGTGCATTAAAATATTTCGGAAATATTTTGCATTTAAAAATAAAACTTCCGGTTTTGCTTGGTGTTTGTAAAAGATGAAGAATATATCTAAATAGGCAGCCAAAGAACTCAAAATTGATATTGGATGACAAAATGCAGTCATAATATGTATGAATGATATGGAAACGCATTTTTAAATCAAAGGAATGCATAATTTACTTTGGATTTAACAGATGTCAATGCACATATATGCCTTTTATTCAATTATTCCGCGTCTCTTCACTATTATTTCGAAGAATAAAAACTTATTTCCCATTAAAGTTTTTTTTTGTATATCAAGCAATTTGCAGTATCAAAATCTAAAATCTGATGGTGGTCAGCATATGATTTTCTCTACTGATTACTATATTTTGATATTGTGGATGAAACAATAGAATAAATTAGCACTTCTAATAACTAGTTCTTGATGGAATTACATAAGTTTATGTTGCTATTGTTTTAAATAAGTATACCAAATTTCACTTAATTTGCTTTATTATTTTCAGAGCTATTGCGCTCGACCTCTATGGAGGAGAAAAATTTCTAATATCTCGAGAGCGAATCACCATAACTTATAAATAATGATATCCATTTGTTTTCAAATACTGTGGCTCCTCCCGCTACTCGCTGACCTACGGAGCTCGCGCATATTCTCTACGACTCGTTTACGGAACTAGCCAATCGTCCCTCACCAACATCTGGAACTATCATATCGAACTCTTTCATCCCCAGTAATAAATAAATAAATAATCCCACTCAAAATAAAGGTAGGTTTTTATTTCAAATTATACCAAAATGTTATCAGCAGCAGGGTAGCGCACACCTGACTTATCTACCAAATTTTATGAAATTTGGTAAAGTAGTTTTTGAGTTAAAGTGGATACATAATTTGCACATACTGACAGACACGCAGGCACACATACAAACATCGCGCTAAAATAGTTTTGTCATGTAGGTTCGCCAAGAACTCGAGTTGTGATTTCCGAACGCTTCTAATTCTTTCCCTATACATTACCATGTATTGTTGAGAAAGTAAAAATAATTTTTTTTTTAAATTCTTAAACGATACATGTTACATATTTAAAGGAAATACGTCCTACCTGAACTTTATATGTGATTTTGTTAAGCGCATGTTTTTACCATTTAACTAAGAATCGATTTTTATCACTGGATTGATTTTCTAAATAGTAAAGACGTCAGTTAAATATGTTTTATAAAATTAAAATATTACATTTGTTTATAAACTACCTTATACCGGTGTGTACCCAGTAGGGATATATTTGAATGTTGCCAGTTTGCAGAACTTTACTGCAGTAAAATACACAGGACAAGTTTCATAAGAATTATGTCTACATTGCTCACAATATCCACGAACCCATTTCACGCTTATTTTGGAATAGCCATATGCATACTCAGCAAGAAAAAGAAGATATCTGCAATGGCTACGATAACAAATGTTATGTGTAGCAAAAAAATAAGAACCTCTAAGAAAATCACCAATTATAGTCTTACCAAACAAACGGATTCAAGATTTTTAAATTTAGTTAGGTCTATACGAAGTTTCTACGTTCAAGAGTTTCTACGTCACGAAGTTTCAAGTTCATATATGAACTTGGACGTTGGACTATATATTTACAGTTGTCAGGTAAAGGAGGCTGTGAAGTATTAGTATTGCACTCCCACTGCATATAACTTCATCTATTATGAACTTGGCCGTTACAACCCTGTGTTTCGTGAGCTAAATTTTGAAGAAATCTGAAGCCGGCAATGTGGTTAGACTGATTTTGTCAGTTCATGTAGGGGTTAAAAAAATGTGGCACACGTCAATATTTCTTGTAACCCTTGCAAATATCGATCATTCCTAAGAGATTAATAATAAGAGCGAAACCGTTTCATGTTTACTGTTATCTGCAATGAAAGCATAGTCTTGACTTTGGGAATTCTTGCTACAAGTGGGTTTTATAACTTCAAACAATTTATGCCTTATCTATAACGATTCCAAGTACAAATTATTATAATTCACTGAAAATAAATGCAGTTTACTAGTGCATTCATTTTTACTTTCCTTAAATACATAATGTATAAGGAAAGTATTGTGACGGGGTCGAAAATTCGAATTCCAGTTTTCGACGGGAGAACACGTTTCAAGCATCCCTGATCACGAATCAAACATTTTTGTAGTGATATCTGTGTGTGTGTGTGTGTGTGTGTGTGTGTGTGTGCGCGTGTGTGTATGTGAGAAAGTATATGTGTGTGTGTGTTTGTGTGTCAGTGAGTCTGTGGATACGATAACTGACGAACGAATGGACCGATTCGAACGAAATTTGGTACAAAAATCACAATCCGTAAACACTAGACGCTTATTGTTTTCATACGTAATCGAATGTTCAGAACCCCCCTAAATTTTCGAGTGAAATTTTGAAAATATCGTCAAAAAATCAAAACCGCTAATAACGTTGCGCAAATAGATATTTCTTATGTAATTTTTCATTAGAAAACGATTGACATAAATTTTAGAATGCTAACATGAACCGTTCTCGAGATATTGCACATTTTTCAAAAAAAAATATCAAAAAGTTATATAAAATTAAAAAAATATTTCCTATTGAGAAACATGTTCACTTTTCATATGTAATACCATGCGATAAATTTGGTGACATCATTCTCGTGGATCTAGCTCGTTCCATTCATGAAAAGATACTTTGAGTAATACTTTTGTATTTGAACGCCAGTAGTCATTTACCTGTTGTAAGAATAACTTATTTCTCCGTCCATAACGCTAGACGAGATTTTGGCGACGAATTTGGTGGAATGTTGCCAATTTGGCGACATTTTTAATTGTTGCCAAATTAACAAAAATATCGCCAAATTGATAAAAATGACGCTAAATCAATGAAAATTACGACTAATTGAAGAAAATTAAACATCTTGGAAAGAATATAAGTATCTACTATAAGAATAACATTTTTTTAAACTGTAAAAGTAGTAAATTCATTGCATTATATAAGGAAAGTCATGTGTTGCCCACATCAGATTTTTTAAAATTGAAAACACTCTTTATTATGTCTGCAATCTATATAATAATTGTGTAATGTGTTTAAGTCTTCCAGCTCCCTTCAAAATCCCCTTCCAGTTGATCTACTAGAAGACTGCTTCTTTGCACACTTAAAGTATCAAACTAAGGACATAGCTTAACGGGGTCTGATTTTCGATATTTTCTCGGAGGGGGGGGGGGAGTTAAAAAAGACAAAGTGGTGTTCGGAAATTGTTTATCTGACCCTCCCAGAAGCTTTGATGGGGATTTAGAAAGCCATATTTGTGGCTTCGATTTCGGAACAGAACCTAACGGAGCCAGATCTTCGATTTCTGTCTATGAGAGCGAAGATATAGTGTAAGGGGGAGATCAAAAGTATTTTCAGAACCTTGGGAACCTTTCTGATGGTTTAAAAGGCAGAATATGTTTAC
The DNA here is from genome assembly GCA_951213105.1 of Amaurobius ferox. Lineage (NCBI taxonomy): Eukaryota > Metazoa > Arthropoda > Arachnida > Araneae > Amaurobiidae > Amaurobius > Amaurobius ferox. The sequence goes on from OX578144.1 coordinate 60,601,318, forward strand.
ATATGTTGTACATACGTGGCGGAACCTAGCGAAGCTACATTTGCAATTTCTCCCCCAGGAACAGATAAAATGAGGAGGAGGGGTTGACAAGTATTTCCAGGACCGCCATATTGGGCAGTGCTACGGATGGCATGCGTATAGTATCAACCTAAATTAGCTGATTTTCAATTGAAAAGACTTTCTTCTACACTAAGAGTCATGCGCTATTAATGAAATAAAACATGTCTAAATAACTACAACCTCAATTTATAACCGCATTATTTTCCCTGTTTTTAACATGCTTAAATACTAGTACTATATATTAAGCTAATTAAGTAGCTTATTAATTTATAGTTATTTAATATTCTGCATTATTCCTAGTGTTGGAATAGGATTTTTAAATATATAACTCTCTCTTCAAAACTAGAATTTCCGTAGTGGCCATTTTGATAGATTACGCAATGGAATTTGACTCTTAGTGATGAAACGTCATAAATGTCTTTGTTTACATTTCTATTTCGTTAGGACAGTAATACACAAAGATTTTGTTATACACAGAAGTTAGAATTTGATTACATTTTCCGCTTCAAACAGTGTAAAATTATTTGTTACAGATATCATCTAAATACGGTAATATTGGATAATATCTATAGTAAATTTGGGTGTTATCTATATCTTCTCTTGTAAAATAAATATAGAAATATTTATTTAACTGGGAAAGAAAATATATTTTTTAATTTTTTTAATCTTTCTAACTTATTCTGCATTACTGATAGTACTTAACTGAGAATTTTAAATATCTGCGTTACTGACTCTTTTAAAACTAAAATTTTCGTAGTGGCCATTTTGGCAGATTGCGCAATGGAATTTGACTCTTATATATGAGACGTCGTAAATGTCTTTGTTTACATTTCTATTTTGTTAGGAAAATAATGTACATAAATGTTATTATTATGCATACATGTTAGAATTTGATTATATTTCTCTCTCCAAACAGTTTAAAATTATTTTTTACAGATATCATCTAACTACTGTAATATTGGATAATATCTGTAGTAATTTTGGATGATATCAATATCTTAGCCTTGTAAAATACTATTTATTTAACATGATATATTTATTTAGCAAGGGAAGCATAGTTACATGTTTAATATTTTTAATGTAACTTATTTGGCAACTTCCCAATCAGAAGCCAGGCTCAACCGGCAACATCACGTGACTTCCACCAAACTTTCTTCTTCCACATAGATGACGCTTTATTTCCTTACAACCGTCAAAAATGAATTTATAATGCAAAAAGGGCTGCAAAACAAAAAGAAAAGAAGGAGATAGAAGAGAGATGTACTCATTGAAAAACATGAGTGCAATCGTGGAATAAGAACAAGCAAAAGAAATTTGAATCTATTTTTGGAATAAAAAATCAACCCATATTTTCAACTTTGAATACGATTTGGACTTTGGTAATGTAAGAACGTACAACAGGAGTTCCGTGTTAGAGAATGAAAGGAATGAAAATATTTTTTAAATATATATTTGGCGCTTTGAGCATTTTGATACTTTTTAATTTTTATTCTTTAGCACGCTCATTTTTACTCTGTTACTTTCTGTGTATTTGAATTTCCGCATTTCTTCGATTTTAAGACGCCATAAATTGTAAAACGCACCTTAATTTTAATATAACCAACAGAAAAATTTTTGATTCTATTAATGACTATAAAATAAAACGCTAAAATAAATCTAACAAATATTCTTATTATAATAAAATTCACTTTGTTAAAAGCGAAAGTATTTTATAATGATAGTTTTTTCTTTACTTTCCCTGCAATACATGGTAATGTATAGCGGGAATATTAGAATCGAAAACTGTAACTCGAGTTTTTAACGGATTCACACGTTTCAAGCACTCTAGAGTTCGGAAAAACGATTTTTAGTGTGACGTCTATGTGTGTGTCTGTGTGTCTGCCTGTGTGTCTGTATGTCAGTGTGTCTGTATGTGGAATGTGCATGTCTATCCTAGCTTAAAAATAAATTGCCCAAATTTCGCAACATTTGGTAGATCAGTCACTTGTTGTTTACCCTGGTGTTGAATAGATTTTGGTACAATTCGATAAATAAGAACCAGCCTCTTTTTTCTCCCAAATGGATCACAAAAAGCACCAAAATCCAAAATGAAAGACCACATATGCTCAAATGTATCAATTAAACGTTTTGTCGTGTGTAAAGCGTGAAATATTAAAAAAATGCTATTGTAAGACTCCAACGATTCTCAGACGCATCCCGTTTCCAAAGACGTTTTTATGAGAAAAAGCGCGTTTTAGCATAGAAGAAATACAGAACCTATTTCTTCTACCAAATGTAGGTTTTTCATTGTAAAATACTGGCCTTAATGTTACTTTCCATACTGTACATAGTGCTGTACAGGGAAAGTATTGGAAATAGAGTCAAACATTAGAATTCTAATGTTCATCAGAGCTGCCTAGAAATTCATCACACTTTACGCATTCCGGCCGTCCAAATAGTTGCTCAAGTCCTCTGACGAGTCGGACGGTCTGGGTCTTCAACACTTTACGCATCGTAAAAATTTACAAGGTAGGATCAAAAAGTTCGGAGACTATGCTGATATCTCCAACCCTGATTGGAGGAGAGGGGAACTACTTTACCGTGGAATAGAGACACAGGTGATGTGAGATGTGAAAAGGAAGATGCAGGTCCGCAGTACAGGGTTTTTTTCAGACAATGCGTGTCAATGAACTGTCGTCGTTCGCGTTCGTCGAAAACGGAACGACTACAGTTCACTGATACGCATTGTCTGGAAAACCACCTGCTTCTTCCTTTTAACATCTCGCGTCACATTTGTGTATACGCCACGGTAAAAGAGTTCCCCTCTCCTCCAATCAGGGTTGGAGATAGCAGTACAGTCTCCGATATTTAAACATAACATTGTACAAGGGTGCACGCCTGTATTTTTTAGAGCAAAAGAAAACAAACTTACATGTTACAAAACGAAATATATAATGCAATACAAAATACTCTCTCCTCCAAAACATAAGCACTAAATGCAAATTCTAAGATCACGAGTGAACGAATGAATTTTATCGGACGAACTTTGTTGTAGAGTTGAAACATATTATGGGAATATAGAAACACGTGCGTAACAGCAATTGGCTCCGTGCCAAATATGTAAATCAGCGTCTTGGTAATAGCCAATTCCTATTATGCACGTTTTTCTATATTTGCATATTATACTCGAAGTATACAGCAGGTTTCGTCCAATAAAATTCATTCGTTCGCTCGTGATCTGAGAATTTGCATTTCCTTCTTATTTTTTGGAGGGGAGTGTATACAAAATAATTTTGGAGGGGAGTGTATACAAAATAATTTTGGAGGGGAGTGTATACAAAATAATTAATCTGTAAAAATTAACTATATAGGGTTGCAAAGAATGACCTTGCACCTCAATACCTTTGTAAGAAAATGCTCATGAGTATGCACGCTACGCCTGTCTGTAGTAAATTGATCATGCCCGATCAAATAAAATAAAAATGTTTATAGTGGCTTTAGTGGAGAATATAAAAGGTTAATACATATAGAACTCGATAACAAAGCAAGATGGAATAAAAATGTCAATTACAAATTTGTAGACTATTACCTAAATTTGTAAGAATCGATAGCAGACATCCACAGAAGATATATATATATGGGAAAACAGTAAACACTTGCCAAAAAATGTCTCAACAGGGACTGTAACTAGGAGACAGTCCCTAGGTGTCGCCTAGTTGCAGTTCCTGTTGAGACACTTTAGACATGTCCCTGACAGCATTTTTTTCCCCAGGGACGTAAGATTTACGTCATACTGTGACTTTGAGACGTCACAGGACGTCGCAATACGTCTCGGCAATGTCATATTGAGGTCACAGCGAAGTGATTTTGGTCATTTTCATAGTCGTTTGTGACGTCGCATATTAACTTGTTTATGACGTTACATTGTAATTGCCATTGTAATGTCGTCACATTGTTACGTGTTAATTAAATTGTGGAAACGTCACAGAATGTAGTCATAATGAAGTTACAAAATTACTAATACGTAACGTCGGATAGAAGTCACAAATATGATGTAACATTGTGATCCAGGTGTCACGTGACTACAACGTCACTGTCACACATGTGACGATCTTTGCTGTGAGGGGTGTTTATTGCTTTCCGCATATATTTCATGTGCATTCCTGATGTCAAAAACGCGGATATATTCTTTCTCTGATTCAAATATGCATTGTTGCTGAAGGAGGTTATTATGAACAGACTATGCATTAGATTCCCGTGTGTGATACTGTAATCACATATCTTGATACGTAACCCTGGGAAAAACGGGAATGTGTATTGTAATTTAAAATGTATACTATGTTTGTGATTTATGTTTATAGCTAGGCCTTTGCACAGACGGAATTGGGATTTTTTGGCGCCGTTGGGTTGTGTGCGCACTGACATGGATTGTAAATATTCAGAGATTTAATTGCAGCAAAATGTCAAAGTTGAGCTACAAATCTTTGAAAATTTATAGGCCTGTCAGGTGTGGCTCGCGTCGGGGTACGTCCTTGGGACCACCCGGTTGTCGAGAATGCCCTCTGGTTCTTGTATTTTAGTGGAACGCATAAAAAATGAGCGTCGCTTCAAAAACCAATGGTGAAGCATATTGGACCTCCTCTTTTTTATAGCGTTTGGGAACAGCGAATGAGAGTTGGGGGGATTTCCTCCCTGTTTTTTTTGTCGCTCCCCTTGTTTTAAAATTCTTAAGTTTTAGAAATGTAAAAAATAGTTAGTTGCTTTTCTGAGCTCGAGAAGAGAGCACTCCAAGTGCGTGGCACTTGTAATTTGTTGTGAAGTCCGATCCTGCATGCATTTGATGATGCATCTCTGACCCGGCGTCCGCGGTTTCTGTCTCGGGCGGCAAATGCCTTTGCCGAGGAGCGGACGTAGTGAGTCCGGTAAAGAAGGCGACTCGTAGCCAAGACGAGCCGAGCCTAACTCAGCGCGAGGGCGCATTTTCTTTGGGCGGTGGCGACCAGAAAATGGAAGAATGGCGTCATGTGTTTATTTGGTTGCAGTACACACAGTTCTACCACCAAAACGGCGCGGTGTAGGACCTTGCTCCTTTAGCTGCATTTAAGCCGTGGTAGCTGTAATACTGCGTGTACGGAATATTTGCAGAGCATCAATCCAGGGCTCCTAAGCAGCAGACGAATCTCCACTCTTTAGGCAAGGGCCTGTGCGCATGTTCACTCAAGAGCCGCTGGGACTTAAGCCATCATTTAAGAGGAGGAGAGGGAAAGTGGACAGTGTGCCCATCTCCAAAATAATACTTGGCAAAAGATTTTCGTCACCTGATGATACGCAATAGTGTTCGCAGACTGGTAGTGTTTCCATGAACATTTCAGTATCAATGAACTAAACATTCAATTAATTGTGCCACCCTTTCCTACGTGCAGAGGTCAGCTACAGCACTCAGTGAGAGTCCTATGTATGAAGGTATGAAAATTATATATTGATTTTAAAATGTGTACCTGAATGTTTAAGTAACTGATGTAATCCAATAGTGTAAGGGCAAGGGTATGATAAATGGGAGTTTTTGCAAAATTGAATATATATATTGTGTAATTAATTACTAGTTTGGGTTTTATAAATATGCAAATTAATGCAAAATAAACTGTGCACCCGAGGTCAAGTTAGGTAAAATTGGAACTCATTTGTAATTGTGTATTTTGTATATTAATGTTTAAAATTGAGATTTCGTGTGTTCCATAAATAAATTGTTAGTTGGCCACAAAAAGGGAGTGATTAATTATTTTATCAAAACGCAATGTACTTTGGTCCAATCGGACCCCACTATACGTTAACGCGGTTCAGCCTGGTGGAACTATTTGGTGAGTATCTTTAATGTATTTATGTGTTTAAGTTTTATTGTATTTATGTGTAAAATCCACCTCACCGCACTGTGTAGGTAAGCGTTGCTTATTTTAACGTTCCTGAGTAGGACAGACATTCACCCATAACATTAGCGTGTTGAAGACCCAGACCGTCCGACTCGTCCAGAGGACTTAGAGTAACTAGTTGGACGGCCGGGAAGATAACATTAGCGTGTGTAATAAATGACTTCTGTGACGGTTTTATTTTCGATTCTTACAAAACGGAAAATAAGTATGGCACTTCCATTACACATAACAGTATGCATGAGTGGGTTTCGCGGTTTTGTGTGCTTATCAGAATGGAATAACCGTAAGCAGCAATGACATCAGGAATACTTACTATTTGCCACAATTTTGTGAATTTCTATGGAAACTGACAAATTCAGTTAATCCATGTAGTAGGCATAAAATTCGTGTACAATTTTGCTCGGGGTTACACGAGGCTGCAAAGGTCAAGATCAGAACTACAAGCACACGTCAGAAAGGAGCGTCCGTCAAAATAAGAAAGACACCCCCCATTACCGATGACAGTATGTATGGACCAATTTTGCACTTATTATTCGCTCATCAGCATAGGATAACCGTTAACAGCAACGCCAGCAAGAAAACTTGCTACTTGCCACAATTTCGTGAACTTTTATTGGAACTGCTAAATTAAGTTAATTAATGCAGGAGGCATAAAATTCGTGTACAATTTTACTCGGGGTTACACGAGGCTGCAAAGGCCAAGTCCAGAGTCACAAGAAACCGCCAGAAAGGAGCATCCCCCAATATACGGAATACACTCATATTGAAAATATAAGTATCCATGGACCGGTTTCCAGAATTTAATGCGCTCATCAGAATGGAATAACAGTTAACTGCAAAGGTAGCAAGAAAATTTGCTATTTGCAGCAATTACACAAACTTCTGTGGGATCTGACAAATTCAGTCTATCCACGTATGATACGAATTTTATGCTAGCTAAGTGGATGGACTGGATTTGCCAGATTACAAAATTGAGGCAAATAGCAAATTTTCATGCTGCTATTGCATTTAATGTGTATTCAATACTAATAAGCGCATAGTAAGATCGAATCCGGTTCATGGATACTCTTATCTGTGATGGGAGGGTCATCCTTATATTAGGGAATGTCCGTCTTTGCGGGTTCTTGTCATTCTAAATGGGCAATCTTCTACACTTTTGTAATTGGCTGTTTAAGTCTATCCCGCTTCATTACTGAGTTCTTAATGCTAACTTTTTAAATTATCCACTAGGGGGCGCTGAAATCCCTTTTATTCGAATAGGCATGGTCACTTTACTATAGACAGGCCTGTTGCACTCGTTTTCTTGCAATTATCGAAGAGAGAGGAATAATCGAATTTGAAATATTAATTTCATTTCTCGAACATAAATTTTATCTTCACACTTACATTGTACAACTAATAAACGTGCCATTTTAAAACATCAAAGGTAAAACACTGTAAAATCACCACTGCGTCGACATTTGTAAAAATATGAAATCTTCCCGATTTGTAAGTAATAATCACCAGTGCATCAGTAAGAGTTTCTTTTCTCAAGGCTTATGCTATGCCTACTCAAAGCGATTCGTTCTCTTTTTTTTCTAACTGTCAAGGTGGCGGCGAAGAGAACGTGCTTTATTAAACTGTCAACATCATCTGATGTAACTGCCATTTATTGATTTTGTTCAATATTGTGCTTTTGTCACTCAAGGGGAAAAGCGCATAAACACAGGGGAATAAGAAAAATAGGGATTATTGATTTTGAATACGTGTGTGTTTATTTCATTTATTTTTAACCAAACAGAGAGTGGTCGAAATATGTTTTCTCCAGAATGGTTTTGTTGAACTTTGTGATTTACAAAAAAAAAAATCTTTAAATGTGACGATAAATCCATGGAATGGGATTAAACTAGATTTTTGACGGTTCATTTCGATTTAGTTTGAATCAGAATGAAAAAAAATGTATGGGACGATTTGAAAAGCAATAGCAGTATGTATAGAACTTAATGCTGTAGCGATTGTTAAAATGATGTATAAATACGCATTGTAAATTTTATCATTGCCTTTCTTTCTTTCAGTAAACTATGATTAATTTGTCACGAATAATAGCAATTAAAATATCAAAATCGATATGTGATATAATGCGATACACACGATGATAACAAAATAAAAATTTGGCATTTGTGTTGATTTTCAAACTTTATTACATGGACATAATGTTGAGAAGAATATTTTTGTTGACGATAAACGATGACCTTTAAATAGAAATAGATACATATTCTGCCGCCCCGGTGGTGAAGTGGATAGCGTCTTCGACTGCAGTCATGAGGGGCTCGGGTTCGAATCCCGAATAAGGCATGAATGATTCTTGAGAATAAAGTCAGACTTCCGCCTTCTGTGTCCTCGTCAAAGTGGAGCTGCACCCTCTCCGACCTTCGTCAGTGATGCTTTCTTGGAATACACTTTGATCTCTCGTCTTGTGTGTCGTTATTTCTTCCAGCTTCACTGGTCCTGTTTCGGTTCCAGTGAACAAGAGGTCATAAGTAACAACAACAACAGATACATATTCTATGTATTACAGAGCGGGTAAAAAGTCATGCTTCTTACCCTATGGATGCGTGCATTGTCCCAGTGTCACGTTGCAAAAATATTAACAATGTAGATACACTACGAAGTATGAACAACCAGTACTCTTTACATACGTCATATTTTTTAATCGTAATTCACGCCATGGTATGGAATAATAAGTTGAAAATAAAGACATTTTAGTGTGATTTTAGTTTCTTTGGTGTTTAAGTTAAATAAATTGCAATCAATTTTCTTCAATTATTTTATGTATTTTAATTGAAGCAATTATGAAATTCATATTTAAATAATTAGCACTTAGCTTTAGTTCTTGAAACTGTCTAACAATTTGTACGTATATACAGCTCTTGGAAAATTCTAACAATTTGCACGTATATTCTTGTGCGTAATAAGTACTGCTCAACAATTTCGAATACATCCATAAATCCGTGAAATGTATATTTGCTCTAGCTAAAGAACAATGTGTCCAATTTTCTACAAATTTTGCAGTCAAAGAAGCCATTCAGTACACTTGTGTCCATGATATTTTTATACGAGTAAAAAAACAGACCTTACAAAAAGAAAGTACAACCCGTCAAAATCTAATAAAGTAAAATTAAAGATTACATACGTAACATTCCTAAATGGTTTCTTAATGTGGTATTATCAAAGCAACTTAAGCTCTAGACGAATAAACCGTCATCAGGATGTTTTATTTTTTTTATTTATTCATTTATTAATTTATTTATTTTGCAACTTTGGCAACTTGGCCTCATTTTTACATTCGCTCAGTGTGTAAAGATAAATAATTTAAAACTGCAAATTCGCTGTAATTGAAAATATCATGCATTTAAGTTATTTTTTGTGCAATACAGTTCAAATTTACGTACGTAAATAAATCAAAGATAATAAACAAAAAGAGGAATTTTACTGTATAAATGTCATATGTTGCTCAATACAGAATTTTTGAAGCTGATATATCAAAGATAAATTAAATTATTTGTATTATAATCCGAATATGAATCATTCTGCATTTCTGTAGCCCACAAGTTTAATGACAATGATGCCGGTTTGGTCGCAAATACGCGGAGCAATTACTGCAAATGGACGTAAGGTAGACGTAACACATTTACATTACTCTTAATGGAAAACAGAGTTGAAGATAAGAACCGGGTTCCATTGCCCTTGATTACCTGAAATACATTCGAGGGTAGGAAAAGGGGCATTTCTGTTGTGATGACGTATGAGAAAAGATGAACTCCGAAATCGTAGATGATCACAACACATGGGCTAAGTGAAAGTGGAACATTTAAAATACTGGTTATATCATTATTAGTGACATACTAATAAAAAAATCAGACACATCTTAGATATTGTTTGTAAAGAAAATGCTTTTGCAGAAAAATAAAATTTTAGCTTCGATGAAATTTGTTTTTACTGCCCTCTAATACTTAATATATTAAAAGGAGAAATATTGTTATGGATTCAAAATCCAACTTTCACATTTTTATATGTCTACGCGTTTTACATATCCCTGATTTGAAATAAAAAATTGTTCAATTATGTTTATAAATCTATCTACCTAAGTGCTTGTTTGTGTACAAGACTTTGCTTACGATTTCTCGCAAACGGAGGCAGCAAATCGAATGGAATGTTGTAATGAAGCAAAACGCAGATTTAGTATATTGGAATATTTTATATAAGCAATAATTTTATTATTTGCATACATTGTAAATTTAAGAGCAACAGATGTGAAAGACCGACCCAGTGACCAGCCAGAGATTCTATAAAAGTATAAATATGAGTTCGGGATAAAAAATTAAGTAAGCAATTGGTCAGACATCGTGTCTCCATTGAACAAATAAGCAAGACTGAAATATACTTTAAATACAAAATAATAAAACAATAAAATGAAATAATTTAATATATGACGAAAATAGTTATATTAACAAATTTGAATTTAAAAATCAATCCAATAAATAATGAATGATGTGTGTATATTGAAAAAATATTTGAATATCATATTTACATGCATAGTAAAAATATGTACATCATTTTATCCATTTTATTTTAAATATTTTATTAAAAATAGCATATATATATTCAGTTATAGTTAGTTCTGATATAGGTAAAAATGTGTGCGTAACTTTAAAAAACTTATTTATTTAATTGATCTTATTTCCAAAAATTTGCTTGCATAAAAAAATAATGATTTTCAATGTACATTTGAAAGCTGATGAAATGCACTGATATATCAAACAGCAAAAGTCATGGGTATGTGATGATATCAGGCGTGTTCACGTGGTCTACATCGGGCCTTCTCGTCCATTTTAAGTAATCGCAGGCAGGCATGAGATATGCAACAATTACCGCAGATCATATCACCCCTTCATGATTCTTCTCGAGTAGTTTGGCGCTGAAGAGGAATTTCAACAAGACAATACGTCATGTCACCAGCCTTTGGTTGCTAAGAGGTGGATCGAGGAACACGCTACCAACTTTACCAACATGATTTGGCCCCATGGACACCGACATGACCTCTTTTGAGCATCTGTGGGATCGGGGCCGGCGGGATTAGTTCTGCTCCTTATCGGGCCTATGCCTGCGGCGCTGCTGTAGCTCGTGACGTCATAAAGTACATCCCACAATTTGCAACTTACAGCATGTGTTTGAAAGTATGATCGTGTAAATATTGACAAAGATACAAATGTATCCTAATAAGATTAGCTATATCGTTAATATTTTTATTATCTAGGTAATAATAATAATGCATGGTGTTGTTAATTTCTAATATTTAAGGGAAAATGTAATCAATTTCTCCACTTTTTTTAAGATACTTAAAGTGATGCACATGCAGTATAGGTCTAACGAACGTATCACCGAAAGGGTTCTTTTAAGTGTATTTTTAAAATCTAGAACATGATTAGAGAAGTGATCTAGAACTTTCATGGATGTCAAGATTTTAGGTAGTGTAATTTTTTCAAATCCAACGTCAAATTCGTCCGTTGAACGAGTATTTTTGCTGCGTAAGAAGCTGATGGAAATCGCTGAACAATGAATGTAAATTCAGAGAAACAATTTCAGAATACAAAAGCTGTAAATTTGGAAATACAAAATGAAGTAGAAAATGAAAATTTTATCATTTTTAACTTTTCAAAGGTATAAATAAACATAATGCAAATACATGTTTTTTTATTTATGCATTAGCATAATGAAAGTTTTCTTAGTAAGGTTTGTTGTTGTCAATATAAACAATTGTTCGATTTATATATGTAAAGTGTAGAGTTAGACATTTTTGCGGATTGTTGTTGAACCCCTCTAAAATTTTTGGTACCCCCCCCCCCAAAATTCATGGATTATACACCCTCAAATATTTTGGTGTAAGTAATTAAAAAAGTAAATGTGCAGAAAATTTCATGTACGTATTTTGATTTTTTATTAGTGAGTCAAAAAGGAATCATTGACCTGCAATTTGTAAATGGTCTATAGGCAATTGTCATATTGGGGTAAGTAATTAAAAAAGTAAATGTGCAGAAAATTTCATGTACGTGTTTTGATTTTTTATTAGTGAGTCAAAAAGGAATCATTGACCTGCAATTTGTAAATGGTCTATAGGCAATTGTCATATTGGTGTAAGTAATTAAAAAAGTAAATGTGCAGAAACTTTCATGTACGTGTTTTGTTTTTTATTAGTGAGTCAAAAAGGAATCATTGACCTGCAATTTGTAAATGGTCTATGGGCAATTGTCATATTGTCGTAGCAAAAGGCAAGATTAAAATTGAGAATGTTATTGCTACAGTACTATCAATTAATGAATAATGCAACTTTATACTTTCAATCATCTGACCTCCAAGGAGACTGGAAACCAATGGTTTTATTTATTTTATGCACATGTGTATTAAATATAAAAATATGAAATACACAAATCATTGGGTTTTTTTTTTTTAATTACAAAAAAAAAAATCTGAATTTCATAATTTTTTTTTTGGAAAAACTGAAATTCATATTGGCTCCGAAAACTTTTCGTGGATTATTTAGCTTATTGTTTCATTAAAATGCAGATGACAACACTCAGCAACCTTAAAGTGTTAAAAGTAGAATTTTCAAAACTTCACATCACAGGTGAAAATCGTCTGTCAATAAGTAACGTCTAAAATTATTTTCGTTGAAAAGAAAAACAGGCAAGATTTAAGCTATTAAAATAAGTTTGGTAAAATAGTTTGTCATTGTAATACAGTATTAAATTTGATATTTATTCGATTTATTCAAATTTATTAAATTATTTCTGTTGTAAAAAAGCGTATAACCCGAAAGCGATTTTTTAGTTTTTTTAAAATTATTACTATTTGAGACTGACTTGATTTGATCTTTTCCTGTCATTCACGCTAATCTCTACATTTCATTTAACCAAAACAGGGATTTCAATTTAATCTGAAAGTGCACAATAACAAAAAATAAATATTTTTATATCACAACCCTGCTGTCAATTACAAATATAACTTCCGGAATAGTCGTTCATAATGGGCGTGATCACTTATTGACGGTTAAAATATAAATCTAATGTCTGTATTATTATGTATGTATATTATTATTAAGTATGTATGCATATTATTATTACGTATGCATATTATTATTTTAAGTATATATATATATATATTATTAAGTATGTATTATTATTAATTATATATATATATATATATATATATATGTATGTATATTACTATTAAATAAGTATTAATATTATATTAATTAATAGTATTAAATAATTATTAATAGTATATTAATTATTAAGTATTATTACTATTAAGTATGTATGTATATTAGGATATATGTTATGTAAATCTGACAGTTAAAACTTTTGGAAGACCTTATTACAAAAATGTTTTAGGAGAACTATGTAATTAGAAATTTAATTAACTCTGTCCAAAAGCATTATTATATATATATAAGAGGTCATAATGTGTTTCTATGCATTAGGTTATTTAAGAACAAAAACCAGATTTCTCAAGTAAATGAATTTTATGAAAAAATAAAATTCAAAAGGTTAAAACCTGGCATTGAATCTTTTAGAAGAAAGGGAAAAAAACCTCGTAACTACGGAAATATTCAGTATTTTTTTATTTTACAATCTTATTTATATTCCTTCTTTATATATATAATTTGTTTTCGTTATATTTATTCAATTAAATCATTTTTACTTAAGAACTGGAGCAAAGTGTAAACGTCGTGGATGGGATGTAAGTTGTGACGTCACGAAACCTGCATCTAGGCCCGATAAGAATAATTCCCGCCGGCCCCGGTGGGATACAGTGGAGCAGTAGCGTAGCGTAATATTTTTGACTGCGGAGGCTGAGCGATTGGCGTTTAAACTTTGGAAAGGTTTTGTATTATAAGTGAAATTTATATTGGATTTCACACTTTGAATACGTTCTATTTCCTTAGTGAGTAAAATAAAAAAAATCTGATGTGGCAACACATGACTTTATATTATGCAATGAATTTACTCCTTTTATAATAAAAAAATAGGTTTTTCTTATAGTAGATATTTATATTCGTTCCTAGATATAGAATTTTCTTTAATGAATCGTCATTTTCATTGATTTAGTGTCATTTTTATCAATTTGGCGAAATTTTCGTTAATTTGGCAACATTTAAAAAAGTCGCCAAGTTGGCGAAATTCCGCCAAATTTGGTGCCAAAATATCGCCAAGCATTATAGACGGAGAAATAAGTTATTCTTATAGCAGATAAATAACTATAGGCGTTTAAATACAAAAGTATTACTCAAAGTATCTTTTCTCATGAATGGAACGAGCTAGATCCACGAGAATGATGCCACCCAATTTATCGCATGATATTATATATGAAAAATGAACATGATTCTCGACAGTTAATATATTTTTTTAATTTATGGGTTTTTTGATAAATTTATTTAAAAAATGTGCAATATCTCGAGAACAGTGCATGTTAGCGTTCTAAAATTTATGTCAATCGCTTTCTAATGAAAAATTACATAAGAAATGCCTAATTGCGTAACTTTATTAAAGGTTTTGAATTTTTGATGATTTTTTCAAAATTTCACTCGAAAATTTAGGGGGGGGGTCTTAACATTCGAATACGTTTAAAACAATAGGCTTCCAGTATTCACGGATTGTGATTTTTGTACCAAATTTCAGTCGAATCGCTCTATTTGTTCGTGAGATATCGCCTCTACAGGCTCACTGACACACACACACACACAAACAGACATCACCTCGAAAATCTTTGATTCGGGATCAGAGATGCTTGAAACGTGCTTTCCCGTCGAAAACTCGAATTCGAATTTTCGACCCCGTCTCAATACTTTCCTTATATACACTACGTGTATAATGAAAGTAATAATTTAACATAAAAATGCTAAGTGTGAATGAAATGCACTATATTTTAAAATATGTTACCTATGTAAAATAAATGTGTACAAAATATACCATTTTAAATGTTTCCATAATTCTAAATTAGTTGAACTTTTACAACCAATTTACAACCAATATAAAGTTTTTTACAACCAATATAAAGTCATGGTTGATCCCTTTCGGAAAAGGTTCTATAGGCGCTCATGCATGAAAGAGAGCACTGAAAGTTGGTCAGAAAACTGGGAAATAAGCTTAGTTGAAAAGTAGTTAACAATGTGTAGTTAACAATGTCCTTAAACAATGTTGCATATTAATTATTTACAAATACTGCACTATGAAAACTTTAAAATATACTGTTATTACAGTATGCAATGAATTCGCTAGAAAATTATTAACCACTTTTTAACACTTTACAACAACGTTGAAAAGTGTGTATGACTTTGTTCATTCTGTCTGCCTCTCTGTCTGTCCGTTATCACGAAAACTGCCGTAAAAATGACTTAATGAAAATGATATTTTAGTATATTGTTCAGACGGTCTGTAGGACCTCTGGGAATATAAATGAATAATACCACCCGATTAGTTTTGGATTGGACCCGGGTTGAAAAAATGAAATGCATTGTGCCCTATGGGATCTACTTTTTCAAACATTTTTAAGCGGATTGAAAATTCACAAATTGCTTCGAAAATTTTAGGTAATATTCAAATTGTTCCATAAGATATATAATAAAAATTCAGCGAAATATATTCAGTAGTTTTATAAATAAAAATTAAAATAATAATAACACTCCCCTTATATGAAGCGATCACGTGACCATGATATGAAAAGATCACGTGACCCACTTCAAAATAAAATATGGCATCCATCTTGTCTCAAAATCGTGATTTTTAAAGTTCTTTTTAATTCATATTGAGTGTTGTATCCGTCCTAAAACCACTTTATGTTTGCTCAATTTCTGTGCATCTACATACTGAAACAACGCAATGACAACATATTTGAGTTTAAATGCTCATCCAAATATGATTATTTCTACAATGAAGCCTATTTTTCACCTATGTAAAATGTAAACAGCAAAATATGTAGAATGAGTTGTATTAGAATTGCTGTATTTCTTTAACACAAAATCATTGAGTTCATGGAGTCTGCATAGCTGATATGAATGAAATGTTCATTGATTTTACAAAAAGAAGAACAATTTTTTTCGATGAAGTTTTACGCATAGAGTTTAATTACTTGTAGCTCCATGGTCTTAATTTTTAAATAAAATAAATTATTATAGTATTGTGATGAATGACATGAATGGGAAATTATTTATGAATGAAATGCTGCTTTTATAGAGAGATACAGGCGTGATATTTTTTCTATGACGTCATTTGAATGAATTTCAGTTGTTTTCGATGAAGTTTTCAAATATAATAAATTATCGTAGTATTATGATAATTCTAAAATTATTACCGAGGAATGTATCACATTTTAGAAATGTTTAAACCAGGCAATTTATATTTTAAATCCGTCATTTGAATGAAGTTCATTTTTTTCGATGAAGGTTTAAGTTTTCAAATATAATAAATTAATGTAGTATTGTGATAAATTTTAAAATGTTACCGAGGAAAGTATTGCATTTTAGACATGTTTAAATAAATTGCATTGAAGTTGGAAAGTGTTTCATAATCAATGCTTTAAGCATAATTGATCTTTCTTGTTTTTATCTAACCGAAATTCTCATGTAACATGGAATTTTTAAATCTTTTCCAGAAGATCAGATTTATTCTTTCTAAAACTCCTAAATGAGAAAACGGATGCTTCGCCGTATTGATGCCGATATAAAGAACTGAGTCTACTTTGCCAACTACTTTAAAGGAAAGTTTAATGAAAGCAATTTTTAGTATATTTCTTCGTTTTGATATTGTTTAAAATTATGTAAATGCTAGATAATTCATGAAAAATGACTCAAATTCTTTAGTATTACAAATAATGAATATTTTCTGCGAATTTTAATTAATAGAATCACGTTTGACCCGATATGGAGGATCCATTAGCTTTGCCCTACACACTCACACCCACCCATCATTGATGAGACGTCACGTCCCACATCCGATCATTGCTTATTAATAAAGGGTTGAAAGTGGGGAAGCAATAACCACGCCTTTCCATAAGCTAGCTTTCCATGTTAGTTAAAGGCTAGGGAGGAGTTTTACAAATGGGTGGCCTTAATGTCTTGCTTCTCCTTATTACGAGGGCTGGATGATTTCAGCTTCTAAAACATTAAAAATATGCGTTTTAATAGGAAAAGTACTTAGAAACGAGTCACTTTAAGCAAATAAAAGGCAAAAGTTTTCTAAATAATACATATATATTCGCAAAGCTATTTTAAAATTATAAGAAATAAAAGTATGTTCAAATAATTCTTTAAATTTTAAAGAAGGGAGGCTGACTTTTTAGCCTCAACGGACGCTACGCCACTGGGGCACAAACTTACGATTCATGAATGCAGTATATAATGTAAAACTCTGCATGGTCTATATGGAGGATTGTGTGAGGTCAACTCTGGAGAAATATACTGGTAACTATCTGAATCCATGTCTCGCGGCTTCAATGTTGAGGGCAATACAGCCATGAGCAGGACTACCCTGTTATTAGGTACATATCCCATGACTTTTGTTCTCCCAGAGTAGATACTCACTTAAACTAGTTTTAAGTATATATAACTGTTTTCTCTCTGGCTTCTGATGGAAAGAATTTTCAAATCTTAAGCATTTATAATGAATTTGTTTCCATAAATTTCATTGAAATCCATAGAAATGTTAATTTTGAATAAAACCCATCATCGCACATTAAAAAAAAAAACTAGTGTTACAAATTTTACAACACAGAAAAATATACAGGGAAATAATTAAAAATGCGATAAAAACCAACTAAATGAATATGTCATGAAAGTGATTTCAATTTTACGTTAAACTTGATGTATAATGAAAATATACTCAATTTTCAGCAATATTAATGTACATATTTTTCAATAATACTTTATCGTTTCAATATAGTAAGATCTAACAGCTAAATTTTTTTAGAACCTAAAAGAAAAAATATTTGTTCAATTCATCTTATTTTAAATAAAATATAAGACTCTTTTAATGAAAACAAATACCTTATAATGGCGATATAATTTTGAAGAAATGTATATATGTATAAAGTATGAATGTATCATTTATCATTTTTATGACACATTCATTTGGTTGATTTCTATCACATTTTTAATTAATTCTCTGTGATTTAAATATATAATAATCCAAATATTTCTATACTTGTTTCAATAAATTTTACAAACATTTATCTGTAATATGAAAATCAATAATTTACTATTTCGCTCTGTTTATTAATGAACATTTTTTGTCAATAATACTAATATCATTTCAATATAGATGTAGCAGATGTCCTTTCTGGAACCTAAAAAACATATATCTGTTTAATTCATAATATTTTAATTAAAATATAAGACTTTCTCACTGAAAACAAGTACCCTAAAAGGACAATATAATTCTGAAGAAATATATACTTGTTTGATGTATGAATGTATAATTTATGATTTTCATGACACATCCATTTTGTTGATTTTTATCACATTTTTAATTAATTCTCTGTGAACTAAATATTTAATAATAATCGCAAGCATTTCTGTACTTGTTTCTAAAAATTTCAGAAATATTTATCTGAAATATGAAAATCAATACTTTACTCATTCGCTCTGTTTTGCTTTTATGCCGTGATAAGTTCCAGTAATGGGCGCTAAAAGCAGAAAGATACGTGACTGGTAAAAATCATGGAAAGGAAACACAGATGGGGATTAATTCTGTATATAATATTTATTATTTCACGGGGAAAAGGTGTTATAAATGGGTTTTATATTTGAAGCATCGTATAAAAAGAAAAATACAAAGTAAACATTTTTGTCTAATTTTTATTACATGAGACGTTTATGTTATTATTATTAATAAACAAAAAATTTTAATAGCAATAAACATCTTAATACACAATTTCCAAAAGTTACAAACTTAGACTTCATGGATTTTTCACAAGCTGCAACTTTCTCCAGTTTTAGTAAGGTTCTTACCCAAGTTTTGGGGTACATACGAGGGCCTGTTTAAATCACAGGCGTGGGTAAGAACCTCAGAGTACTGTTGCAAACATGTCTTTTGAAAACCAAACAGAAAAAATACCTGTATATGCAACCATTTCCATGGAGTGAATCTAGGGTTGCCATATGTTCAGAAGGAGTGTCGCCAAATTGGCGATTTCTGTTGCGAACGTATAAAATGTCCTCACTGGACTGTTTTTTGAAAACCAAACAGAGAAAATACCTATATATGCAACCATTTCCATGACGTGAATCTAGGGTTGCCATATGTTTGGAAGGGGTGTCGCCAAATTGGCGATTTGTGTTACGATTGCCCTCACTGGAGTCTCTTTTGAAAACCAAACGGAGAAAATACCCGTATATGCAACCATTTCCATGACGTGATTCTAGGGTTGCCATATATTCAGAAGAGGTGTCGCCAAATTGGCGATTTGTGTTGCGAACTTGTAAAATGTCCTCACTGGAGTCTCTTTTGAAAACCATACGCCGGACATTTTACATGTCCGCAACACTACGCATCTTTGCTCGTATTTCGTCATATATTTGTCCCAATGAAAATAGTTATCTTATGAGTAAAGAGCGTGACTTTGCGCATAATCAATAATAAACTGGATCACAACGTAAAATGCAGTGCAAATAAAGGTAAAAGATGGCATACCTACGTTTAAAGGAAAATGTTTTATAGAAAAGCTTTCATAGATAAAGCTTTTCATATCAATAAAATTGCAGTACAAGACGTATCCAAGGGTAATACGTTCCAGGACCTACATCGGCTACATGAAACTACAGATAATACCGAAAGTATTCGCGCAACGTACATAAATACTGCAAAGTTTAATTAATAAATACACAGTAAAATATTGCCAAAATTAAATAAAGTAATAATAAATTGTACATTCTGTACACTGCAGGGTACATTTACAATGCACCTTTTCTCTCTTTACCGTACATATGAAAACTGCCATCGCATATCAAACTGGACAGAGTGTTTTTACAAAGTATTTTTATCAAGAAGAAAAGAAATGTGCAGCAGTAGTTTGATTGCATAGAACGAGCACCTACTTTACTGGCGTAGTTGTATATACTGGCGTGGGGTATATAGAATCCTAACCAAACAAGTGAACGCTTTTTAAACGAAATGCCTAGATCAATAAAGTATTAATTACATTGGATTTACAATACATTTTGTCTATTTAATGTATGTATAAACATATTGTGAGACCAGAAATTGATCTCACACGTGTTTTGGTGAGACAGTTTTATGCCTTTTATTTATTGTGTCCGAAACATCGAACAATACTTGTAGTCTGGATGGCGTCGAGGTTTACAGCAAAGCATAAATTTAGGAGCGTCAAGACAGAGGGGGCCGAGCGGGCCCTGACGAGGATGCCAAGTAGCGACATCGGTTCAATGATTAACCAATGAAGAAAGTGTTTGTTGCGTCACACTGAATGATGCAAATGAAAGAAATGAGGGAGAAAGAGAGCCACAGCCTGTGACCGAAGAAGGACACTAGGAGCAGACTTTGAGAGATAACTTCAAGACGATGATAAAATAACGACTTGTGGAATAACAGTTCGTATATACTGGCGTGGGGTATATAGAATCCTAACCAAACAAGTGAACGCTTTTTAAACGAAATGCCTAGATCAATAAAGTATTAATTACATTGGATTTATAATACATTTTGTCTATTTAATGTATGTATAAACATATTGTGAGACCAGAAATAGATCTCACACGTGTTTTGGTGAGACAGTTTTATGCCTTTTATTTATTGTGTCCGAAACATCGAACAATACTTGTAGTCTGGATGGCGTCGAGGTTTACAGCAAACCATAAATTTAGGAGCCTCAAGACAGAGGGGGCCGAGCGGGCCCTGACGAGGATGCCAAGTAGCGACATCGGTTCAATGATTAACCAATGAAGAAAGTGTTTGTTGCGTCACACTGAATGCTGCAAATGAAAGAAATGAGGGAAAAAGAGAGCCACAGCCTGTGACCGAAGAAGAACACTAGGAGCAGACTGAAAGATAACTTCAAGACGATGATAAAATAACGACTTGTGGAATAACAGTTCGAGTTCGACATTACAATTATGACTTAATGACTTGTGCAGAGACTAGGGAGATACTTGTGCGACATGATGACTTGTTGATGTGCGGATGTGCACGCCATGAGTACAAAGTGATCGTCGATATTACGGGTCAGTGAACTTCGAGTCTATTCCTGTAATATGATCGATGTACCTGGTGGTGACAAAGTACAAGACAGACTTGAAGGTATGTGTTCCTCAAAAAGATATCTAGGTATAAACAAATATATTAGGCCAGTTAGGTGGTCCCACATGTTCCCCCGCCAAAACTAATAATTAATTGTGTAATGAATTAATAAGTATTTATGTTGTTAATAAATGTTTTATTGTTAACGTTTAAATGGAGTAATCGATTTAATATTATTCTAATAATATTCCTTTACAGAACTCACGCAAAGGTAAATAATTGGAGGGTTTTATACAGCGGCACAACAAAGCAATGTACAATAATAATTAAGTACCACTATATGGGTAATTTACGAAAATGTATATTAAGTTTAATTTAACAAAAGTAGTAAATAATAATAAGTAGTCATATAGTTTTGTTTTGTGTACCGCACATATATAATATTCATAAAGAGCCGGCAATTTTGTTTTAGCGGTAATTTCGAGTATGTGGAAAAATATAGAAAAACGTAGCATTTCTTGCACTAAAATGTTATAAACAAGTGTACTAAAAATAGTACAATAAAATAAATAGAATGCATGCATTTTGATTATTTGCAGCGAAAAAAGTGTCTTCACAATAGTGGGGCATTAACATCTGGTTCCCTCAGTCATAAAATCCCTTTCATTACTCAGAATAAGATAATAGTAAAATTTCCTCTGATGCCTCATGTGATGAAAAACAGCAATAAACTTTGCTACACAAAAGACTAAAAGGACGGGATTGCTGGAATCTTGGAAAACTGCAGGATTTTGGAAAATTGGATCAGGACAAGATCTTGGAAAACTGCAATTATTACAGATAGGAAACTCAGTGTTCCACTCGTGTCCACCCGGGTTAAATTTAGTTCATAAAGGAGCTCATATGGATTTCAAAACCAGTTGTTTCCTTCAATTTTTTTTATTTTTCAGCATTCGAAGAATTTTCCAGCCAGTTTCTAGGGTCGCGGTGAAATAGTTATGAGCTATTTTTATGATGTCTGATACGAAAAAATTTACATATGAGGTTGAACAACGGCCACAATTTATGATCTGCTGTAGAAGGGCTATAGCAATAAGCGCATAAAAACGAAATGCTGGAGTGATGTCGGTAAGGCCATGAATGTCATGACATGGCATTTGAAGAGACATATCATAAAGGTAAGTATAAAAACATTAACCATAAAATATGTTTTTTAATATATTATAATTTTCAGTTTCTAATAGTATAGTGTATTCTATGGGATATTACTATAGATATAAAGAAAGTGTTGTAATCACAACAATTTGCTATTTCAAGATATTGAGAGATTTTGTTTTGACATATGTAGATGTCTTTAGAACTTTTGGGGTGATATGTTTATGTATTTTTTGCATGTTTGTTAGTTCTGTGTTGCCAACATTTTGCAAAAATGTTTTACGTAAGTTTGGAACTTAATAACGTATCGATAAAAGATGCTAGATATGCACTTTGTATCATCTTACATGAAAAGAAATTAATTGATTTTCAAAACTTATGTATGCTATTTTGTCTTTATCTACGTTGCATTTTATGTTGTTATCCAGTTTATTATAGTTCTCTTGGGCATAAAAATATCAGTAGAGATCAGTAGTAGACAGGTAGAAGATGTATCACTGTATTCCAATCTGCGAGCTGAGCTTCATCAAATTCCAGTGCTAACGGTTCCCGAGGACCTCTGTACTATATTAGTGGGCCTAACTAAAAAACTTAAATTTTCAGTTTTGTTGTTTTGCCGTTTAGTCATTTTACATGATTTGCAAAAAACTCATAAGGCCTGAACAACTATTTTTATTGTAATTGCTTCAAACTCTGTAACGCCAATAAATGTAACGCAATATTGGTCCAATGTAACGCCAATTGGTCCAATACGTTCCAATGTAACGTCAATATTGGTCCAATTATGGCCTAATATTGTATAATTTGCCGTTTCATTGGATATATTTCTGATGTAACGCCAATATGAGTATTCGCTGTTCGCCAATAATGGCTCAATATTGGTATTTCAATATCACAACAATATTGACGTTACATTGGAAATATTTCCAATATTTGGAATATATTGGCAGCCGATACTAGCTAAATATTGACTACATGACTATATATTGGCTATAAATGGCAAGTCAATATTGGTTAAATATTGTCAAAATGTCCCTACTTTCATGTTGTTTCAATATTATGTTTATATTGGCTGTCAATATTGACTCAATATTAGAATGCCGCTAGGCATAATATAAATTAAAATCTTTCATTACCCGAAATTTAACCACAGAAAAACAAAACTGATCCTTGATAAAACAACAATATTTAGTACTGAATACGAAAATGTGAATTCTGCATGTAATTGACGTAGAGAATATGAGGTTTGCATCTAGTTGATGCGCAGAACACCAGTACGGCATCCATTTGATGTGGATAATATGAGCCTTCATAAGTTATGTTAAATATGCTGGATGTTAAACCAATGATAATGAGAATGTAGCATTTTAAGGAAATAATAAAAATAGCTGTTCTTGGTGAATGAACTTCAAATACATTTGAGATTTTGTAAAAGAGAATGCTTTAGGAAATAGCAGGGGGACTTTTTTTCCTTTGGTTAACCCTATCACTTACTTCAGTAACAAACCCTATCTCTTACTTCAGTAACCGAATACGAAAATGTGAATTCTGCATGTAATTGACGTAGAGAATATGAGGTTTGCATCTAGTTGATGCGCAGAACACTTACTTCAGTAACAAATAAATCCATTATTTAAAGACAACTCAAACGTCAATAAAATTTTCAAAATTTTGATTGAGTGTAACAGAGATAAACCCATTACGACTACAATGTGTAACGAATAGGTAATAGAAAAGTAAGCAGACAGCTGATGATGGTATTGTCTGACAAATTTTTTCCGTTATTTTCATGAAGAAGGTGAATTTTACAGTACGATTCGCATTGGGGAATGAGAGTTTTGGATATAAGTCAGATTTTGAACAGTAAGAGCTATCGACTAATGTTGTATATTTTACTTTGATGCTACTTGATTCAAATGCCTGCCAAAATGAAAAATAAAAATATATGAATAACTCATCTTGGCTAAAATACTGAATATGGGTTTTCGCAGTTAGACGCAAAAATAACATTAGAGACTTTTTAACCAAAAAAGAAAAGTTGGTAAAAATCAGCCGTTTACTATTTGGAAACATTTTGAGTTCTGAGTCAGGAAAACTTTTAAAGAAGAGAATCATAAAGTCACAAATACTGATATTCAGCTGATGGGGAACTTTCTGAGAGCTTCAATGACTTACCTGGGAACATACCTTATCCTCTAATTCTGAAACTACAGGAAATATTCGGTAGAGGACGCAAATTGATGTACTTTTTCATATTCTCTAATTAGCATTTTTAAAAAATTAATAAATATACGCACTTAAAATTGATTTTTATTCTATATGCATTTTAAAAGACGATTAATATGTTCTTTATTACGAAAACAAATGTAGTCTTTTCACTTCTTTCTCTCTTAATATCATATTAAAGCTGCAGTAATGGGAACTAAAAGCAGTTGAGAACGTGACTGGTAAAAATCATGGAAAGAAGATTCAGATGGGGATTAATTCTGTATATACAGTATTATGTGATCGGAATTGGTTGCTATAAATATTTCATATTCCCTGATAAAACGCTTATAAAATAAATTGTGGATTTCAACGGGGATTCCATATTCATTATGCAGCACCCATTCGTTGAATAAAATGACCAAATGCCTGAGAGGAGCTCATAAAATGTGCTTCGGTAGGCTAATAATTAAATTCAATGGTTTCCAATCCTTTACAGCATGAGACCCATTTAAAATACCATTCCTTTAAAAATTAATGTTCAATTTTATGATTGAATCTGATCTTTTTAGTAAAAATTGATACAGTAATTATTTTGTACGTGCATCTTAAACTGCTGCTAATTTAATAAACCTAAATTACTTCGCTTATATGAAATTTTTCAGTTTCATTATATTAGCAGCAGTTTGAGTTGTACGTGCACTCAAAGACAGAAAAAATCTACGCACTTCGCAAAATAATCTGATAGTAATGAAACTGTACATGCAAACATCTGTCGACTGAATATGCAAATGATCAAAAATTATCAGCCAATGAATGAATAGTCGGAACTATAGCGCATTGAAACTGAGCACCATAGTGGTGTATATAAGGAGCGAACCTCGCTTTCAGAAGCAAAACGTGCAGTAGATTTCGATTGCCTTTACGTATCTTGATTGTAACAATGCCTCGCTGGCGAATTCGCGGCCAGTATGAGCATATGAAGGAGTTTGAAAGAGGGCGTGCTGTCGGACTGTATAAGACTGGATGGGCACACTGACAAATCGCGCGGCATTTGGGTAGGAGCGATGCAGCAATCAGACGATGTTGGCAGGAATGGGTCCGGAATGGCAGATTTAAGCGGCAAGCGGGCAGCGGACGGCCTAGACCGATGACAGAAAAGGAAGATTGAGCGATTGTTGCAGCAGCTGTGACAGCACGAGATTAGTCGTTATCAACCATCTAACGTGTGACAAACACGGAAGTGACCACCCGGACCATTTATAGTAGACTACGGGAGTGTAATCTTTACTCGCTATTCCCATTAAGCTGCCTACCACTGACCAATATGTACCGTCAACAGCGATTGCAATAGTTCAGGGCCCGATCAACGTAGAATTGTACGGATTGGGAACGAATTGTCTTCAGTGATGAGTCCCGTTTCGATTCGAGTTCGGGCGAACAACGCAGACGAGTCTGGAGACAGACCGGACATCGCCAGGATCCTGCTCTTACTATCACAAGCCACACGGCCGGACAACTGGGAGTTATGATCTGGTGTGCCATTTCGTTTGATAGCTGGACCCCTTTGATAGTCCTCCGTGGTACAATCACAGCACAGCGGTAATTTGCCGACATTCTACGACCCATTGCATTGCCATTCCTTTAGAGACACCCCAGACTAACTTTTCAGAAAGATAATGCCATGTCACACACGGCACGCATCTCTATTTATTGTCTGCGTGCTTAAGGCACACTTCTTTGGCCAGCCAGATCCTCAGATACCTCGCCTATTGAGCACATTTGGACTGAGATGGGGAGTCGCTTGCGACCATCCGACAATATAGACGAATTAGTTCGTCAATTGGAGGCCATTTGGAACGACATCCCTCAGAACACCATCCGACAACTTTATACATCATTGCCACGCTTGATAGCTTGCATCAAGGCTAGAGGTGGACCAACGCCGTGACGTGCTCACTTTGACGTAGCTCAATATTGACGTGCTCACTTTGTGTAGATTTTTCAGCGCAACAAATCATCCGATTATTCTGAAATTCTAATCCTTTCTTTTTCTGTACATCCATAATACACGTACCAAATTTTGTATCATTTAGATAATTCTTTCTTAGTGCGTCAATTTTTTTGTCTTAGAATGTGTTTCATCTGCTCGTTTCTGGTGGTGTCGGATGGTGTTCT
This sequence comes from Amaurobius ferox, assembly GCA_951213105.1. Lineage (NCBI taxonomy): Eukaryota > Metazoa > Arthropoda > Arachnida > Araneae > Amaurobiidae > Amaurobius > Amaurobius ferox. Next base: position 60,628,109 of record OX578144.1, read on the forward strand.
TTTCTCCTTGGTATTTTACCGTTCATTCATTGTGTATTACTGCTCGTTTCTCCTTTTGGAATGTTCTGTGGCCGTATATATATATATATATATATACGGCCACAGTATATATATATAATAAATATTCTATTTTTAATCACCTTTTTTTTAAACCTCTTTTACATAATAGTAAATTGGCTAAACTCAAAAGATTTAAACGCGGTAAAGGAAGCTCCTCCCAATATGATATTAAAGCGGAGATTAAAAGTATGCATCAACAATTCAATAACACATATCAATGGAAATTTATTAAATCATGGGTATTTGCAGTTAAGAAAAAACAATTAAACACAGTTTATGCTATTTTCTTAAAGTTAAATCTTACTAATGAACATTTTAATCATATTTTCTATGATTTGCTCATTACTAGATCAAAATATTTAAAAATAAAACTTAATCAATTTCATCATAATAACTGTTCCAATTCTTATTGTGTAATATCATTTAAGCATCCTATTTATAATTCCATAAACTTTAAGAATTTATTTAATCAATTTCATCATTTATTGCCTGTAAAGGATTTGAATGTTACAAAAACTTTTAAATATAACAAGCCTATTGGAAGAACCATTTTTAATTACAATGCAATTTCAAAATCTCTCTCAGTCGACATAGATTCCTCAACAAATTTAGATGGTGAATGTATTTGTAGTGCTGATAATTATGCTGAATTTATAAATCCACAATTGGGTCATATAGTTACTGGAGACTTAGCCATTGTAAAAGATAAATCTTTAAGAACTATAATGTCATTTGGCACTAAATTCAGGTTACCTTCATGTAATAATTCTAAACAAGTGTTAAAGTCAATCAATCTGGACCTTGATAAATTTATTTATGGATTAGCTTCTAAATATGCTCAGCCTTTAGAGGCATTTAATATGTGGAAATTTACTATTTTAAGATCTATTAAAAATACCATTTGTAGTATTAATTTATCTAGATCCATATATAATATGGATAATATAAAGCATTCTGTTAATGATTTACATAGATCTTTTGTTATTACTTATGTAGATAAAGCCTCTAATAATTATGCTATTATTTGTAAAAAATTCTATATTCAATATCTGCTAGATTATTTAAAAAATAATAGTCTATTTAAAATTGATTCACACTCTCTTAATAGTATCAAATTGAAAATTATCAATATGTATAGTGATTTAGATATTAATAATAAATTTTTGACATTTCCATATATTGTGCTTATACCTAAATTTCATAAAAATCCTATTAAATTTAGAACTGTTACTAGTGGTCATAATTCATACTCTACCACTGCTAGTAAATTATTACTAAATTATTTAAATGTACTAAATAGCAATTTACGAGATTCTGGTGATAGCTACATTATTCTAAATAACAGTAAGGAATTAAAAAATAAATTAAAAACGCATGGTAAAATAATAGGATTTCAAACTTTTGATTTTAAAGATCTATTTAATAATATTAAGATCACTGATCTATATGATGTCATTTTAGCTTTATATAATGCTTATATTACTAAACATTCTAATCTTACAAAATTTACCAATTTTCCTAAGCTTCTCCATTTTGTTCTTTTCAATAATTATATCTTTCAAGGTAATAAATTATACTTACAAGTCTCAGGTGTTCCACAAGGTGGCTGTAGTAGCAGTATGTTAGCTAATTTATACCTATATCATTATGAAAAATTCTTTACTTCAACTGATTATAAAATTTATAGATATGTAGATGATCTGATTTGTCTTGTATTTACTGATAACTATGTCATAGATATAGATTTCTATCCGGATAATTTGGAATTAATACCTAATGAAACTTCTATTAGTAATAATGTTTATTATTTGGATTTAAATCTAATTATAGAACCTGCTCATGGGATAGTTACTAAATTATATGATAAAAAAGATTTTTTTAAATTTAATATTAATAAATTATTACCTTTTAATTCCTGCAACTCGATTCAATTGTTTAGAAATATTATACTTAATCAACTTTTTAGAATTTATAGATTATCAGATAAAAAATTTCATGCTTTGCACATTAATAACCTCAAAATTACCAGTAAAATGTATCAATATCCTGCATATTTAGTCAATAGTATAGTTAATAAGTTTCGATTAGCCTAAAATTCTCATATTCTCCCCTTATTATCTTATTTTAGCCGTACTTCTTCATTCTCCTGCAATTATATTTTCATCTTTTTATCTCGAAGCTTTAACAGTTGAATAACTCATTTTATTGCTTTTGCGCAGTACTGTTTTTATTACTCTCTTTGGCAACAGCAAATCACATCTTTTCATTTTGGCATATGGCAACGATGATCCAGTCATATTTTGCTCGTCATGGTTGCACTGAAGAGGTGCGTTTTGAGGTATTTATGTTTCCTTTATTGTTCCAATCTTTATGCTTGTCGTCCATATAACACAAGTTTATAGATAAAATCTATCTTGTGTTTCAGAAACAAGCATTTTTGTGTTCATTTCGAAAAGATATATGGACCCGATGAGAATTTTTTCGAAATGAACTTTTCGTAAGCCTAATCTCGTAAGCCTAAATCTCCTCCATGTGCAAGCTTTTTTGCTTGATTTTTTTGTTTTCTTATTTGCATTCCTCATTTTTGAAATTTGTTGATTGTCTTTGTCCTTATGACTTGCATTATGTTTTATTATTTCCTCTTTTTGTCTTAATTTCTTTGTATTTGTAGAAAATTTTGGAATAGTGTATTATGAGTTACTACATACATTCTAACTTTGGATTTAATAATTTATTTTTATATATATATATATATATATATAGCGGAGGTTGGCTTCAGACAGTGCTGACGCCCAGGTATGACATGCATGTTGACAACTGGGGTGTAAGGTCACAACCACTTACCGCCTTTAAGTAAGCATCTCGATAAGCCTTCTTTCTTTGTTCCTTTTTTACTCTCTCTTTTTCATTTTAAATTTATATCGTGCATAGTATTTATAGCTGCTTTGCGCATACATACTATCTCACTGCAATATCTCTTATTATTATCTTTTTATATTCTTAAATAGTGTATATATATATATATATATATATAATAAAAATATAGAGATAAGGAAGCTAATAGATAGAACATGAAATAACATACCCTAGTTCAATAGCATTAAATGGTTAAATGATATCGGTCAAAGGGGATTTGAAATATAATATCTAACAATAAGAAAACATTAATACCAGATAATTGAAATTGATCTTAATTTTATACTAAAATGGGATATAAGTAATAAAACGTGAAAATAAAAGTAGCAGTATGTAAGAGTGATACATACAATATATACTTCTGTGGGACGTGGAAAATATATGTGATGCTTAAAGTTTCAATTAAACATTATAATCAACATACATTATATGGCCGTTGAACTCATTAGTGGAATTAACATTTAAACGTACATCGCTCGTTGTTGTGCCGCAATAACCCTCCAATTATTTTTACCTTTTGTGTAAGTCCTGAAAAGAATTCATTAATCATTACAAAAAGACTAGCCTATTTAAAACTTAAACAATTTCCTTTATTAACAACATCACTTTATCAAAAGCACTATTTTCAACAATATCAACTTTCAATTATTATCGATTTTCATTTAATATTTTAGTTCGGGGAGATATGACCAGTTAGTTAGCTTTCTAAATTGTCTAGGACCGGGGAAATGAGCACATACCTTACAGTTTAGACTTGGGCTCATCATCTCGCTTGCATCGGTCTTAGTGCTGACCGTACTGCCATAACTCTATGGTGTGTGGCTCCTACTCGTACGTTTCACCTCGACTGATACTCATATCTGCAACTGCTAGGTCATGGTCGCTTCGCTCCTTTTGTCAAACTCTTTTCACCAACACATCGTAGGAAACTTACTTCTACCACCACATTCTGAATCCGAGTCTGTTCTCTTACACATCTTGTATCCAAGTCTTGGTTCCTTCGGCGGGGGGGGGAGGTAGCTCCACCCTTCTTCTCCTTGCTGCTCATTGGTTCTTCTGAACCCAATGGCATCACTTGACATTAACCAAGGGCTCTTTCAGCCCCCTTTGGCATGGGACACTCAAATTTATTGTATTTGACCTAAAAGTTCACGTTGTTGTAAACTTCGGTGCCAGCCAGTCTGCACGCTTTGTTCGGTGTTCTGGCCACCATAAATACTGCAATAAACATGCCTCATGTGAGGACATATTCTGGCCTCACATATCTCCCCACAAACAGAAAAAAAAAGAACAAAAAAAAATTTTAAACCATCAGAGTTCGAAACAAAAGTTCGATGCACTTGCAACTCTGTAATTGGCATTTTTCACTTTCTTTTGGACAACGTCCGTCCAGAAAAGTTCAACAGTCTTGCTGTAACAGAAAAGTTTTTTTGCACACATAATATACACAAAATAAACATAAGTTACGTACTCATGAACTTTACCAGGTCCAGCTTTCAATTGAAGCTAAATTAAATTTTGAGTATTTAAAAAGACTTTTAAACATATGCACATTCACTTTGAAATGTCACACACTACTATCTTCTCTTATATTATTAACATCATTAAACACTTTTTTTTTTTTTTTTTACAAATCACACATTATTATTTTTTTGAACACAATTCTTTACATACTTCATCAAATATTTTTCTAAAATTGATAACTTTATCACATATATAACATTTTTGCTGAACCTTGATACTGGTACATACTTATTAATACAATCGCATATATTTTTTTTTTTTTTTACATTAGCCATTAAAATATAGTTTTCACATAAGTCAGTAACTTTAACTTTTCCACTGGGAATGACACATTTAGACATTTCCCTTTAATAGGCCATCTTGTCCCAGAATGTCAACAAACAACAACAACCCCTGATTTGTGACAGGTACTGATTGATTACTTTGAAAAGGCCATTAGCAGAACCCCTTCTTTTCTTAAAAGCTACGATACCGGAAGTGCGAACCGGACACTGCGTTCAAATTCCCTTTCCGAACTTCGGAACAGTGATCAGTCTGCAAAAGAGACCCTCGACAGAGATTCCTATCTATTTTAATCGTTTTTTTGAATGGTGATTAGCAGTAACGCCCCAACTCAACTCCTCTTGCTATGACAAAGCAATGCAGTTTGAAGACGTTGAAATGGACAACGTGGTGCGCGAATTCAAGCGGGCTAACAGAAACAGCTTTTTAAAGGCGCTTGTAACAAAGTATTGTAAAAATTTTATTACCCATTCGGCGTGTTCTATAAACGTCGACTTATTCTTTTTAAATATAAACCTGTTCATCAATTTAATTATATTATTTATTCCTATCTGCTAATGAACCATGTATACTTGCATGTTGCAGATGGGCTCGTACATTATTTCAGCACTGTAAAGCTCTCTCTTTTTTTTTTTTTTTAAACTGAACTTAAAAAAGCTCCCTTCTTTAAATATTATATATTAGGTTCCTTTGAGGTGGCTTGTATTAATATCAAAACCATCTTAATGGTATCTTCTATATACTGACTTCATATAAAATTTAACATTATATTATTGTATTATTTATTATTTAAATTTTACCTTTCCATTTGATGTTGATATTCTCTCTTATTTAATTTTGTTTTCTCCATGCCTTTCATAAGACTTTGAAGTTAAAAAAAAAATTGAAAAGTTTTTTTTTTTTTTTGAAATTTAAATTTTTTTTAATTTTTAAATTTAATTTTAAACTTTTAAAGTTTTTGATATAGTTTGTTTAAATGTTATTTATTTTAACTCCTTGCTTAATACTTTCATAATTTTTATATTTTATATAAAATTATTTCATCTTTTTAAACACACTTAAGACTTTATTTTGTTGTCTAAAAACCCTTTATTTACCTAATTGCAAATTTTGATATTATATTTTTAACAATTGAAATCCTTTTCATTTATTATTTATATATCCTTTTTGAACGCGGATTTATTTACTCACCGTATAAATTTTTTTTTTTTTTTTACTCTATAAAATTTATCATATTTATGTATTTCAATTTATTTTAATCCTTATGACTTTGACTACCTGACATTTATAACCATTTATATGCGCGATTGTTTATCATTCGATCTCACACATTATTATCTAATTATTTATTTTGACATTTTATTAACTGCGGCTAACCCCTTTATCGCCGTAATACATATTATCATTTATGTATTTACCTATGTGACATTTATTTCATCCTAATTTATTTTATTTCTTTCATAAAATTTCTCAACACCTTATTCAGATTATATTTTTCACACAATTTAATATTTACAAATACCTAAACACCATTTATGTGACATTAATAACAGAGTATATATATATATTTACGTAGATTGTGTGTGTGCCGTTTGTTTACACACACTTCAAATGCTGCAGTATCTCATCGATAACTTTAATATTTCATTTACATTCCCCACTGACATCTGAGTGCCCTATTATTTAACATTCATTTATTCATTCCGTATTTATCTATATTCATTATATATGTATCTCACATTTATTTATTATCGTACAATTTTCCTCAACAATACCTACATTTTATTTTCATTACCATATTTATTTACATTTTATTTTCATATCCATAATTTATTTATACACACATGATTATCGCAACCTTTCCTTACGATGGAAATAAACAACAAAAATGCTTTATTTCGCACTCAAAATTCTTCACTTATTTTTTTTTTTTTTTATTTCAACCCTTTTTTAACACCTTCTGTGCAATTATTCATTTCTTCACTAAACAAAATTTTAACTAAATTTATTTACATTTATCCTTTCATTTTAAGATTAATTTAGTTACTTAAATTGCCTATACAATTTATATTCTTCCTCAAACATTCTTATTACCTAATCATTTTCAATGCATTTTTCACTTTTGACCATTCCTACACGAGATATCGTGTCCTCGATTGCTTTATTGCAACGGGCTATTTACAGCTATTTTAACTGTTCACAATTTAACATTTTAAATTCAAATTGATTTAAAATTGTCAATTATTTATGCCTTTGTTTACTTTTTTGACATAAAATTTATATCATCTATGACTAATCTCTAATCTTCACACTTTCAGCTCATTACTTATTTTTTCACTTTACTTAAATCTGTCATTCAATTTTTAAGCCTCAAGACTCTTCCCTCAAAAGACCTCTCTTCCCTCAGAAGATTTTTGCCTTTGAACAATGAAGTATTTGACTTATCCTGAACAATGAAGTATTTGACTGGACTGCCTGCACAACATTGTCCTTGCCTGGATTTGTCTCCAGACCTTATATCTACCCAATTAGGTAACATATTTTGATTTTACCTTTCATTTTGTAGATTTATTTGCATAAATTAATCTCTGCATAAATTTTTGATCACATGTACATTTGAGTTAACATTATAAATTATGATATAATATTATTTTTGAACTTTGAACTATTTGTACACTTATTATCAATTTTTGTAACATTCTTACAATGTTCATTTTTAAATCATTCAATGATTATCCATATCTTTTTCTTTGAAATTTATATCATTTTCATTCATAAACAATTCTTTCCTCATTGCTTTATTTATTTATTTTTTTTTTTTAATATCCTTCTTCCCACAAATTGGAATTTACAAAAACTCTCGGTCTCAAGAAATATCTTGGATTATGCTTGTCCATATGCTCTCTTTCGTTGGTGTTATCAGATATATCAATTTGAGCTTTACTAATTTCCTTTATTTCTTCATTTTCCTTTGAATTTTCCTTACTTTCATTACTTAAATACTCTTTTCTTTCACTTGCCACAAAGCATTTATTAATATGTATTGTTATAATTTTGGCGGCACAATTATCTTTTTCTCTTATCATAATATTATTATTCTTTATTTTTTTTATGACTCTATATGGTCCTGTAAATTTGTCGCTTAACACGGGTGGTTTAATGAGTTTTTTTAAGAAAACTGTATCGCCGACCTCTATATCTTTCATACGGACAACCGTATACCTTCGTGCTTGTTTTTCAGCAGCAGTTCTTTGTAAGGTTGCAGTATCTTTCATTATCTCATTGAAAAATTTCAGGTTTTGTTTGACATATTCTGTATAGTTGTTTCTATTTTCCAACTCTAAACTCATTTTGCTAATATCACTGTCTGCACTTATATTTTGAATATTATCTCCTGGCAATTGTAGGTCCCTTAAAAAAAACAAAAATGCTGGTTCGTACCCCGTAGTCTTGTTTTTTGTATTGTTCACATAAAGTTTAAACCACTTTAGGGATTCGTCCCAATCAAAGGTCTTGTTTGCAATGCAAATCATGGACTCCTTCATTAAATGATGCGCCCGTTCCAATCTTCCTAATGAGGATGGCTTTGCCACACTGTTATACCGTCTTTCTATATTTAGGCTGTCTGTAAATTCAATGTATTCCTTACTTTTAAATTGACTTCCATTATCACTTTGTATAGTCTTAAAAATCCCGTACGAGGTACAATATTGAACCAAAATGTCCACTATAGTTTGTGCTGAGATGTTTTTGACTGGATATGCTTCCAGATGTCTGGAGAACATATCCAACATTGTCACAATGTAACAATGCCCTCGGTTGCTCCGCGGTAACTTCCCGACAATATCAATTTGTATATGCTCGGCACAAGCAAAAACCGGGCTCATGATTTGCGGCTTTGCAGGGGGAATATTTTTGTCTTTCATTCTCAGACACTTATCACAGGATTTGACAAAATTTTCGACATCAGCCGACATGGCGGTCCAATAGTATTTTTTTTGTACAATTTGCAATGTTTTATCTACACCAAAATGAGGAAAATGAGCCAATTCCAGTACCTCTTTTCTTAACGTCTGTGGAATGACAATCTTGTTCTCTTTATTTCTCTTGTAATCATAACCAGATTCGTTGCATTATCTATAAAGTACTTCTTTTTATTTTGCGTCCTTATTTTGCCTTCCGCGATTGCTTTCCTAATATTATTTATTTTTTTATCTTTAAGCTGCTCTTTTAGTATTAGTTTGATATTGAAATCCTTTGTTTGTATTATATTATTTACCATTTTCTCTTGATTTTCTTGGTCAAATATATATCTGGAATTATAATCTGCTGGATTATTTTCTCCAGGTTGGTGTTCAAATTTGAAAGTAAAAGTACTAATTTCCATTAGCCATCTGGCTATAATACTTGGTTGCTTTTCTAGTTTTAAATGATGCATTAGTGACTTTGCATCACTTAATAAAACAAATTCTCTTCCAAAGAGATATTCACGGAAGTGTTGCATAGCCTCATAAATTGCCAACAACTCCAACTTGATGGCTGGATATCTTTTCTCGGCATCATGTAGCCCTCGTGAATAATATTCGATGACATGTGGCATTCCATTTATTATTTGATATATATTTCCTGCTATCCCGGTATTACTTCCATCTGTGTTTAAAATAAACTGCTTATTAAAGTCCGGAGCCCTAACCGTCGGTTCATTGAAAATTGCTAATTTTAATTTCTGAAATGCCTCTTCACACTTGCTATTCCAATTGAATTTGGTGTTTTTCTTAGTTAAGTTAACTAAGGGCTCAGCAATTTGCGCATAATTTTGAATAGATGATCTAAAATAATTTGTGGTGCCCAAAAAACTTTTAATTTGTCTTATTGTAGTTGGATTTTTAAAATTTTGAATTTTAGCACAATTTTTTTTTGATGGGCGAATGCCGTCGTTGGTAATTTTGTAACCTAAAAACTCGATTTCGCTTCTGCAAATTTGCACTTTATTAGGATCTAAAGTAAGATTTTTCTCCTTCAACCTGTTAAACACAATTTGCATTTTTTTTATGATTTCCATGTTAGAGTTGCCGCATATGACCAAATCGTCCAGATAAAAGTAAATATTTTGCTCTCGTAAATCGCCTATAACCTTGTCCATTAAAATTTGGAAATATGCCCCTGAGTTCTTTAAACCAAAAGGAAGACGATTAGGAGAAAATTGCCCTAAGCACCCAGTTTCAAAACTTAGTTTTTCTTTATCCTTTTCCTGGATTTGAAAAAAGGCGGCCTTGAGATCTAATACCGTATATAACGTGTGCCCTGAAATCTTATGAAGTATGTCTTTGATTCGGGGTAATTCTACCGGTAGCAATGGAATGAACGTATTTAAGGCTCTATAATCCACGGCCATTCTATACTTGACTTCCTGCCCCTCTTTCTGTGGCTTCTTCACCATCAAAATTGGGAAGCAATAGTTAGACTGCGACTTCTTAATTAAACCATATTTTAATAATTCCTGTATCTCTTTCTGCGCGACATTTTTTAAGGCATTAGGTAAAGGATAAGGCTTTGTTTGAATTGGAAAATCGTGCATCAACTCAATATTTGGAATAATTGCATCCGTTTCTCCCAAAGTCTGATAAGATTTCGAAAATACCGCATAATTATCTTTCAATAATTTATGCATCCTTTTTCTATCTTCGCCTTGTAAATGGTCGAGGTCAAACTCAGTGTTTTCCATTTCGGCTTTTCTTAACTTTAACATTTCTTCAGTGCAGGCATTTTTTATTTTATTTACATCCTGAATTTTAACATTATTTACATTTTCCATTACATTCATATTTACTACTTCGATTTCTTTATTTATCATTCCTACTTTCATTCTTTTGTTCAACCAAATAGTATTTTTATTTTTATTATAAAATATTGTGTTAATACATCTTGTCTCAGTTACAGGTTGGATAGAGAACTCCGGCAATATTGCCTTAGCGAGGTTTAATGGCTCCAGCACGACTTCCTCTGAATCTACGTTTTCTGATAACTGCAATTGAACCAGTTTCGATTCTCCGGCATCAAGTTTAATTTTCTTTTTTAGTCGAGCATAAATTGGTTTACTGCTTCTGGTTGTTTTCTGCATTTTTTTATTTATCAATGTTTTTTTATATTCTTACTTTGTGTACATTCCTCACTGATGTGAAATCTAACCTTCTTTTTATTCTGTGTTGTCACCTCTTTTTTTGTATCAGTCATCGAATTAGCTTTATTTTCTGCCTCACTATTTAAATTTAACTCTGCGTTACGCGCATCATTTTTATTTTTTATCAACATTTCTATGTTCATATTTTTACTGATTGATTTGTTTTTATCTCCATTATTCTTATCAAACACCTCCATACTGCTTTCCTTATTTTCTTCCTTATTATCACTGTTTTGTTTTTGTATTAGAATTGTATGCATCATAACTTTATTTGGCTCCTTTCTTTGTTCCGAATTTTTACTTCCAATTAAAGGTATAGTTACATTACCAAATTTTAATACTTTGTTTCTAGTATCTAAAATTCCTACATTGGTTGCTAAGAAGTCGTACCCTAATAAAATTTCATAGTCATTTCCGAAGTGTTGCTCAGTTATAAAAAAAGTATTATTTACCGCTTTGCCTCCAATTTTAAAATGTATTTTTACACATCCCGAGAACTGAATTTTTTCCTTAGTAAATGTCTGTAAAGTTACTTTTCTTGTCACATAATTAATTTTTACGTTTGATTCATTTTTTAGCTTCTGAACAAACTGTTCCGCAATCAGCGAAACCATGGACCCGGAGTCCACCATGGCAACCGCGGACACTGTGCTAAACTGCAACAAGACTTTAGGTAAAATTATCTTTTGCATGTTTTCCATACTAATTATCTCTTGATTGTCATTTTTATTTTCATATTCATTATGTTGCTCTGCTTTAATCTTGGGACCTGGGCTTCGCGTGCGAACCTCCCTTTTATCATTTTGCATTTTATTTGCGTTTTTATATCTCAATACCTCATTTCGCGTTTGCGATTTTTCTTCTTTCGATTGGGACTTTGGTCTATTTATTAAATTTTGACTCGGCCAAAGTCCCTCGCTTAGTTTAAAGACCCGCGATTTTGACTGCTTTCTTTCGGAATAGTTTGGGTATTTGACCGACTATCCTTTCGTTCTCTGAATCCGCTATTTTGAGTGTTACGAAAACCATTTCTTTGCCCATTTCTTATATTTTGACTCCCATATTTATTTTCCCCATAATAATTTTCTCTGTTTTGATTATGCCAACACGTAGAAAAATAATGACCTCTTTTCCCGCATCCTATGCAATATACATTTTCATTTTGTGATTTTTCCTGTATTCCCCGTTGATTACCATTAACTTTTCTAGCATTATTCTCCCTGCGATACACTGCATTGATTTCCGAACGGTCACACTCCTCCTCCATAATTTTCTCCAAATTTTCTGCGAATTCAACTGCTTTATCAAAATTAGTAATATTTATTTTTTTTATTTCAAATGCAATATCTCCTCTTAAAGTTTCTAAAAATTTAACTAACATGATATTATTTTTAATTTCAAACATTTCATTAGTTGAGTTATTTCCTACAAAATCATTTGTTGCATTTGAAATATTTAACGCTAGCTCAGCAACTTTCATGCCTGGCGTCATTCTAATTTTATTTAAATTTATTTGCTTTTGAAGCATAGTTACAGATGGCTTAAATTGTTTAATCAAAATTTGTTTAACTTCTCCCATGTTGTTTGAATTCTGCAATTCCCTTTTTTTTGTCAGAAATTCTAACGCTTTTTCCTTCAATCTAGTTTTTAAAATTATAACTTTATTCTCTTCTGACCACTCTGCCATACCTGCGATATTTTCAAACTGCGTAAAAAAAAATTCAATGTCCTCATTATCTTTTCCATTAAACAGAGGTAACAGATTTATTAAATTAAAGTTTTCCATTCTTGTTCTCTGATTTTCACTTATTCTTATTTGTGACCTGTCGGGAGACATTTGACGTCTTGAATTTCGTGTACTCCTTTTAGGCATTTAACAAAAAATTATCCCTTCCAAAATTTTCTAACTTAATCTAAACACATTAATACACTTAAAAATATACTGCACATAAAATACTTCATGCAACAAAATATTCTTAACATATCATAAATTTTTCACACATTATTTTCAATTATAATATATTCAAAAGATTTTTCATTTTCAAAGTAATTGTGCATATTTTTTTTTTTACCAATGCAAAATATCTGGTCAACATATGCTCCCCAAAACTTTTCATTCATTTCTTTATTTAAATTATTTTTATTCACCTCAGTATTATTCATTAAAATTTTCCGTTAAATTTATGACTTACACAAAAGCGTCACGGTAACCAAATGTGGGACGTGGAAAATTAAAAGATGAAATGAAGCGTTGTGTTTAAGCAAATACCCTCCAATTATTTTTACCTTTTGTGTAAGTCCTGAAAAGAATTCATTAATCATTACAAAAAGACTAGCCTATTTAAAACTTAAACAATTTCCTTTATTAACAACATCACTTTATCAAAAGCACTATTTTCAACAATATCAACTTTCAATTATTATCGATTTTCATTTAATATTTTAGTTCGGGGAGATATGACCAGTTAGTTAGCTTTCTAAATTGTCTAGGACCGGGGAAATGAGCACATACCTTACAGTTTAGACTTGGGCTCATCATCTCGCTTGCATCGGTCTTAGTGCTGACCGTACTGCCATAACTCTATGGTGTGTGGCTCCTACTCGTACGTTTCACCTCGACTGATACTTATATCTGCAACTGCTAGGTCATGGTCGCTTCGCTCCTTTTGTCAAACTCTTTTCACCAACACTTCGTAGGAAACTTACTTCTACCACCACATTCTGAATCCGAGTCTGTTCTCTTACACATCTTGTATCCAAGTCTTGGTTCCTTCGGCGGGGGGGGGAGGTAGCTCCACCCTTCTTCTCCTTGCTGCTCATTGGTTCTTCTGAACCCAATGGCATCACTTGACATTAACCAAGGGCTCTTTCAGCCCCCTTTGGCATGGGACACTCAAATTTATTGTATTTGACCTAAAAGTTCACGTTGTTGTAAACTTCGGTGCCAGCCAGTCTGCACGCTTTGTTCGGTGTTCTGGCCACCATAAATACTGCAATAAACATGCCTCATGTGAGGACATATTCTGGCCTCACAACTTCCATCGTATATATATATATATATATATATATATATATATATATATATATACCTCCATCGTATATATATATATATATATACCTCCATTGCACTGCAAATTGTCACATGACTCTGATGAAAGACGTGCATATGTTCGAAAGAGTTAAGGTGAAAATGTTTTGTATTTATACGTTCTATATAGCTGTGAATAAACTTTGTTTTTAAATTTTAATATTTGTGATTAAATTGAAGATTTGGTATATATTTAGGTTGACAGATTAGTTTAAAGTTTCCACTTTAAAATAATAGTAGTGAACTAAAAATATATTATTCCATAAACTTGTTCTTTATTAAGTTTAACAAACCAGTGAACAAACTATATCGTTTGTTGAACGGCTCTGTAGTAATAAGCAAGCAGTCATATCAGACGGGCAGTCAGAAACACTTTTTAAAACCTTGTTATGTCTCTCTTAGAAAATAGGGTGAAAAACTTAAATCATAATATTCCCTGCACACACACTGATTATCTGATGTGGGCAGCATATGCATTTTACTATATAATGTCAATATTTTACTTTCTTCAATACGGAGTTATGATCGATGAACAAGATCCAAGGGTACAACATTTTTAACATCGGAAAGTACACTGACATTTGGCGCTTTTCAGAATGACTGAAAAGTTATATGAAGTACCAAATTAACTTATATTTCGCACACATATCAGTTGACAAATGAAAACATTACTAACGTTTGCTGAACAACACACTCCATTGTATTGAAATATGCTAATTATAATTTCATCAATAGCGTCAACTTTAGTGTCATTTTTGCCTGTTTGGCGGGATTTTAGTTGATTTGGCGCACATTAAAAAGTCTTTAACTTGGTTATATTTCACCAAATGAGTCCCCAATTTCGCCAAACTTTTGTTCAAGTATTATATAATTGATAATACTGACTACTGTTCGTTTTTATGCATTGTTTTAGATACAATTATTTTAAAAAATGTGCAATAACTCAATATCAGTTCAAGCTAACATTCTAACGTTTGTGTAATTTATTTTAAGATAACATAATACGTACAAAAGATTATTTATTTAACATGATTGAATGTCTAGGGTCTGTTTTATGATTTTTCTCACAAATTGAATTCGAAAATTTGGGGTCTTCTGAACGTTCGATCGAATTTAAAATTAATAGGGTTCCAGTAAATCAAATTACGTTCGAAACGTTCTATTCAATTATATCTTCAGACTCACAGATACGCACACTAACACAGACACACAACAACACACACACACATACACACATGCACACACATTTTTTACTTCCAATCAATGTCAGGGATGCTTAATACGTGCTCTCCCGTAAAAAATTCGAATTTTAACTTTCGATCCCGCCAACGTAATATATACTAAAATGAATGTGTTTTGAATTTGAAAAAGTGTACTGTTTCACATACGATGTCATTAATGAGAGATCATAAAAGAACATTAAATTTATCTCTAGACGTGAGAAAAAATAGAGGAACATAAGCCTAACCATGTCTCACGCACATATTACTGGAAAGCTGCCAAGTTACATGATACAGCACAGAGCATTTTCTCATCTACACAAAGATAACTAAAACTAAGAAACAGGATTTTGCGTGAATTTTTTTTTTTGTTTTATTTTTACGCATGATATTATTTCACACATAGTACGCTTCGTTTCTTTTGGATACTGTTACTACTTTCCCTACATGCATACTATAATATACACTGGCGGAAAATAAAATCCAAACATCAAGACGAAATTAGTTTAGAGGAATGAAATTTAGGCAAAGCAATTGTGTAGGTAACATACTTATTTTACTAAAGTTTCAAGATCACAGATTAAAGTATGCGCGAGAAGAGCCATTTGAAATGCGAAATGGTGGTACATTAATAACCGCTGTAGTCGCCACGATTTTGAATGCAAGAATGCAAACGTGCATGCATTGTGTCGTACAGGTGCCGTATGTCATTTTGTGGGATGGAGTTCCATGTCTGTTGTACTTGGTCAGCCAAATCAGCAACGGCTAATGCTGGTTGTGGATGACGCTTCCAATAATGTCCCATACGTGCTCGATGGGAGAAAGATCTGGTGACTTCGCAGGCCAAGGCAACATGTCGACACTCTGTAGAGCACGTTGGGTGACAGCAGCGGTATGAGGACGAGCGTTATACTGTTGGAAAACACTCTCTTGAATACTGCGCACGAATGGCAGCACAACCGGTTCAATCAACAGTCTGATGTACAAATTTGCTGTCAATGTGCTTGGGATAACGACAAAAGTGTTCCAGCTGTCGTAGGAAATGATTCCCCAGACCATAACTCCTGGTGTAGGCCCAGAGTGTCTACCCCGCAGACAGCTTGGTTTCAAGCGCTCACCTGGCCTCCTTCTTACCAACATACGATCATCACTGGAACCAAGACAAAAACGGCTCTCATCCGAGAATACAACATATCTCCACTCTGCCCTCCAATGAGCTCTAGATTGATGCCACTGACGTCGCAGATGGCAGTGATTCGGAGTTAATGGTATGGATGCTACAGGCCGTCTGGTTCGGAGCTGTTCCTCAAGTAATCGATTTATTACAGTTCGCTGTGTCACTCTGGGGACAACAGGAGCTCTAATTGCTGCTGTAGATGCAGTACGACCCGCCACAGCCAGGGCCGATCCTAGCAGGTGTGCAGCGCGTGCACCGCACGCGGGCGGCCAAAACAAGGGGCGGCCGCAGGCCGCATATAGTTCTATCAATCAAGCAAAATTTTTTAAAACTTATAATAAGTCGAATAAATATGCTGAATTTTAAATAGTTATTGAAAAATCAAAATAAGTCCCACAGTTTAAGAAAAATAGAATGTTAGTGCACAGTGTGTTGGTCCATTGTTGGTCCTTCATTTTATAGCAAAATTCGTGGCAGAGCCGGCAATACGGCATAGAAAAGGATACCAAATTTTAAATTTCTATCTCTAACAAATAACCAAAGGGCATAGTTTTGAGACGCCTAAGGATGTTTCGTTCCACTGTGCGGCAGCTTATTTATGTATACCACGGTCGGCACGCGGCTCGCAGATCAATGGTCAAAAGAAACTTTATTTTAGCGGTCTCCTTTGTAGATTAGAACTGAATTATTTAGGCAAAGTTAACCCTTTCGCGACGGCGGCATTCCGGAACTGCGGCGGCCCAAAGGACGGAGCGCTTCTTTTTCGAACTGTTCCCAGGAGACGGCAATTTTATTGGGCTAAGCCTAACTCTCGAAAAAATTCACTAAAAATCACCCGTTCAACACATCATTCTACTATTTTCAGGAATAAAGGAAATTCTTATTTTCTATTTGATGTATATTTTTCTTTCAAATTTTCTTTTATCAAAATATTAAAAATTTTAGCGTATTAAAAATGATAACTTACCTTGAATAAAATAGTTATCAGTTAATTAGGAGTGTATATAGATTTAAATCAGTTATCAGGAGTGTATACAGATTTAAATTTTGAAACTAATGCATCTAAAACGGGTTTCAATTTATCTAGTTTTTGGGCATTACTATCAAGAGTAAAATGAAGGTAATGTAATATTCTTGGCCTAACATTTTAACGAAAAAAATATTGATTTATTGGTAGAACGTGGTCCCAAACAAGTAGCAAATTTTAAATTTCCGGTCGATGAGAGTGGCAGAAAATTTAGCTGTTCATATTTTAACAAAACTTTAGTGAACGGGGAGAAAATAAATCGCGCGTGGCTCTGATATTCCATAAAACTAAATCGTATTTTTTGTTTTGCATGTAAATTGTTTGGTAAAGATAGTTCAACACAACTTGTAAGTACTGACTTTTCTGATTGTCGTCATTGTTTGGATTACCTTAATAAGCATGAAAATACTCTAAAACAAACTCTATAAGATCGTGGTGCCGACGATAAAGACGAGGCTGGAAAAAAATTGTACTATTGACGCGGAACAACAAAATGTTTACAATCGAAAGAAAAAGCGATGACCCGCCATCATTGAAAGAATGATTGTTGTAGTACAATTTTTAGCCAGTCAAAATTTGGCATTCAGCGGAACTAGTACGAAGTTGTATCATAGAGATAATGGTCATTTTTTAAAGGCAGTGGAGATGTCGGCCAAATTTGATCCAGTTATTTCAGAACACCTTAATAATGTCAGTAAATACAAAGATAACAAAACACGTATTCCACACTACTTACGGCAGTATTTTCAAAATGAAATAATTAATATTTTAGCCGAATCTATTCATAATGAGATAACACGCATTGTCAAAAAAGCCAAATATTACACTATAATTCTCGACTCTACACCAGATATTAGCCACACAGAACAAATAATGTTTGTAATTATATGTGTGAACACTACTGATGGTAAGATAGATATTTTAGAATTTTTTCTAGGATTTTTTTCAGTAACTAATACCACTGAAGAAGGTCTGTGCAATTTTCTATTAGAGAAGCTATTACCTAGTCTGCAGCTCGAAGTTAAAGATATACGGGGTCAGGGCTACGACAATGGATTGAACATGAAGGGGAAAAATATAGGGCTTCAGAAACGGATTCTCGATATCAATCCTAGAGCATTATACGTGCCGTGTGCGGCTCATACATTAAATCTCGTCGTTAATGACGCTGCCAGCTCCAGTGGTGAAATTTCTGGTTTTTTGATATGGTACAAGAGGTATATAATTACTTTTCTGCGTCCCCATATCGATGGGATTTACAAAAAAAAACACGTGAAAAGTCTAACTTTAAAACCATTAAGTGAAACATGGTGGGAAAGTCGTATCAATGCTATTAGACCTCTAAAACATGACCTAAAAAATCATTATTACCGCGTTAAATGCCTTAATTGAAGATACCACCAGAGACACGAAAACAAAAATGGGTGCTGAATTAATAATTAAAAGTCTTGAAACATTTAAATTTTTGTGTTCAATTTTAATTTGGCATGATTTATTATCAAGAATTGATGTATTGAGTAAAATGCTTCAACATCTTAAATTAAACATCGCGGAATGCATTGAAGGCTTCCATAATCTTACAAAATATTTAGTTTCCCAAAGATCGGACGATAATTTTAAAATATTTGTCGATTCAGCAACAACACTTACTAGAGATTTAGGTATTGATCCCGAATTTCCCATGTCGAAGCTCAGGAAAAAGGTCCGTTTATTTGATTACGAGGGCAGTGATGAACCAGTTTCAAATCCCTTCCAGCAATTCAAGACTGCTTTCTATTTTGCAATTCTTGATCACGCGATCTCTTCGGTAAATGAAAGATTTACCTTATTATCTGAGTGCCATTCAATATTCTGCTTTCTGTATGAGTTTCACAACATTTCTAATGATGATCTCATGAAAGCCTGCATGGACTTAGATATTAAGTTACAGGTACAGGGGGAAGGAAGTATTGTGAAAGATATAGACGGTATACAACTCTTTAATGAAATAACTTCATTCAAAGATATTTTTCCAGCTAAAAAACAGCCAATTGAGATATTAGAAATTATAGTCAAAAATGATCTCATTCCCTGTTTTCCAAATTTTGCTCTAGTAATAAGAATTTTTTTAACTTTACCTGTTTCTGTGGCTTCAGGTGAAAGAAGTTTCAGTTAATTAAAAATTATTAAAAATTACTTGAGAAATAATGACACAAGAAAGGCTTTCAGATTTGGGCATCATCTCTATTGAATCCGAAATCTCTGAAAAAATTGATTTCACCGAAATTATTGACAAATTTGCTTCTCAGAAAGCCAGAAAAGTTATTTTATAGTTAATTATTAGGTAGTCTTTGTAGAAGGACTGATTTATATACTTTTCGTTTCATGAGATTTATGCTTTAGTACTTTTTTTTATTAGATTATATTTTCTGAGTAAATACTGTTGTTTTGCATAAAATGTCTATTTTTATTTCAAAGGTAATATTTTTGTTTGTTTATTATTTTGTTAAAGTATTTTGTCGCTATTATAACCTATTAGCTGGCCAAAAAATAAAATTTTGTACTTCAAATTTTATTTGCATTTTTATTAATGTTTTACTTTTTACTCTTATACAGGTAGATGAATTTATAACGTCAACGTTAAGTATTAGTCAAAATATGAAAAATTCTCTAGAGGGGCGGCACATTAGGTCTTTGCACGCGGGCGGCCGACACCCTAGGATCGGCCCTGGCCACAGCCATGCGGCGAATACGGCGGTCTTCCCTCTCAGTTGTGGCCCTTGAGCGACCGGACCCCGGTCTTCTTGAGACAGTGCCTTCCCGTGACCTCTGCTGCCAACAATCATGCACAGTGGATACATCCCTGCCAAGTCTTTCTGAAATATCGCGGAAAGAAAATCCACCTTCTCGTAGCCCTATTATATGGCCTCGTTCAAACTCATTAAGCTGCTGATACTGCCTTATTCGTCTCCTTAAAGGCATTCTTGACTCAAACCTAGCTCACAACGCCCAGTTTGGAAGATAAATAACTCTCACAAAGTTTACACCGAGTATTTAAAGCATACGTGATTAGCATGGTCATAGTGGCGCTACTAGCGCCACTCTTATTCGTCTAACTCGAAATTTGAATTGGAGCCATCTTTTATATGTGCAAATGAGCTTCCCAAATTTCGTTTACCTAGCACAACTCACTCTTGGTGTTGGGATTTTATTTTCCTCCAGTGTATAAGATAAAGGATTAAGACGGGGTCGAAATTTCAGAAGAGGACGTTTCAAATACTCATAGAACGCGAATAGAATGTTAAGGTGATATCCGTGTGTATATGTATGCATGTAACCGTGTGGTCCATGTGTAATTATGCATGTACAAAAATTGTACCGTGGCTATTTAACACTACAGTGATTGAAAATGTGGAGTTTTTTTTATTATTCAGACATAAATAACCGCATTTATGTATAATTATGTCAAACTTTATCCTATGCTGCTATGCTAAGCAAATATAAAATTTTGAATTTTTCACTCGAATTAAAAAAAAATATATCTAGTTCTAGACTTATTTTAACAAAACCAGATATAAAGTTTCGGAGGATGACAAATTCTCCAGGAGGATTTTTTATCCTCTGAATTAGCATACTTGGAAATTATCAATGTTTAGTATAAAAAATTCATTAATATTTATGGTAGCTATCGTCTACACCAGAAATCGACCACAGACGGACTACGGACGACAGACCACATACAGACGGAAATCACTCTAAATATAGTCAATACGTGTTCAAGAGGTCCTAATACATATATTGGCATCAAAATCTCGAAATAAAAAAATCTATGATGGTAGGATCCCTCCTATAACAGGTTCAAGTGATTGACGTTGTAATCTAGTCTAGAATACAATAGCTATACTTTTAATAATTTTAGTGCTTAAATAATTCAATCTTCGGCCTTTTTCATGACGTTCCTGCCTGCAACTAATCACACAAAAGTTGGAAGTTAGCTCAAATAATTAAATCCTTGCCCGGAATAGCAATGCTAAATTTTATTAATTAATTTTTAACGCTGAACTATGTCTTAAATCAAAATTATAAGCCTTTCTTGTGCATCATCGCTTTTATATTAGTTTATATGTAGAAATTTCGCCTCATGTTTTGTTGTCTATTCATAATATAGTGCCAAATATTCGCAGGATTTTTACTTTCCTTATATACATAATGTATAAGGAAAGTATTGTGACGGGGTCGAAAATTTGAATTCGAGTTTTCGACGGGAGAGCACGTTTAAAGCATCCCTGATCACGAATCAAACATTTTTAAAGTGAAGTCTGTGTGTGTGTGTGTGTGTGTGTGTGTGTGTGCGTGTGTGTGTGTGTGTGTGTGTCAGTGAGTCTGTAGAGACGATAACTGCCGAGCGAATGGACCGATTCGAACCAAATTTGGTACAAAAATCACAATTCGTAAACACTGGAAGCCTATTGTTTTTATACGCAATCGAATGTTCAGAACCCTCCTAACTTTTTCAATGAAATTTTGAAAAAATCGTCAAAAAACTAAAACCACTAATAAAGCTACGTTCTTATGTAATTTTTCATTAGAAAACGATTGACATAAATTTTAAAACGCTAACATAAAACGTTGAGATATTGCACATTTTTCAAAAAAATTATCAAAAAGTCATAAAATAAAAATAAATATTTCCTATTGAGAAACATGTTCACTTTTCATATATAATACCATGCGATAAATTGGGTGACATTATTCTCGTGGATCTAGCTCGTTCCATTCATGAAAAAAGATACTTTGAGTAATACATTTGTATTTGAACGCCAATAGTCATTTATCTGCTGTAAGAATAACTTCTTTCATGGTCCATAACGCTTGGCGAGATTTTGGCGACGAATTTGGCGAAATGTCGCCAACTTGGCGACTTTTTGAAGTGTTGCCAAATAACGAAAATCTCACCAAATGGATAAAAATGACGCTAAATCAATGAAAATGACGACCAATTGTCGAAAACTCAATATCTTGGAAAGAATATTAATACCTACTATAAGAAAAACCTATGTATTGTACTGTAAAAGTTGTAAATTCATTACATTATATAAGGAAAGTCATGTGTTGCCCACATCAGATTTTTTTAAGTAAGGATATATCATTTAATTTATTATTCATTTTAAAAATTTTTATTTTAATGCAGTGATATCTGCAAAATATATAATGCAGAGAAAGCAATGAATTTCATTCTCGATTATTTTTTTTCAAACCTGACAAAGAATTATAACCTCAGAACGTTCGTTACAAAGCCTATATATGTGTTCAAAGTTATTCCTGGCACGTAAACATCTGAAACTTGTCCACAGCTGGAATGCGGAGAACGTTAATATGAGATTCGCTCGTGTGCAGGTGCGGGAGTAATGGGTAAAGTGAAATTTAATCTTGACCCTGTAATACTTTCTCACTAAATTTTTCTCTGTCATAGCATGGCAGCACGTAATTTATTTTTATTTCAAAATAAAGCATATATAATGTATATCCTTAGTAGCAATCTGGTATTGGACCAATATGAACAAGAAAGATCAATCTTGCATAAAGCATTGATTATGAAACACTTTCTAACTTCAATGCAATTTTATTCAAACATCTTTAAAATGCGATACATTTCCCGGTGATATTTATAAAATTATCATAATACTACATTAATTTATTATACTTGAAAACTTAAAACTTCGTCGAAGAAAAAGAACTTCATTCAAATGACGGCATTGAAATATAAATTGCCTGGTTTAAACATCTCTAAAATGCGATACATTTCTTGGTAATATTTTTAAATTTATCATAATACTACAATAATTTATTATATTTGAAAACTTAAGACCATGGAGATACAAGTAATTAAACTGTATACTTAAAACTTCATCGAAAAAATCGTCCTTCTCTCTGTAAAATCAATGAATATTTCATTGATATCAGCTATATTGCAGACTCCATGAGCTAAATAATTTTGCATTAAAGATATGTAGCACTTGTTATACAACTCATTCTACATATTTTGCTGTTTACATTTTCCATAAGTAAAACGTAGACTTCGTTGTAGAAATAATCAAAGTTGGATGACCATTTAATCTCAAATATATAGTAATTGCGTTTCAGTATGTAGATGCCCAGAATTTAAGCAAAAATAAAGCGGTTTTAGAACGGATACAACACTGCATATGAATTAAAAATAACTTTAAAAATCACGATTTTAATACAAGATGGATGCCGTATTGTATTTTGAAGTGGGTCACGTCATCTCTTCATATAATGGTCACGTGATCGCTTCATATAAAAGGGATAATTATTATTTTAATTTTTATTTAAAAAACTACCGAATACATTTTGCTGAAATTTTTTTATATATTTTATGAGATAATTTAAATATTTTCTAAAACTTTCGGTTTGTGAATTTTAAATCCGCTTAAAAAATGTTTGAAAAATTAGGTCCCATAGGGTTCAATGTATTTCATTTTTTCAACCCGGGTTCAATTCAAAACTAATTGGGTATTATTATTCATTTATATTCCCATAGGTCCCACAGACTGTCTGAACAACATATTAAAATTTCATTTTGATACATTTTTAAGGCAGTTATCGTGCTAACGGACAAACAGACAGACAGAATGAACAAAGTCATAAACACTTTTCAACTTTGTTGTAAAGTGTTAAAAAGTGTCCATTTTGAAGGAATTGGCCCAATATTGGCTTAAACTATTTGGACAATATTGGGACAATATTGCGCCAATATTTCCACTGTAACATCAATAGTGGCGTAATATTGTAATAAAAATATTAGCCAATATTGGAGGACAATGTAATCCCAATATTTGCCAAATATTGGGATTACGTTGAAAATATTTCCAATGTAATGCCACGATATACAATATTGGTCTAATATTTAACCAGTTGGCGAGCTTGTATACGTTTATTATATACTAGCAGTACACCAGTTTCTCGTACGGAATATGCAATATAATGAAAGTTAAATGTTACAATCATATGCGAATTCCTATAGTATTTTAAATGGCATTGTTATTCTAAGCATTATATTAACATATTTAAATTATGCTCCTGAAAATAAGTTTCAAAAAGAAAAAGAAAACTTCCTGATTCCGTTTCTTGTTAAATTTACAGAAAATGTGAAATAGATTCAATATATGCCAAAATGAAATTGCTAAAATTGTTCTGGAAGATACACCGGTACTACTCATATTCTCGTGGCTTAGAAGATATAACCGTACTACTTATATTTTCATAGATTAGAAGAATATAGAAGACGTAGATTATATTTCACCAAAATGAACAGCTGAGGTAAGAATTTAAAAATATCAGTAATTAACGTAATCTTTAAACCCAAAAATCGTAATGGATATAATCCAATTAAAAATGTAATTCTGACTAAATTTATTTATATACATTTATTTATTACTTAAATAAAAATATACTGCTGTATTAACTTATTGGGTTGATATTACATATGAAAAGGGAACATGTTTCTCAACAGTTAACATTTACTTTACGGCTCCAAGCATCCATTGTTTCAACTCCATAACGGCAAAATAACTCAAAATTCCACTCCTCTAAATAAACATTTTCAATGACCTTGTCTTTTGTTCGTAACTCGTTCCCTCTTCAGTTAGGAGAAACTTGAAGGAAGGGCTGCAGTCATTCTTCAAGTTTTCAGAAGAAGATTGAGAGTTTCAAGAGAATTTCAGTGGTACAACTGTTGTACCGCCGTAAGGAAAAGGTTAATATATATTTTTTTAATTTATGGGATTTTTTGACAAATTTATTTGAATAAGGTTCAATATCTTGAGAACGGCTCGTGATAGCGTTCTAAAGTTTATGTCAATCGTTTTCTAATAAAAAATTACATAAGAAATATCTATTCATGTAACTTTTTTAAAGGTAATGATTTTTTGATGGTTTTTTTCAAAATTTCACTCGAAAATTTAGGGGGTTCTGAGCATTCGATTGTATTTAAAAACAATAGGCTTCCAGTATTCATGGACTGGAATTTTTGTACCAAATTTCTTTCGAACCGCTCCATTCGTTCGTGAGATATCGTATCCACAGTCTCACTGACATACACACACACATTATTTCACACATACACATTATTTCACACACACACATATTATTTCACACACACGCATTATTTCAAACACACACACATTATTTCACACACACACACACATTATTTCACATACGCACACATTATTTCACACACACACATGCCTTATTTCACACACACACACACGCATACACTCGTAGACATCACCTCAAAAATGTTCGATCAGTGATCAGGGATGCTTGAAACGTGCTGTCTCGTCGAAAACTCGAATTCGAATTTTCGACCCCGTCACAATACTTTCCTTATACTTTATACTATGTATATAAGGAAAGTAATACGATTTGATAATTTGATATTTAAATTACAAGCCATGAAATATACAGCTAAAGTAAAAGGATGAATAGCAGTTTTCTTAGATCTTACAATGTTTTCTATTACAATGATTTTTTTTTCTAAACAAATTTTAAATTCAGAAAATAAATGAAACATTTTATCGTCTTTAGCATATAATGAAACTCCTATTAATCTATTCATTTTCTTGAGTGTTTCCTGAGACCAGAGGGCAAATAGTTCTTTTTATGTGAGATACCTGATGAAGGTTCTTCATTAGAGCCAGATTGTGAGCTTAAATGAGCTATAAACATAAGTTCAATTTTAAATAAATATTAGGTGAAATTCCCTTACTTCTCAGTCTCCAAATATATGGTTACCTCGGTAGAAAGAGGGTTTTTTGATGGACTCGGAATGGAGGTAAATTTAGCATTTAATCTCTAAGAAAAAATCTGATGTGGACAGCACATTACTTTCCTTATATACTGCAATGAATTTACTACAGTAACAGTAAAAAAAAATCTGATGTGGGCAGCACATGACTTTCTCTGCAGACTTATATTAACGTTCTCTTTATTTTAATTAAATTTATTTCACTTTTAATTCAATTTTCGTTCTCATTCGGTAACCGGGCTTATTTTCAAAGGTGGCGTAGGGAAAGTACGAAAAACTAAAATATTTCGAGAACGGCTAGTCCTAGTGTAATGGGGTTGGTCTTATTTTTTTCGTCGTTAAAAATTACGTATTGAACGAGCATTTAATGGATATATTTGAGTATACCTAGTTCTTTAGTTTAGATTTTGACGATTTTTGCGGGCCATTCTGCAAAAAAAGGCAGGTTATTTTTTTCTAAATCGTACCAAAATCTAATCAGCACCAGGGTGACCTATACGTGACTCATCTACCAAATTTTGTAAAATTCGGTCCATTAGTTTTTCAGTTAGAGTGGATACAAGCTTTTGCGGGCCATTTCGCAAAAAAAAGGCGGGTTCTTTCATCCCGAATCGTACCCAAAACTAATCAGCACCAGATTCGCCCACAACTGACTTACCTATCAAATTTTGTGAAATTCGGTCCATTAGTTTTTTAATTAGAGTGGATACAAAATCTGCACAGACAGACAGACACACAGACACACAGTCAGACACACAGACACACAGACAGACGCACAGACACACAGACAGACACACACACAGACGTCACGCTAAAAATGGTTTTTTCGTATTCTAGAGGTCTCGAAACGTGTAGATCCGTCGAAAACTCGAAGTGCGATTTTCGGCATGATTCCAATACTTTCCCTATACATTACCATGTATTGCAGGGAAAGTAAAAATAGATTATTCTTATAGTAGTTACTTATTATTCTTTCCAAGACATTGAATTTTCGTCAATTAGTCGTCAGTTTCATTGATTTAGTGTCATTTTTATGCATTTGGCGAGATTTTCGTTAATTTGGCAACATTTCAAAAGTCTCCAAGTTGGCGACATTCCGCAAAATTCGTCGCCAAAATCTCGCCAAGCGTTATGAAAGGAGAAATAAGTTATTTTTATAGCAGAAAAATGACTATTGGCGTTCAAATGCAAAAGTTTTACTTAAAGTAACTTTTCTCGTGAATGGAACAAGCTAGGCCCACGAGAGTTTATCGCATATCCACCAAATTTATCGCATAATATTACATATGAATAGTGAACATGTTTCCCAACAGTTAATATTTTTTTTAATTTATAGGATTTTTTTATAAATTTATTTAAAAAATGTGCAGTATCTCGTGAACGGTTCATGCTAGCGTTCTAAAATTTATGTCAATTGTTTTCTAATGAAAAATTACATAAGAAATAACTATTTACATAACTTTATTGAAGGTTTTAATTTTTTATGATTTTTCAAAATTTCACTCGAATATTTAGGGGGATTCTGAACATCCGATTGCGTATAAAAACAATAGGCTTCCAGTATTCATGGATTGTAATTTTTGTACAACATTTTGTTCGAATCGCTCCATTCATTCGACAATTATTATCGTCTCCACAGACTCACTGACACACATACACACACACAGACAGACATCATCTCTAAAACGCCTGATTCGTGTTTAAGGATGCTTGAAACGTGCTCTCCCGTCGGAAACTCGAATTCGAATTTTCCACTCCGTCACAATACTTTTCTTATACATTGTATGTATATAAGGAAAGTAAAAAGATTCGAGACAAAGTGGTTTTTAACTCTTTGAAGTAGAATTTTTATTAAATATATATTTTGTATTTTTTGTTATTTTCTATTTAGATGTAAATAACTAAAAATAGTTTCAATTTCAATTTTAAACATGTTGAATTTTAAAGTATGTACCGGGTCACCCATGTTCCAATGTGCCTTAACGACAAAAGTAGTACCGGATACCGATATACCATTTTACCATATTTTGGGTGGAGAACATAATGATAAATTCTGAGTTTTATGATTAAATAAATGAACTTATGATTCAATACATATTTTATTTGACTACATGATACTCTTAGAAGCAATTTATGTTTGTTAGATAAAAATGTCAGTTACGCATTGTGCAGAAAATATTGGTACAGTTTTCCATTTTTTGTATCCTATCAGTTTTTTCTATCCTTTTGATTGATGTTCTTCTGGCTCAACGACATCGAAAAGAACTTTGTTGAAATTATGAATTATTCGCCGAAATTTGAACTTGGCTTGTCATTATCGTTAAAGTCAAATCTCGTCTAATGTCAACAAATTTTTCATAAGGCATTGTTGATACAATCAGGTTTACTCTCAAAACAGCATCAGTAGCCCAGAAATATTTTAAATTTGGCAAAATATGGTATTCCGTAACAAAGTAAATGACTAGATATGCATGTACCTGCTTTCTAGATACCTCAAATACTTGATTTTTCTATTGAGCGTATAAATCAGTTAATGAAACAATGATATAGCTTCAACTAAACTGTTAAAATTAGACACATCAAAAGATAAGTCGTCTTCTGAAAATTTTTCAGAGAATTACTTTATCATATTTCATTCAACTTTAATATCAGCATCTGGTAAAACAGCATGTCATATTTTACTTGACGGATTCACCTTTTCTCTTTTCTCTAATTTTCTTTCCATATCTTGTTTGATTTTTAGTATTCACATTTTTTCGGCCAAATAAGAATGGTAAGTCATTTTCAGCTGAATTGTTTAGTTCAAGAATTATATATTCATCAGTATTATTAAGATTCACAGATTTTTGATTTTCTATGATATTTACTTTTATTTCGCCAATAATGACAAGAATTTTTCACATTCGTTTTTGAAATATCGTTCTAAAAAGGCTACATATTCCTTGTCTGTATTCCCACAATCACTATCCCCTGCAAGCACTATTACATTAATTTGATCTGGTGTCAGTTAAAACTGCTTTTATCTCTGATTTTTATAGCACACCATTTGCATTCATTTGCATTGTTTACATCATCACAGCTAAAACACTAACACGACCATGGCTTTCTTTAGTGCAAAACCTCAACATGCTGATGACCCTAGCCTAGGATATCTTTAGTCAAGATATTTTTTTTTTATAAAATCCCTACACCAAGCCCTTAGTACTGTTCTACATGAAAATCACACCAGTTCTTTATACTGCACTAGAATACAGAAGATACTCTTTCTATTTACTTTTCGTATAGAAGTATCTTTGAAGCAGATTCGGACAAATGTGTCCCTTGCGATATATACCATTACTACTGATGTACTAAATATATGTATTTTTCATTTCGATGTAATAATGCTTACCAGATGCATGGGAAATAATAAATGCTTTTAAAATTTTTCTAACAAAAATATTTTAGGAGATTTGGAAGACAAAGATTTTCAAACTACTGTTTTTAGAAAATAATTTAAAATATAATTATTTTACAAAATTATTTTTAGAAAATTGTGAGTTATTATTAAATCCTCTTGTATAGCAATATCACCCTAGAAAAATGTTCTAATTAAAATTAAAGCCTATTGAAAATAAAATACAAAAGGGACACCCGTGCCCCATCTGTCTCAAAAGGTTAAGGGAGGTGGTCGCTAAACGGAGGTGGTCTGTCACAGAGGGTGCACTGCATTTATGTATTGTCATATTACCCTTGGCAATGTATACTGCCACCGAGATAAATCCATACAAGGCCAACAATCGCAAGTTCACTAAAACTAATTGCCTTTGAGTCAGATCCCCTTTTTCTGCACGTGACATCTAAACTTTTTCTCCTGCATCTCTTCCTGGATCTTGTCGAACGTGACTTGCAATCCAAATCAGCCAATCGGAGCCTAAAGTGCTGGTTAATATTCGTACCCTATAGTAACTGCTGGTTACATTAGTGTTGGACCTTAATGAAGTTTTTATTTGAGAGTCGGGTTTTGAAAAGAAATCTGGTCGCAATCAATGAAAAAGGGGAAGAGTTGTGTATTGGAATAGAGAGAAAGAAAGATATAACTTGGAATTGGATCAATATTTTTTTTCTAAAGGTCTAAATATTTATACTTTTTGCATCGTACTTTTATTGCAAATAACAGAATGGTTTAAATGATGAGGATTTTAAACTTATTATATACACATCAGCACGGAGTTACCGTTATCATACACCATGTGTGAATTAATTATTCAATGTCCACGTGGAAATTTGTATGAATTCAATAACAACACCCGGGATTGGAAAGTTTGCGGATATGTTGTATCAGTAACGAGTAAGCAGCTTCTTTATGAAGCTCATTATTCCTGCCATTCAACGTAATTCTACTGTTATTTCTATTTTATGTTCCCACATATAATCAATGTGTTACAATTAAAATCAACATTCAAATCATTTAGAAATTGCCAGAGGGGCAAGGGTTTTCCAGATTTTGTGATTCATCGCCCATGTAGCGACATTTGGTGACTTTTGGAAGGTTCGAGAAACAACTCGAAGTAACGAATAATCTACGAGATATGAGAGATTCTAGAAGTCTCTATAGAGAACTTATAAAAGAAGTCATCACTCAGTAAGAAACAGTTGACGTGATGCGAGTTACATTGAACTGTAGCTGAGAGTAGTAAATGATTTGAATGATTTCTGCAATGATTTGAGAATAGTAGTCGTTAATTTGGGAAATTAAATATGTCAATGTTTCGAGAATAGTATCAGTTATTTTGTGAAATTAGTGGAGCATATAAGTGTTGTTTTACTGCATATTGTTCCTCCTTACGTTGTGCTTGTATTCACAAGCACAACGTAAGTTACGTGCTAGTTATCCAGAAATTTTGACTCATTCTTGTCCCCTTAGCGCACTCCCATGATTCCAGAGGATGTGTCGCAATATCAACACCTTATTGGAATGTTCCGTGAATATGAATATATAATACCCTCATCTTTTTTTCGTCCCCAGTGTTTTCTTTCTTTTAAGAAATTTAAAGCCGCCGGATGCGGTGGTAGAACTGAATTTGTCGATCTCCATGGAAAATCGCAAACTTGAAATATATATTTAATTTTCTTTCTGTCTTTGCCGGTATTCGCGGCTAGTCCATTCTGGCGAGTTCATAATAAACGCAAAACTCTTCTATGGATGCTGTTTGTCGACATTGGGAGAGCGATACCAATTTATATTCCTAAAAAAAAAACCTAAGGTTTTCTAATTATAAGTTGGTTTTAACTTTGAAAATTCGGCAGATGGAACACGTAACATGTTTGAAATTCAATGAGACTCCTACTTTCTGCGATATTTTGGGCTGAAAAGTATCTTAAGACTGAAAACTAGATATCTATGTCAGACTAAATGAGGCGAATGACGAAAGTCAAGTGTCTGGCCATTAATAAAAAAAAGTTAGACTAAATGTCGATGAGAATGGACTTATACAAGAACCGTATTATATCATATTCGGCATATTTAACTGTACGTTATGTGTGCCTTCCCTAAGGCTGGGCAGTTCAGAAGGTAGAGTATGATTTAGAGATCTACAATGGGGGGGGGAGTCCCTTCTAACTATTATGCTTTATAAATGATATTCAATGATTATTTACTGGGATAACTCCGTATTTCTCTGTAGCGCTTATCATGCCATCTATAGTATCATAATTGTCTAATGTATTTTTGCTATTTCAGAGCCTACCGAATCCCTTTAGTGATAAAAAAATACTTTATATTTGCGCATTGTATGGACCATTGTTTGGACTACCTACTGTATGAATCATTGGGCAGATTTTAACGTAGTTGAATGTATAATTTACTCCATAGAAGCGTTAAAAATAGTTTTGTATTTCGAAAAGACTTTTCAGATAATCCAAAAGCTCCTGGTAACCTAAAAGGATAAATCTTTGCATACTTATAGTTTGAACCATTGGATAGAACCGAAAGTATCCCGATTTTTAATTTATCCTCATGAAACCCCATGTTGACCTAAGAGGTCAAATCTTTGCACATTTATAATATTGAACACAGGACAGAGTGAAATGTAGTCGTATTTCTTATTTACCTCTCGGGGGCAAAGAAAATGTTTCTTTAACATATTAGATCCTCCAAAAAACCAATGGGTACCTAGAAGACTGAATCTTTGCATCCTTATATTATCGACCATTAAACAGAAGCTAACACATCCGAAATTTTGATATTCCAAATGGATGGAGATTATGGGGTTTTGAAAAGTCTTTCCATACTCTTAAGTAACCCTCCGGTGGTTTAGAACCCTGGATCTTTGTACACTTATAGTATCAACTACAATTCCGAATATAAAGGAACCGGATTTTATATTTATCCTCCGGTATGAGCAAAATTTGGAGATATGTAGTTATTTAGATCTCTCCCGAAGCCCTGCGGGGACATAAAAGGTTAAAACTTAGTCAAGGGGCAGAACAGAACTGGGCCAATTTTTTTTTAGTTTTCGATGGAACATTCAATACACCACAACATCTGATATTTATGGTTGATTTATTTGTAAGAAACTCAAAAGTCTTATGCATTTGTATTTGGAAGAAAACATTAATGCTAACGTCGTGTAAAAATATATTCTTTATTTAAATTTAATCACCAATTTCTTATAGAGGCTTTATAATAATATAACCTCTTGAGCAGTATCGAAGCGTTAAGGGAATTTGCAAAGCCAGTGTCTACTTAAATGACCAATGTGAAGCAACTCTTACTTTAATTATGCATTGTTCGAACTATTTTATGCACCTAATAAAAGTGATAAACGATTGGAAAGAAAGTAACTTGTTAGTGAGTTGTTTGGGTAGACAATGTTTTTTCAGATTCCCTTCACGCTTTGCCGACGCTCTTGAGCAAAGTTAATAGATCAATTTTGATAGGTTTATTTTGCAGCATTGGTGGGGTATCTGACACCATTCAAAAGAGTCTCCTCCCGTTTGAGCGATTTTCCGTTCCATTTCTTCTCCTAAAGACAGTTAATCTCTAAAAGACCGTTTGACGCCAAAAGAGATTTCGTCTCCACAGGATAGTTTTTCCCCGAAAGACAGTTCGCCTCCAAAAGACAGTTCGTTTACAAAATAGATTTTGTCTCTAAAGGACAGTTCGTGTCCCGAAGACAGTTCGTCTCCAAAGGATAGTTTGTCTCCAAAAGACTGTTCGTTTCCAAAAGACATTCGTCTCCAAACGATAGTTTGTCTTCAAAAGTCAAAATGTCTCCAAAAGACAATTCGTCTTCAAAAGCCAGTTCGTTTCCAAAAGTCCCGTTCTCTTGGAATGTAGTGTTCAACGTAGAAATGTTCTTGATCCACCAAGAAAATGGAAAAATCAAGGCTTGTTTTCAGTTCTAAGAATTTATTATAACTGTTAAGAGACACACAGAAGAACTTGTAATATTTACAAAATCTGTTTAAAATTAATATCCCAATATATATTAAAGCAGGGAACTTACTTTCTGCTTGAAAAGTAACTTACGTAATCTCGGATAAAAGGCAAAATCTGGAAACTTCAAAATTCAATGGGACTGTTTTAATACAGGTATCATTATCAATGAAACTTCAGTTTCCAGACTACCGTCCATATTTATGTTGTTGAATTCATATCCAAAACAGGGTGGCCATTGCTGCAGGCAACAAATCAAGATCTGAGTTCTTGTGGGTGGCCACTGTTGCAGAAAATAAATCAGGATCTGAGTTCCTGTGGGTGGCCATTGTTGCAGAAAACATATCAAAGTCAGAGTTTTTGTGGGTGGCATCGGGATTTAGATGTCTCTTGATCTGCAGCACTAAGACAATGGCATATTTAATGGGTTAGCAAAATTCTCAGCATTTCTAGCTTTTCTTGTCTTTTAGGAACGAGGTCAACAGAATTAGTTTGAAACAGGGGAAGTTTCGCTCATATTTCATATCTGCATTTATTTATTTTGCAAAATATATAGCATACTGTTAATTTGAAATATATTTTTAAGAAAACTATTTTTGATTATTCATCTATCTATATAATATGCATTGAATTGACTGAATGATTGTGGGAGTGTTGTACAAAAATGATGCAGAACTTCTATTATAGATAGGACCTTACGTTTGGCATTTGATCCTTCTCAGCTGCGAAAGCAAGGAGAAAATATCTATAATTTACAAAAATCGAATTAAAGATGAAAGTGCAAAGTAATAATCAACAAACTCAAAACCACTTTGCCAAATTATCAAGCACTTCACTCTAGCTAGAATCTTGGTTTTAGTCTCTTTCGATCCATCTTAGCTTCCAAGTCAATGGAAAACCCCAACATTTCGATAATTTGAGTGCAAGGGAATAAGTAAAATAATCTAAAATAGTTTTCAAAATGATCGAACACTTCCATTCCTGTAAAAATCTTGGTTTTGATCTCATTCGATCTGTCCCAGTTTCTAAATCAACGTGAAAAATAAAAAACAATTCGAAAAGTCTTAGGGAAGACGTGTAAAGAGCCTTTCTGCCCCAACCGGGAATCGAACCTTGGATTACCGAACTGGCCAGCCGACGTTCTGCCGTTGAGCTACTGGGACGATATTGCAAGTTCTTTTCGTCGAAGTAGATTCTACATTCTACACCCTCTAATGGCGGACAACTGACAATAATCTGACTGACCACCTCCTGCTATTTATCTCAAGTTAGCCTCCTCCTACTACTACTATTTTTTCCAGGTTTGTATCCTGCGTGTTTGTTATCTTCTCAATTTGAAATCGGCGCTCAATCTTTCAGAGTCCACTGAATCCTTGCTAGTCGTACTAGAGCTACTTTCAGACTTCCGATATCAGGAATACAGTATTTCAAGCCGAATTTACTTCTATTTCCTTTGCTATTGATTGGGCTTCCTCTAATAATACCCCAGTTAATATTTTTTCCGATATCCTCTCTTCCATTCAAGCTCTTAACTCAATAAAAAATAAATCTAATTACCTTAACTCCATTAAATCCAAAGCTCTCCTTGCCAAAACTTTGTCAATATTTCTTGGGTAAAAGCTCACAATAACATATCTGGAAATGAAATTGCTGACTACCATGCCAAAACTGCTGCTATCTCTGGTTCCTCTCTTACTATTACCATTCCTTACTCGCTCCTCTCAAAATTTTGTAAATCTCATATCCTTAATCTTTGGCAAAATTATCTTAATGATTATATATCCACCAGTACTGGTGATTAGGCTAGAATCCTGTCTTACCTCCCCATCGTGAATCCTAATTTACAAATTTTTAATAAATACCTCATTTACTTTCTTACTTGTCATGGCCCCTTTCTTGATTACCTATACATTTTCAAAATTAAATCCACCTCTAACTGTATTTGCAATAAATTCGGTGACGTTGACCATTGCATTTTCGATTGTCCTTTTCCTGTAAATTTTCATCTCTGCAAACCCTCCCCCTCTAATAAACCAATTTAGTTCTCCAAAGTTCGTTCAAATCCCTCTTCAGTAGATAAAATTAAAAACTGTATTCTTGTTGCCATGGAAATTTTTAATAAAGTGACCTAAGCTTATGAGTAGATTCTGCTCTCAATTAATTTGATCAATGAAGCCCTTTATTTCATTCTTATTAACTTATATGAACTTATTGTGTTCTCTCCATTTAAAAAATAAAAAAAGCTATGTTAACTGTTCTTATTTTCTTGGATCTTTCTTTTTCTTTTGACCATTTTTATTTGTATTTTTTCTTATTTTTCTTTTCTAAATTTTATTCTAAATTTCTGTTTTTGTTTTTCATACTCCTATTTTTTTTCCTTTTCATATATTTTCTTTTTATATATTTTCTAAATTTTACTTTTAAAATTTTATTATTTTTTTTAATTTTAATCTATTTTTCATTATGTTATTATGCCTCACTCTAAATTTTATTTTTCAATGATCTTTTTATCTATATTCGCAATAAATCTTTTCCCATTTTTGTAAAATGGACGTACTTGTCAAGTTCAAATATTATGTAAAACTGCCTGTTTAATCACAATATTTTTCATCAATTGTTATATTTTTAGACCTAAATAAAAGTTCGTTTGCCGGGATGGTAGACCTTGGGTGCCTCCTGAGTGCAGGAGGTATCCTTTCCCGGCCGTGCAGCTAGCTACTCTAAACCCACTATGTGAGTCGCACTATGTGAGTCGCACCCACTATGTGATCCGGCTAGAATCCTGTCTTACCTCCCTATCGTGAATCCTAATTTGCAAATTTTTATATATACCTCATTAACTTTCTTACTGGTCATGACCCCTTTCTTGATTACCTATACTTTTTTTAAATTAAATCCACCTCTAACTGTATTTGCAATAAATTCAGTGACGTTGACCATTACATTTTCGATAGTCCTTTTTCTAAAAATTGTCATCTCTACAAACCTTTCCCCTCTAATAAACCAATTTGATTCTCCAAAGTTCATTCAAATCCCCCTTCAGTAGATAAAATTAAAAACTGTCTTCTTGTTGCCATGGAAATTTCTAATAAAGTGACCTAAGCTTATGAGTAGATTCTGCTCTCAATTAATTTTGATCAATGAATTATTAACTTTATATTATTACCTTTATTTCATTCTTATTAACTTATATGAACTTATTGTGTTTGTTCTCTCCATTTTTTCTTGAAAAAAAAACTATGTTAACTGTTCTTTTTTCCTTGGATCTTTCTTTTTCTTTTAACCCTTTTTATTTGTATTTTTTCTTATTTTTCTTTTCTACATTTTATTCTAAATTTCTGTTTTTGTTTTTCATACGCCTAATTGTTTTCCTTTTCATATATTTTCTTTTTATATATTTTCTAAATTTTACTTTTAAAATTTTATTATTTTCTTTAATTTTAATCTATTTTTCATTATATGTTATTATACCTTACTCTAAATTTTATTTTTCAAGGATCTTTTTATCTATATTCGCAATAACCCTTTTCCCATTTTTGAAAAAATGGACGTACTTGTCAAGTTCAAATATTATGTAAAACTGTCTGTTTAATCACAATAGTTTTCATCAATTGGTACCTTTTTAGATCTAAATAAATGTTCGTTTGCGGGATAGTAGACCTTGGGTCCCTCCTGAGTGCAGGAGTTATACTTCCCCGACCGTGCAGCTAGCTACTCTAAACCCACTATGTGAGTCGCATGGTCTGGGGTCTTCAGACCTCCGACATCAGACGATATCAATCAGACGACATCGACAACCGACATTAGACAACCGACATCAGAGGATATCCGAAATCAGACGATACAAAAAAGATTAAAAAACTTTACACAACTTTGCCACTCAATCGTTTCAAATACCCAATTACATCAATTCGCTGCTAATTAAAAATAAAGCAATTAAATTATTTTGTCGAGCGTAGAAATAAGATTCAATATATTTTTCCATTCAACAGAATTAGTACATGTGCATCATTCTAAATTTGAAATGATTTTTTATATTCGGAACTTTTATTAAGAACTCGCAAAGCGCGGATGAAATTTATGTTGATTAAAAAATCTGATGTGGGCAGCACATGACATTCTCTGCAGACTTATATTCATGTTCTCTTTATTTTAATTAAATTTAATTCACTTTTAATTCAATTTTCGTTCTCATTTGGTAACTGGACTAATTTTCAAAGGTGGCGTAGAGAAAATACGAAAGAAACTAAAATAGCTCGAGAACGGCTAGTTCTAATGTAATGGAGTTGGTCTTATTCTTTTCATCGTTAAAACTTACGTATTAAACATGCATTTAATGGATATATTTGAGCATACGTAGTTTTTTATTTTAGATTTTGGCGATTTTTGCGGGCCATTTTGCAAAAAAACTCAGGTTATTTTTTTACGAATCGTTCCAAAATCTAATCAGCACCAGAGTATCGTACAAGTAACTTGTCTGCCAAATTTTGAGAAATTTGGTGAATTAGTATTTTAGCTAGAGTGGATACATGAAATTTTTAAGGGGCCATTCAGCAAAAAAAAGGCGGTTTCTGTTTTTACGAATCCAACCAAAAACTAATCAGCACCAGGGTCTCACTCAAGTGACTTACCTACCAAATTTTATGACATTCGGTTTATAAGTTTTTGAGTTAGAGTGGATATATACATTGCACAGACACACAGCCAGACAAACAGACAGACACACAGACAGACACAGAGACAGACATACAGACAGACAGACACACACAGAGACGTCACGCTAAAAATAGTTTTTTCGCATTCTGGAGGTCTCGAAAAGTGTAGATCCATCGAAAACTCGAGTTGTTATTTTCTGCATGATTCCAGTACTTTCCCTATACATTACCATGTATTGCAGGGAAAGTAATAAATGTTGAGCAAAGCATGTAAATAATATTCAAAATGAAAAAAATTGCAATATTCTCAAAGTATTATAAAATCCTATTATTTTCTTTATCGCTAACAGAGATTTCAAATGCCACAATGTAAAATATTCGTCACCGCAACCGCAAGAACCTTGACAATTTTTGTGAAGAATATTTATTTGAAAATATTTCAGAATTCTGTATAGAACAATTCTTGGACAAAAGTGAAACGTTATTTTAAAACCAAACGTTTTCCCGAGATAAAAATTCGCTGCGTTTGCGGTATAAAATAGCCGTATGATAAAAATAGTTTATGTGAATTTTTTTTTCCATTCAAAGATTCTGAGGTTTCTGGATCGGAGGCGTGTATTTGGCTGGGATTCCAAATTTCTTTTATCTCAAAGATGCTTACCTTTCGACAAACACAAAGTTATGATCCGGAATTTTTTTATTAAACATAGAATGATAAGAAATATATCGATGTCGTTTAAATTTGTTTTTAGGTGATAATACAACATGCGATTATTTACATTGATTTTTACTTCCTCCTAAAGAATAGCATAGAGACAGAATTGCTTTCACAACGTTTATTTGACTTCGAGATTTTAAGGCTAATACACAGGGTGTCCAGTGCAATATGTGCCCAATGACTATTTCCTCAACTATTAAACATAGAGACATACTTCAATTGCAAAAATGTTTTAAATCTTAAAAGCTATTACCTTAGAAACAGTTTAAATCAATAAATGCATTTCTGAAAGAAATACGAAATATAATTTTTTATACAGTCCCCCGGTCCTACCACTTATATTTAGGAAAATCATCCTCATACACTTTCATGCAAAATAAAAGAAATCTTCCATTTACGACCAAAATTCACCGAGTTATGAAGTATTAAACTTTATGACTTAAATCGGTTTTTCGCGCATAAAAATGTCCCGTTTCAGGCAACCAACCAATCAGGGATCGTATTGACCATTTCTCAGCACAAAAAGTGCTCAATTTTAAACAGCTATAAGTCGGTCAATTTTGGTCGTAAAAGGATAATTTTTTTTATTTTGCATAAAATTGTATGAGGATGATTTTTCTAAATATAATTAGTAGGATCGAGGGATTGTATAAAAATTTATATTTTCTATTTCTTTCATAAATGCATTTATTGAATTAAACTGTTTCTAAGATAATAGATCTTAAATATTAAAAGATTTTTGCAATTGTATATATATATCTGTGACTAATGGTGAGGAAATAGCTATTGTGTTCCGATAGCACTGGGCAATCTGTATATTTTAGGATCTTTTGAACACTTATTGACTATTTTTAGAGCCATGTCCGTCTGTCTGTGGTCGATTTATTGTGTGATAGCTGCAATAAATATTAATGCATTTTCACAAAAATGTGTATCCGCCTTTGTCAGTGAAAAATCTAGAAGTAGATAGAACTTTTGAAATTCGAGCGAAAACTTTGATATTTACACGAAATGTGTATTTTTATAACATATACGACACAATTTCACATATTTATATATAGAAATGGTTTTATGGTTCAATGATCACGAAACGTATGACAATTTAAATCAATATAGTGATAAATAGTCTCTGTACATTTTTTATGTGTCACGTTATTAGCTTCATCGAGGAGGGATTTGACAAGTACTCAAGTACCCCCCCCCCCTTCGAAGGGGTACATTGTCAAATTTCGTACCAATAGCAAACATTTTAAAGCCTTTTAAAATGAAGAATAACATGCTGTAATTGTGATCATTTGGGACCCAAAATACAGATTTCCTGCACACACTTCAGTTAATGTATTCCAGTGAAATGCTTGTGGAAATTCACATAAAATATATTGTGCGCTTTATTTTAAACTGGTCATTTTTATTACCATTTTGCTCGTCAGATATGGCTATTGTCATTAAGAGTGACCCGTAGATAACACTTAATAAATGTTGTTGATCAAAACTCCTTTCAGATTTAAGCACAAAAATTACAGACATTTTATAATTCTGTTAACATGTTACATGAGAAAATATAGGGTGGTCATAAAATGACTTTCCCCGTTTGGAGGCATCTACAGCTAAAACTAATGAACGAAATGAAACCAAATTAGAAGCACAGACTGTGGAAGGCATAGGGAGATGTGTGAATTCCGTAAAAAAAAATAGTACCAAAAGTTGTCGATAGGGGAGATTAACGGTGCAGGTAATAGGACCTGTCCGAGTTACATTTTCAAAAAATATGGCCCTATTATGAAATTGGCCATGAATCCGCACCTGACGGTTACTTTTGGAGAATGCAATAGCACTTCTTGGATCACTGTGGTACGTTCAGATGCTCAAATTCGGCAGTTCTTAATACCGACTGACCCATTCAGATTTTGGCTGCTCATGAGCGATATGTCGAGGGGGGCGCTCACCTATGTATTTATATCTATATATGTGTTAGTGA
This sequence comes from Amaurobius ferox, assembly GCA_951213105.1. Classification (NCBI taxonomy): domain Eukaryota; kingdom Metazoa; phylum Arthropoda; class Arachnida; order Araneae; family Amaurobiidae; genus Amaurobius; species Amaurobius ferox. The sequence goes on from OX578144.1 coordinate 60,669,161, forward strand.
TATATATATAAAGTATGTGTATATACATATATGTATTTTGAGCATAGTGGCGTGTGTATTAGGAATGTATTAAGTAAACGACGGATGCATTAAGTAAAATAACATACATTTCCACCTGCTCGCTTGTTCATAAAATTCCTGGATACATGTGGAAGCATTCCTCCTAGTAAAAACTTTACATCGTCGTAATTTACATTAAAGTAAAATTATGGGGGCTAGTTAAACTAAAAGTTACGCCCAGGGGTTGACTAAAAATATGCATATTCTGGTAATACGTACAGATAGTTAAGAGAGTATAGCCACCAGTAAAATCAAAATCGGGGGATTAGGAGGCGAGATGGAAAATTGGGAGATGGAGGGGGGGGGGGGGTAATTGAAGTAAAAGTTACGCTCAGGGATTTGTCTCGTTAAAGATGGATATTTAGGTGACATGTACAAATACTACTGAGACTATAGCCACCATCAGAACAAAACAGTTAGGAATAGATATGTAAAATTGTGGAGGATAGTTAAACTGAAATTTACACTCGGAGGTTGACACAAAATATGTATATCCAGGTGGCATGTACAAATGTTGCTGAGACTATAGTCACCATCAGAATTAAAATCGCTCAATTAGGAACTGAGATGTAAAATTGTTGGGGCTAGTTAAACTAAAACTTACGCCCAGGGAGTTGACACTAAAAACACATGTATAATATATCCATCAAATATGTATATCAAGGTGAGACGTACATATGGTGCAGACTACAACCATCAGCAGAATCAAAATCGCTCAATTAGGAAGTCAGATGTTAAATTTTGAGGGGGGACTAACTGAAGTAAAAGTTACACTCAGAGCGTTGTCAAAACAAAGATGCATATCTAAGTGATATGTACAAATGGTGCAGAGATTATAGCCACTAGTAGAACTACAATCGCCCAATCAAGAAAATACATAAAAAATTGTGGGACTAGTTAAACTGAAAATTATGCCCAAGGGGGCTGACACAAAATGTGTATATTCAGGTGATACGTACAGAGGGTTCAGAAACTATGACCATCATCAGAATCGCAATCGCTTAAGTAGAAGCCGAGATAAGATATTTGGGGGCTACCTGAAGTAAAATTTACGCCCAGGGGGTATCTGAGCAAAACAATCATCAACGGGGATCAAACTTTCGAGGGAAACGACGTCAGGTAAAAGGATAATATTGAAAATCTAATTTTAAAGTTTTTTTAACAAATATTTAGAAATTCTTTAATTTTTAGGTATTTTGCATGTAAAATAGTTGAAAAAGTAAAACAGCTGGGTAGGTCAAGTGACCCCTCAAACTAAATGACCGAAACATAACATTTCCGAAAGTGTCACTAAAAATAGCCTATCGGCCACGGGTATTCCAAAACTTGAAAACTCTGACGTTTAAAGAACTAATTTTAAATTAAACATATTGGAATTCGTCGCCAGCAGATAAGTCAGAGCACAGAACTGCAACAAATGAAAAATGACCCCTATTTCCGAAGGACATAACCACACTACAATAGAAATGACGAAATGCGAAACAACTTCAATAAGACAACTAGCTAGGTAAATTGATCCCTCAAACTGAGTGTCCCAAACACATTTTACTCACTATAGACAGAAACCTTTAAAATATAATAAACAATCCCCACCACCACACACACATTTAATCCACTCACTTGTTCAAAAATTTATTTAAACTTCCAAATCCATTCATAAAAAAAAGACGAGAAAGAGAACAACACGCATTCTTAAATGTAGAAAATTGAAGCCAAATTAGCGAAACCGAGCCAATTTTTGAGAGGTCCCTCTTTATGTTTTAATACTCTTCTATTTCTCTTTGGAAAGAAGCACTCGCAAAACGCGACACATAACAAGTTCCAAAACTGCAATGTATGTTTTTTATCACGCCAAATCTAATATTGTTCCCATACCATTCGTTCGCTCAGGAGAAGCCGGTAAAATGGACGCGGCTTTAACAAATATCCCTGTACTTTTACCTATGTGTTAAAAATTCGATGCACTGCAGCTTTTGTATATCTCCTTCCCTCACGAAAGTTATAGTGCTGCCATCTAGTGACATACTGCGTCACTATTCTCGATTCAATTGAATTGAAAATTCAGATTTTTTTCAAGAGAAAGTGTGATAAATCTATATAGCGAAAAAATAATTTGGAGTGTTTTCTTAAGGGTGCCGCGCATCCCAGCGGCCTCCCCAATAACAGCCCCCTGCATTTAGATGAAAATGAGCCTTATCTCCCCACAATATTTTCCAACGCCAGTCAATGTCGATTTACAATCGGGCAAGAAACGTTAGCGCGAAGGTGTTGCGCTTATCATAATCTGTAATCTTTAAAGTTTTCACACAACTGATCTTATACGGATAGAAATGCAACATTTTTCGTAATAGTTTTCATACAGTAGCATAGGGCATATAGGTTAGACGAGCTATTGCACGAGCGCTTGGTCCACTACTAGTCCCTGTGATGTCGAACTTGCATAATTCTCAAGGGTGCCGCGCGTTCCAGCGGCCTCCCCAATAACCGCCCCTGCATTCAGATGAAATGAGTCTTATCTCCTCACAGTATTTTCCAAGGTCAATAAATGTCGATTTCCAATCAGGCAAGAAACGTTAGCGCGAAGGTGATGCTCTTTTCATAATCTGCAATTTTGAATTTTTTCACATAACTGATCGTATACAGATAGAAATGCACCATTTTCCGTATGATTTTCATACAGTAGCATAGGGCATATCGGTTAGGGGAGCTATTGCACGAGCGCTTGGACCATTACTAGTCCCTGTGGTGTCGAACATCGCAGTAGCAACTTCTGTTACTGCACCGTCTGTACTGCTTTTCGTCCTCTGCCGGCTCTAAGTCCTAACGATCCAGGTTCCTAGAATATTTTAATCATAGCTCTGAGTGCTACAGCAGACATTGGACCTTAGGAAGCCTTATGAAGCCTAAATGCCCTAAGAGCCGAGACGGCAGTACACAGTCGAGTGTAGAACAGCTTTACAAGTAAAGCACGTTGAGGTAAGTTAGGGAGTATATTAAGCACAAATCAACAGTCAATCAAAGAATTGCTAACTGCCTGAACGTTTGCTCTTCTTTTTTAAGAGGAATGAGTGGCGCTGCTGTCACGTACGCACTAGGAAATTTGCATAATCTCTCTAGCTATGCAAATTTCCTAGTACGTACGTGACAACAGCGCCAAAATATCCCCTATTGGCAACTTTTGGTAGTATTTTTTTTTTCGAAATTCATCTCCCTATTCCTTCCACAGTCTGTGTTTGAAATTTGGTTTCATTTAGTTCATTAGTTTTAGATGCAGATGCCTCCGAACAGGGAAAGTTATTTTATGGCCAATCTGTCTATTGAAACTTATTTCTGAAAGGCAACAAAATGATTTCATTGTTTAATTTTTCTAATTGGCTGCGAAAGGATATGTTCTTATTACTTCTGGATAGTGAAAATCTTGAATAATACTATTTGAGCGCGACAAAATTATTAATTATTGTGAAACGGTTTTGAACAGATAGAAAATTTATATCGCTTTATACTCGTATTTATTCAGTTTTTATTCCCGTTTTGATTCCTGGCTGTCAAAGATCATCAAATTTCGTTTATTACTTTTACTAAAGTGGTGTAAGTTTTTGAAAATTCCTTTGTATCTTCACCCCCAATTCGAATTTTCGCTCTTCTGTTGATAAGGAAGCTGGTGCGGACCGAATGAAATAAAAATTCTAGCTAGTGTCGAATTATTAAATAATTTTGCTATTTTTTAACACTTTACAACAAAGTTGAAAACTGTTTAATTTTTTGTTCATTCTGTCTGTCTGTCCGTTAGCACGATAACTGCCGTAAAAATGACTCAATCAAAAAGAAATTTTAGTATGTTGTTCAGACGGTTTGTAGAATCTATGGGAATATAAATGAATAATATCACCCAATTAGTTTTGGATTGAACCCGGGTTGAAAAAATGAAATGCATTGAACCCTATGGGACCTAATTTTTCAAACATTTTTTAAGCGGATTTAAAATTCACAAATTGCTTCGAAAATTTTAGGTAATATTCAAAGTGTTCCATAAAATTTATAAAAAAAAATTCAGCGAAATATATACAGTAGTTTTTTAAATAAAAATTAAAATAATAATAACACCTCTTATATGAAGCGATCACGTGACCATGATATGAAAAGATCACATGACCCACTTCAAAATGATATATGGCATCCATCTTGTCTCAAAATCGTGATTTTTTAAGTTCTTTCTAATTCATATTGAGTGTTGTATCCGTCCTAAAACCACTTCATTTTTGTTTAAATTCTGTGCATCTACATACTGAAACAACGCAATGACAATATATTTGAGTTTAAATCATCATCCAAATTTGATTATTTCTACAACGAAGCCTATTTTTCACTTATGTAAAACGTAAACAGCAAAATATGCTGAATGAGTTGTATTAGAACAGCTGTATTTCTTTAACACAAAATTATTTAGCCTAAGGAGTCTGCATAGCTGATATGAACGAAATATTCATTGATTTTACAAAGAGAAGAACGATTTTTTTCGATGAAATTTAAAGCATAGAATTTAATTACTTGTAATTCCATGGTCTTAATTTTTAAATAAAATAAATTATTGTAGTATTGTGATGAATGAAATGAATGTTAAAATGTTATGAATGAAATGCTGTTTTTATAGAGAAATCCAGGCGTGTTATTTTTTCTATGACGTCATTTGAATGAATTTCGATTGTTTTCGATGAAGTTTTCAAATATAATAAATTATCGTAGTATTATGATAGTTCTAAAAATATTACCGAGGAATGTATCGCATTTTAGAGATGTTTAAACCAGGCAATTTATATTTCAATGCCGTCATTTGAATGAAGTTCATTTTTTTCAAAGAAGGTTTAAGTTTTCAAATATAATAAATTAATGTAGTATTGTCATAAGTTTTAAAATATTACTGAGGAATGTATTGCATTTTGACTTGTTTAAAAAAAATTGCATTGAAGTTGGAAATTGTTTCTTAATCAATGCTTTAAGCATGATTGATCTTTCTTGTTAATATTCTTTCACACAGTAACCCCGAATTCGATTATTTTACATATTAGATTTTTCCGTTGATCTGGAAGCTTAGACAGATCAAATGAAATTAAATCGAGATCTTTTCTTCAATGGAAGTGTTTGATCATTTTGAAAAATGGTTTTCAGTGTTTTGATTATCGCTTTTCACAGTCAAGCCTAATTTTGAAAGTTTAGGTTTTTTCTTCTGAGTCTCGAAACTGAGACGGATCTTTTGTCACAAAAATCACGTTTCTAGCTATAGTGGAAATGTCTCGAGTAGTGGAAGTGTCTCGAGTAGAAGTGTCTTAGGTGCATTTCACCAGCCCGCCGACTTTCGAATTCAGGAATTTCGACTATGCCATTCGTTTGTACTTCGTTAGTACCGGTTAGTACCGAGATATTTTCGTTAGTACCGCTTCCGGTACAAAATTATAGCCATTTCAAAAATGCGGGCTGGTGAAATGCGAGCCCGCCGACTTTCGAATTCAGGAATTTCGACTATGCCATTCGTTTGTACTTCGTTAGTACCGGTTAGTACCGAGATATTTTCGTTAGTACCGCTTCCGGTACAAAATTATAGCCATTTCAAAAATGCGGGCTGGTGAAATGCGAGCCCGCCGACTTTCGAATTCAGGAATTTCGACTATGCCATTCGTTTGTACTTCGTTAGTACCGGTTAGTACCGAGATATTTTCGTTAGTACCGCTTCCGGTACAAAATTATAGCCATTTCAAAAATGCGGGCTGGTGAAATGCGAGCCCGCCGACTTTCGAATTCAGGAATTTCGACTATGCCATTCGTTTGTACTTCGTTAGTACCGGTTAGTACCGAGATATTTTCGTTAGTACCGCTTCCGGTACAAAATTATAGCCATTTCAAAAATGCGGGCTGGTGAAATGCGAGCCCGCCGACTTTCGAATTCAGGAATTTCGACTATGCCATTCGTTTGTACTTCGTTAGTACCGGTTAGTACCGAGATATTTTCGTTAGTACCGCTTCCGGTACAAAATTATAGCCATTTCAAAAATGCGGGCTGGTGAAATGCGAGCCAGCCGACTTTCGAATTCAGAAATTTCGACTATGCCATTCGTTTGCACTTCGTTAGTACCGGTTAGTACCGAGATAGTTTCGTTAGTACCGCTTCCGGTACAAAATTAAAGCAATTTCAAATTGGCTGGCTGGAGAAACAGGATTTTACCATTTTAAATATTTCAACTATGAAATTTTTAAATTCTGACTATGACATACTTTAATACTTCGTTAGTACTGGTTAGTACCGAGATATTTTCGTCAGTACCGCTTCCGGTACAAATTTACAGCAATTTCAAAATGGCTGAGTGTTGAAATGCGAACCGCACAAGTATACAATTTCTAAATTTCGACTCTGCCATTCGTTTGTACTTCCTTAGTACCGCTTCCGGTACAAAGTTATGGCAATTTCAAAATGGCGGGCTGGGGAATTGCGAGCCCGCCGACTTCAGAATTCAGAAATTGTCATTCGTTTGTACTTCGTTAGTACCGGTTAGTACCGAGATAGTTCTGCTTCGGATACAAATTTATGGCAATTTCAATATTGCGGGCTGGTAAATACGAGCCGTACAAGTATGCAATTTCTAAGTTTCAAGTACCAAGATATTTTTGTTAATACCGCTTTCGGTACATAAATATTGCCATTTCAAAATAGAGGGGAGGGAGTGTCACCGTAATAACTTTTTCAGATATTAAAATTGCAAGAAAAAAATGCATGAATAATATTTTAAATTGCAATTCCTGAATTCTGCCAAATTGGCAAACCTCAGCCAAAGTTGGTAAACTTTATTCTTAGCGAAAATGGAAACATAAACATTGTCTGGTATGTTTGGTTGTCGTCTGATTATTATTATTTACTCTGTAATTAGGACATACTCATCCTTGCGGGCAATGAAAATAAACTCTTCCAGTCTCGGATATAAACATTCTTATTGGCATTTTTTAATCTTTGCTGTCTAATATGTTGCTAAAATATATTTTTATTTTTTGTTATGTCATTTACTGAACATAATGTTTAAAAACACACTGAAAAAAGTTTGTTTTCTATTACAGATATTTCTAGAGTGCATCCCCTATTTCCCCTAAGCATATCTACAACGCACCCTACTAGTTTGGGAAACTCTGATCTATAGTATTAAAACGCGCATATAAATAATCATGGTAACTAATTTAAGCATGAATGCAAATAACTAGGATTTCAAATGCGATTTGTTGGTTTGTAGAAACACTGTAATAAATAAAAGTATGTTTTGATTGGGATATGCAGGTTTTTAGGTAAATACATAAATTTCGAAAAATTAAAAGCAATACATTTAAAATTTTTGCAATTAACCGTCAACATGTCACTAGGCTTACACCATTTGCTTTAAATTTGAATTCTTTTGGTACAAAGAACGTACACGGCACGATCTACAAAATGCTAGATAACAAATCTACCTGGAGAATTTCCAAAGCGGAGAAAGAACAAGTACCTGTAGAATAGATTAATGTCAACAATAAATGGACATTCAGAATTGTATCGTGTTGTATCACTTGAACCACGAAGGTAATACTTAAATTCCAGAAGAAAATTCGTAAAATAAAAGAGGAAACTTAAGAGGAAGGAAAACGGACAGAGGAATGAAACTATGACCTAAGTGCCGAATGATGAAATATAAGGGGATAACCGGTATCGGACTATATGGGAGTAACAACATTAACTAACTTAAAACAAAAGAAAAAATTATTGTAAAAATACTTGTGAATAAAAATCTCAGATCAAATTTCGAAAGCTAAATGAACTTCATAAAATGAGTTTAATCAACAGAACAAACTATAGATGAAACAAGAAAGATCAATCATGCTTAAAGTATTGATTATGAAACACTTTCTAACTTCAATGCAATTTTATTTAAACAAGTGTAAAATGAAATACATTCCTCTGTAATATTTTAAAACTTCTCACAATACTACATTAATTTATTATATTTGAAAACTTAAACCTTCATCGAAAAAAAATGAACTTCATTCAAATGACGGCATTGATATATAAATCGCCTGGCTCAAACATCTCTAAAATGCGATACATTCCTCGGTAATATTTTTAAAACTATCATAATACTACGATAATTTATTATATTTGAAAACTTCTTCGAAAACAACTGAAATCCATTCAAATGACGTCATAGAAAAATAACACACCTGGTTCTCTGTAAAACAGCATTTCATTCATAACATTTTCCCATTCATTTCATTCATCACAATACTATAATAATTTATTTTATTTAAAAATTAAGACCATGGAGCTACAAGTAATTAAACTCTATGCTTAAAACTTCATCGAAAAAAATCGTCCTTCTCTTTGTAAAATCAATGATTCATGCATATCAGCTATGCAGACATCTGATGCATTTGTAATATTTTTAGATAGTTGACACGTTATAACTTTTTGTTGAGCTGTATATGTTTCCCAAATATTAGTTATGTTAGTTAAACATAAGAAATCAATCTGATATATCTGTAATATTATTAGATAGTTGATATTTTATAACTTGTTGTTTTCCGGCTATATGTTTTTCCCAATATTAGTTATGTTAGTTATACATAAGAAATAAATCTGATACATTTGTAATATTTTCAGATGGTTGATGCTTTATAATTTTTTGTTCTTGAGAAATATTTTTTCCCCAAAATTAGGTATGTTATACATAAGAAATAAATCTGATACATTCGTAATATTTTTAGATAGTTGATATGTTATAACTTTTTGGTTTCGAACTACATGCTTTTCGCAATATTAGTTATGTTAGTTATACATAAGGAAAAAATACTGATACATTAGATAAGATATTTGATGTTTTATAACTTTTTGTTCTTGAGAAATATATTTTTCTTAGTATTAGGTATGTTATGCATAATGAAATCTGATACATTCGTAATATTTCGGATAGTTAATATTTTAGATATTGTGAAAATTCATCAAAAATAAGAGCCTTCAGTATTGTTACGTAAATATTCTTTCTAATGCAATTTTTTTTCATTAAAAAACGATTAGCACAAACTGTACAACAAAAGAAATACATTAATTATTGTGAAATATGTTCGCTTTTGATATGTAATATTACGCTATAAATTTGTTAACACCATTCTCATGGATCTAGTTCGTTTCACTCACTGAAAGATATTTTGTGTAATAGTTTTGTATATCGTCGTCTAACCAACCATTCGCCTATAGTCGTTTATATACAATAAATGCTCTTCTCTCCGTCTGTCTGTAAGGCTTGACAACTAATTTTGAAAAATATATTTGGTATAAATTTGGATAAATTTGGCATAAAAATTGCAAAAATGTCGCTAAGTTATAGATATGATATCAAATTAATGAATTAATTATAAAATATATATAGACTTTTTTGCGTATTGCGGATGCTATTGTTATTGATAATTGTCGGTTTAGCGTTGAGCTAAATATATAAGTTAAATGGATACATTGAAATAGTTTTACATATTGTTATCCGGAAAAGCTCCCAATATACAATTCAACGTTAAAAACATTGTGCCTTCGATCCTATACATCATTTTTTGACTGCGAAAGAAGTCAATTCCTTGCATTGTATAGGGAAAGCCGTGTGCTATCCATAACATATATTTTATTTATATCAGACTACCTCTGCTCCTAGAAATTCGAAACATGGACAACATTTTAAGTGAGATTACTATTTGACTACCCACAAAATTTCAAGAAATCGTGAAATTAGGTGCAGCAGTTTGTTTTCTTGGTGATGAAACCAGCAGCAGAGCCCACGAGCAATATGTCTTTAAGAGGTTTCTCGTTTTCTTTCACAAACAGAATTGTACATTTCCAATTCTGAGCCAGCACCTTCTTCTACGTTACTTAAACGTGAACGACACGAAATATGGGGTAAAAAGATGAACCACAACAAAGAATAATGAAATGGAATAGAAAAATGAAATGGAATAGAAAAATAAAATGGAAAAGAGTGTAATAGAAACAGAATAAACATCAACAATCAGAAAATATTACAAATGTATCAGATTTATTTTTTATGTATAACTAACATAACTAATATTGAGAAAAATATATAGCTCAAAAACAAAAAGTTAAAAAATATCAACTATCTAAAAATATTACTAATGTATCAGATTTCTCTTTCATGTATAGCATACATAATACTGGGCAAAAAATATTTTCCAAGAACAAAAAGCCATAAAACATCAAATCTTTAGAAATATTACATATAGACTAGATTTATTTCTTATGTATAACATACCTAATTTTGGGAAAAAGATATTTCTCAAGAACAAAAAATTATAAAACATCAACAATCTGAAAATATATATTACAAATGTATCAGATTTATTTCTTATGTATAACTAACATAACTAATATTGGGAAAAACATATAGCTGAAAAACAACAAGTTATAAAATATTAACTAGTTAAAAATATCACAAATATATCAGATTTATTTCTTATATATAACTAATATTTGAAAAGCATATAGCTCAAAAACAAAAAGTTATAAAATATTAACTATCCGAAATATTACGAATGTATCAGATTTCATTATGCATAACATACCTAATACTAAGAAAAATATATTTCTCAAGAACAAAAAGTTATAAAACATCAAATATCTTATCTAATGTATCAGTATTTTTCCCTTATGTATAACTAACATAACTAATATTGCGAAAAGCATGTAGTTCGAAACCAAAAAGTTATAACATATCAACTATCTAAAAATATTACGAATGTATCAGATTTATTTCTTATGTATAACATACCTAATTTTGGGGAAAAAATATTTCTCAAGAACAAAAAATTATAAAGCATCAACCATCTGAAAATATTACAAATGTATCAGATTTATTTCTTATGTATAACTAACATAACTAATATTGGGAAAAACATATAGCCGGAAAACAACAAGTTATAAAATATCAACTATCTAATAATATTACAGATATATCAGATTGATTTCTTATGTTTAACTAACATAACTAATATTTGAGAAACATATACAGCTCAACAAAAAGTTATAACGTGTCAACTATCTAAAAATATTACAAATGCATCAGATGTCTGCATAGCTGATATGCATGAATCATTGATTTTACAAAGAGAAGGACGTTTTTTTCGATGAAGTTTTAAGCATAGAGTTTAATTACTTGTAGCTCCATGGTCTTAATTTTTAAATAAAATAAATTATTATAGTATTGTGATGAATGAAATGAATGGGAAAATGTTATGAATGAAATGCTGTTTTACAGAGAACCAGGTGTGTTATTTTTTCTATGACGTCATTTGAATGGATTTCAGTTGTTTTCGAAGAAGTTTTCAAATATAATAAATTATCGTAGTATTATGATAGTTTTAAAAATATTACCGAGGAATGTATCGCATTTTAGAGATGTTTGAGCCAGGCGATTTATATATCAATGCCGTCATTTGAATGAAGTTCATTTTTTTTCGATGAAGGTTTAAGTTTTCAAATATAATAAATTAATGTAGTATTGTGAGAAGTTTTAAAATATTACAGAGGAATGTATTTCATTTTACACTTGTTTAAATAAAATTGCATTGAAGTTAGAAAGTGTTTCATAATCAATACTTTAAGCATGATTGATCTTTCTTGTTTCATCTATAGTTTGTTCTGTTGATTAAACTCATTTTATGAAGTTCATTTAGCTTTCGAAATTTGATCTGAGATTTTTATTCACAAGTATTTTTACAATAATTTTTTCTTTTGTTTTAAGTTAGTTAATGTTGTTACTCCCATATAGTCCGATACCGGTTATCCCCTTATATTTCATCATTTGGCACTTAGATCATAGTTTCATTCCTCTGTCCGTTTTCCTTCCTCTTAAGTTTCCTCTTTTATTTTACGAATTTTCTTCTGGAAATTAAGTATTACCTTCGTGGTTCAAGTGATACAACACGATACAATTCTGAATGTCCATTTATTGTTGACATTAATCTATTCTACAGGTACTTGTTCTTTCTCCGCTTTGGAAATTCTCCAGGTAGATTTGTTATCTAGCATTTTGTAGATCGTGCCGTGTACGTTCTTTGTACCAAAAGAATTCAAATTTAAAGCAAATGGTGTAAGCCTAGTGACATGTTGACGGTTAATTGCAAAAATTTTAAATGTATTGCTTTTAATTTTTCGAAATTTATGTATTTACCTAAAAACCTGCATATCCCAATCAAAACATACTTTTATTTATTACAGTGTTTCTACAAACCAACAAATCGCATTTGAAATCCTAGTTATTTGCATTCATGCTTAAATTAGTTACCATGATTATTTATATGCGCGTTTTAATACTATAGATCAGAGTTTCCCAAACTAGTAGGGTGCGTTGTAGATATGCTTAGGGGAAATAGGGGATGCACTCTAGAAATATCTGTAATAGAAAACAAACTTTTTTCAGTGTGTTTTTAAACATTATGTTCAGTAAATGACATAACAAAAAATAAAAATATATTTTAGCAACATATTAGACAGCAAAGATTAAAAAATGCCAATAAGAATGTTTATATCCGAGACTGGAAGAGTTTATTTTCATTGCCCGCAAGGATGAGTATGTCCTAATTACAGAGTAAATAATAATAATCAGACGACAATCAAACATACCAGACAATGTTTATGTTTCCATTTTCGCTACGAATAAAGTTTACCAACTTTGGCTGAGGTTTGCCAATTTGGCAGAATTCAGGAACTGCAATTTAAAATATTATTCATGCATTTTTTTCTTGCAATTTTAATATCTAAAAAAGTTATTACGGTGACACTCCCTCCCCTCTATTTTGAAATGGCAATATTTATGTACCGAAAGCGGTATTAACAAAAATATCTTGGTACTTGAAACTTAGAAATGGCATACTTGTACGGCTCGTATTTACCAGCCCGCAATATTGAAATTGCCATAAATTTGTATCCGAAGCAGAACTATCTCGGTACTAACCGGTACTAACGAAGTACAAACGAATGACAATTTCTGAATTCTGAAGTCGGCGGGCTCGCAATTCCCCAGCCAGCCATTTTGAAATTGCCATAACTTTGTACCGGAAGCGGTACTAACGAAGTACAAACGAATGGCAGAGTCGAAATTCGTTTTAGAAATTGCATACTTGTGCGGTTCGCATTTCAACACTCAGCCATTTTGAAATTGCTGTAAATTTGTACCGGAAGCGGTACTGACGAAAATATCTCGGTACCAACCAGTACTAACGAAGTATTAAAGTATGTCATAGTCAGAATTTAAAAATTTCATAGTTGAAATATTTAAAATGGTAAAATCCTGTTTCTCCAGCCAGCCAATTTGAAATTGCTTTAATTTTGTACCGGAAGCGGTACTAACGAAACTATCTCGGTACTAACCGGTACTAACGAAGTACAAACGAAGGCATAGTCGAAATTTCTGACTTCGAAAGTCGGCGGGCTCGCATTTCACCAGCCCGCATTTTTGAAATGGCTATAATTTTGTACCGGAAGCGGTACTAACGAAAATATCTCGGTACTAACCGGTACTAACGAAGTACAAACGAATGGCATAGTCGAAATTTCTGAATTCGAAAGTCGGCGGGCTCGCATTTCACCAGCCCGCATTTTTGAAATGGCTATAATTTTGTACCGGAAGCGGTACTAACGAAAATATCTCGGTACTAACCGGTACTAACGAAGTACAAACGAATGGCATAGTCGAAATTCCTGAATTCGATAGTCGGCGGGCTCGCATTTCACCAGCCCGCATTTTTGAAATGGCTATAATTTTGTACCGGAAGCGGTACTAACGAAAATATCTCGGTACTAACCGGTACTAACGAAGTACAAACGAATGGCATAGTCGAAATTTCTGAATTCGAAAGTCGGCGGGCTCGCATTTCACCAGCCCGCATTTTTAAATGGCTATAATTTTGTACCGGAAGCGGTACTAACGAAAATATCTCGGTACTAACCGGTACTAACGAAGTACAAACGAATGGCATAGTCGAAATTCCTGAATTCGAAAGTCGGCGGGCTCGCATTTCACCAGCCCGCATTTTTGAAATGGCTATAATTTTGTACCGGAAGCGGTACTAATGAAAATATCTCGGTACTAACCGGTACTAACGAAGTACAAACGAATGGCATAGTCGAAATTCCTGAATTCGAAAGTCGGCGGGCTCGCATTTTACCAGCCCGCATTTTTGAAATGGCTATAATTTTGTACCGGAAGCGGTACTAACGAAAATATCTCGGTACTAACCGGTACTAACGAAGTACAAACGAATGGCATAGTCGAAATTCCTGAATTCGAAAGTCGGCGGGCTCGCATTTCACCAGCCCGCATTTTTGAAATGGCTATAATTTTGTACCGGAAGCGGTACTAACAAAAATATCTCGGTACTAACCGGTACTAACGAAGTACAAACGAATGGCATAGTCGAAATTCCTGAATTCGAAAGTCGGCGGGCTCGCATTTCACCAGCCCGCATTTTGAAATGGCTATAATTTTGTACCGGAAGCGGTACTAACGAAAATATCTCGGTACTAACCGGTACTAACCAAGTACAAACGAATGGCATAGTCGAAATTCCTGAATTCGAAAGTCGGCGGGCTCGCATTTCACCAGCCCGCATTTTTGAAATGGCTATAATTTTGTACCGGAAGCGGTACTAACGAAAATATCTCGGTACTAACCGGTACTAACGAAGTACAAACGAATGGCATAGTCGAAATTCCTGAATTCGAAAGTCGGCGGGCTCGCATTTCACCAGCCCGCATTTTTGAAATGGCTATAATTTTGTACCGGAAGCGGTACTAACGAAAATATCTCGGTACTAACCGGTACTAACGAAGTACAAACGAATGGCATAGTCGAAATTCCTGAATTCGAAAGTCGGCGGGCTCGCATTTCACCAGCCCGCATTTTTGAAATGGCTATAATTTTGTACCGGAAGCGGTACTAACGAAAATATCTCGGTACTAACCGGTACTAACCAAGTACAAACGAATGGCATAGTCGAAATTCCTGAATTCGAAAGTCGGCGGGCTCGCATTTCACCAGCCCGCATTTTTGAAATGGCTATAATTTTGTACCGGAAGCGGTACTAACGAAAATATCTCGGTACTAACCGGTACTAACGAAGTACAAACGAATGGCATAGTCGAAATTCCTGAATTCGAAAGTCGGCGGGCTCGCATTTCACCAGCCCGCATTTTTGAAATGGCTATAATTTTGTACCGGAAGCGGTACTAACGAAAATATCTCGGTACTAACCGGTACTAACGAAGTACAAACGAATGGTATAGTCGAAATTCCTGAATTCGAAAGTCGGCGGGCTCGCATTTCACCAGCCCGCATTTTTGAAATGGCTATAATTTTGTACCGGAAGCGGTACTAACGAAAATATCTCGGTACTAACCGGTACTAACGAAGTACAAACGAATGGCATAGTCGAAATTCCTGAATTCGAAAGTCGGCGGGCTCGCATTTCACCAGCCCGCATTTTTGAAATGGCTATAATTTTGTACCGGAAGCGGTACTAACGAAAATATCTCGGTACTAACCGGTACTAACGAAGTACAAACGAATGGCATAGTCGAAATTCGTGAATTCGAAAGTCGGCGGGCTCGCATTTCACCAGCCCGCATTTTTGAAATGGCTATAATTTTGTACCGGAAGCGGTACTAACGAAAATATCTCGGTACTAACCGGTACTAACGAAGTACAAACGAATGGCATAGTCGAAATTCCTGAATTCGAAAGTCGGCGGGCTCGCATTTCACCAGCCCGCATTTTTGAAATGGCTATAATTTTGTACCGGAAGCGGTACTAACGAAAATATCTCGGTACTAACCGGTACTAACGAAGTACAAACGAATGGCATAGTCGAAATTCCTGAATTCGAAAGTCGGCGGGCTCGCATTTCACCAGCCCGCATTTTTGAAATGGCTATAATTTTGTACCGGAAGCGGTACTAACGAAAATATCTCGGTACTAACCGGTACTAACGAAGTACAAACGAATGGTATAGTCGAAATTCCTGAATTCGAAAGTCGGCGGGCTCGCATTTCACCAGCCCGCATTTTTGAAATGGCTATAATTTTGTACCGGAAGCGGTACTAACGAAAATATCTCGGTACTAACCGGTACTAACGAAGTACAAACGAATGGCATAGTCGAAATTCCTGAATTCGAAAGTCGGCGGGCTCGCATTTCACCAGCCCGCATTTTTGAAATGGCTATAATTTTGTACCGGAAGCGGTACTAACGAAAATATCTCGGTACTAACCGGTACTAACGAAGTACAAACGAATGGCATAGTCGAAATTCGTGAATTCGAAAGTCGGCGGGCTCGCATTTCACCAGCCCGCATTTTTGAAATGGCTATAATTTTGTACCGGAAGCGGTACTAACGAAAATATCTCGGTACTAACCGGTACTAACGAAGTACAAACGAATGGCATAGTCGAAATTCCTGAATTCGAAAGTCGGCGGGCTGGTGAAATGCACCTAAGTGTCTTGAGGTGGAAGTGTCTCCAGTGTGTCCTCTATTCATGCAACCAGTCGTTTCGTTTTGATATATAAATAAAAACAAATAAATATTTGCTTTTTAAATGAAAAAAAACGATGTTAAATATGCTGTCATGATGCATTACATTGTATTACATATTTTTGGCACTTAGTGCAGGTATATTGCATGCCCGGGGTTTGCCCAGGAATTAAAGGGGGTAGGAGTAGCATTTACTTACAATGTGTATAATATGTATTATGTTCTATAGCGATGCCTCCTCACAGACAGAATGTGGCGCCATGGTCTGAATGCACATTGGCACGGTTTGTAAATATTCAGAAAAGAGTTTTGTAACAAATGTAAAAGTTCAAGACTACAAATCTCTAAAAATTTATAGCCCCTGTCGGGTGTGGCTCACTTCATGTTCCGGTCCGGGACCACCCGGCTTAGGGAACATGGTTTTTTATTGTAAAGCATAAAAAATGCGTGCCACTTCGCTGGCGAGTGAAGTGTTGAAAACCCAGACCACACACTGACCCGAAGGCTTACTGTCGCTAAGTGTGTGGCCGGATCGAATGAAGTGTGTTGAAACTGAACCGCCCTTCTTCTCGCACATTGTGAAACATCGAATGGGAAGACGAGGGACTTCCTCCCTAAATTTTGTTCCCACCGTTTCAAAAAATCCGAAGTGAACTTTTAAAACGTAAAAATTTAGACGCAACTCTGATCCCGTGAGAGAAATGTCTCCAAGTGTGGCTGGGCACTTGTTTGAAGCCGATGCAAAAATTTGCAATGCAGTTTTAAGTGACATTCATCGCCACTTGTCGAATCCCATGCCAATAGCACGGAACGAGCGCTTTTATACCTGACTACGAGTACCTACCTATACGCTAGGGTAGTGCACGACCAGACTTAGCCAGCTCACCATTTAAGCCTACAGCCGCTCTCAGCACAATCGCCTAGGACTGAGCCAGACTGGACATCGCTTTCGCCGGACGGTGGCTATCATTGAAGCCTCGAGTAAGTCGCACTTGACTACGCAGTACCACACAGCTCTGACTCTATACGACGTAGTGTGAGGAACCCTTTAACTACATCCAAACCGTGGCAACTGTGTGTACTGCAAGGATAGAATCGACAGGGCAGCGTACATAGCCTTCACAAGCGAGTGTGCATAGACAAAGAGTCAGCGAGTGTCAATCCTGGACCCCTATGCAGTGGACGACACGCGTCAACTGAGTGCATCACCGTCATCGGTGCGGTCCGTGGGAGACTACAAGCAGTTAAGCGGGAAAAGACCCAAACGGCAGCGGCCTGCACGTAGTTCTTGGATAAAGGAATCGCTGGGCCAAAACGAATGTTGGGAGGAGGATAATAGAGCGGACTGTGATTCCCAACTCCGTGATAAATACTGGTGAAATATCGATACGGCGTCATCTCCGAAGCCCGTGTGGTTCTACTAACAGTGTGACCGCGCATACCTGGAATACTACACTAGGAACTGGGATTTCGAGATGTGGAATTGCCACCCTTATCATCTGTGTGGAAGTATTGTTTCTTTAGTTTTCAATTAAGATGCAATGTATTAGGTGTGTACTAATGTAAATAAAAGTGTTACTGCAAATTTAAGCTTTTGGTGAGACTTACCCACTGAATAACTTGTATTTAATGAAAATTTGAAATTGAAAGTATATTAATATCTAAGTGTTATTGACAATTTAAGCTTCTTGGGAGATTCTCCCACTGCATAACTTGAGTTTCAAATTAATAAAAATGTGGAATTTGAAGTATATTAATTAGCCGTACACCCCGAGGTCATGCTGGGTAGATTGAGTATAATATAACTGCATTTTATTATTGTGAGACCAGAAATTGTTCTCACATGAGACATTTTTATTTGATTATTTATGGTGTCCTTTAAGGAAAAGAAAGCTTGAGTCTGGCTGGCGCCGAACTTTACGACAACTTGAACTTTTAGGTCAAATGCTATAAATTTAGGTGTGCCAGGCCACAAGGGCTGAGAGGGGCTCTGAAGTGATGCCATTGGGTTCAGAAGAACCAATGAGCGCCAAGGGGAAGAAAGGCGGAGCTACCCCCCCCCCCCCCGCCGAAGGAACCACAAGTCTGAAACAGATTTACGAAATGATCGAAGTGAATATGACCTAGCAGACATGACTTAGGAGTTGCAGTTAGAGTACGAGTATTTACACTATCATGACTTAAGAGTAGGAGATGTGAAAATCAGTCGAATCACGAGTATTACACAACCATGACCTAGCAGTTGCAGATATGAAGTATCAGTCGAAGTGAGATATACGAAAGGAGCCTTGCAGAGATGACTTAGAAGTTGGAGATGCAGAGATGGAGATCAGACATGAAAAGAAAATAATCACGAATTTTGATTGAAGTACGAGTAGGAACCATACACCCCAGAGTTGTGGCAAGAGTGATGCAAACCTTGGAGCCCAAGATTAAACTGGAAGGTATGTGCTCTGATTGTTACCGGTCCTAGAGACCATTGTAAAACTAACAATTCTAGTCGCATATCTCCCCTCGCTAAAATAATTAAATGAAAATTGATAATAAATGAAAATTGATATTTATGAAAATTGGTGCTTTTGATAAATTGATGTTGTTAATAAATGATATTGTTTAAGTTTTAAAATAGTCTAATATTTTAATATTAATTAATAATTCTTTTCAGGACTTACACAAAAGGTAAAAATAATTGGAGGGTTATTGCTTAAACACAACGCACCTATAATCACTGAAATTAAAGATAAACAATTAATTATAGTATAATTTAAACTTATAAATTAAATGATAAAAATATTTTATATGCCACAATTATTATTGTCAAACTGAATATTTCATGTGTTTTTAAATAAATGTGTAGTGGCTACAATTTGACTGATTATTTAGTGTGACTCAGTGTACTTTGATCTCTTCGGATCCCACTTAATGACTGTAGGTTCAACTGGGGGACACTATAGGTAAGTATTATTAGTGCATATATGTAATATTTCACCTTACCACATATGGAAACCACCATTGGAAAACATTAAAATATCGATGTCTGTCCCCACTTGATTTCCCTATGCATTGTTATTTCATTATATTACTCTATCATGGTAAGTATCAAAATAAAAAGTAAGGTAATACTCTTATAGACACCGTATTGACTTCCGTACGAAAGTTAGTTTCATAAAAAATTAAGAATTGTGATGATTTATCTATGTATTTATCAACAGCGCAGGGAAGTTTATAAGTTTGTGTGAGACCAGAAATAGATCTCACATGTGTTTCGGTGAGACAGGTTTATGCCAGTTATTTATTGATTCGAAACTTCGGACAATAATGCCAGTCTGAGTGGCGCCAAGGTATACAGTAAAACATAAATTCAGGAGTGTCAGGCAGAGGGGGGGGGGCGTAGGAGGATGTGGAATGGTTCCATTGGTTAAATGATTAACCAATAGAGAAACTTATTGTTACGTCACACTGAATGCTACAAAGGAAAGCAAAGGGGGAGTGGCACCCCCAAGGGAAAAAGGGAAGCAGAACTTGTGACCGAAGAAGGGCATTAGAAGAAGACACAGTTATGACTTAATAACGACACAACAACGATGACTTGTTCTTATACTTGCCCGGCATTATGACATAACGACGACTAGAAATGTAGAGTGTTCCGTAGATATTAAAAAATAATGGATGGAGATTGATTTGTGCAGAGTTACAGCAGTACAATGTGTTCGACGAATTTACGTGTCGGAGCATTACACCAAGAGTTAATGCCGGTGAATGGACGACATATAAATACGGATGCTGACAAAGTACAAGACGGATTTGAAGGTATGTGCCCATTTAAAATGATATCTGGTCCTAATCACAGTTGAGCCAATTTAAGGGGTATCACATGTTCCCCCACCAAAACTAATAATTAATTGTGTAATGAAATAATAAGTGCTGATGTTGTTAATAAATGTTTTAATGTTAAAGTTTAAATGGTGCAGTCAATGAGTATTATAATAATTAATATTCCTTTACAGGACTCAAGCAAAGTAAATAATTGGAGGGTTATTGCAAAACACAACGCACAACGTAATGATAAATAGTGTTAATCATAATCTCAGTTCATTTTCTACTTGCGTACCACACATTCTACAAATGTATATAATTTAGCTGCAAAACGCTCAGGAGTGGCTTACTGGCTTGTTTTGCGCAGAAAATCCTGATCCTGTATTTTTTTCATTATGAATCCACTCATGAAATTTCATAAAGGTACGTGCTTTTGTTTTTCAGTTACCGTGTTTATACTTCTCACACATACAGACACACAGAGTGCCCCCAAAGACTCCCGAACTTTAAAGATCATATCTCGGAAGCGGTTACATATAAAAGGGTGAAGTAAAGTGTATGTGTATTGGACAGCCAGTGAAATTTGCATACTGTGGTTTTAAAGAAATAGTTCAAATTTCTGAAAATAGATGGCGCTGAATACGGCGTTTCAATTTCCTTTAATTAGTGGTGTGTTATACAGTTCGTTTCGTTATCTTTGTCTTCTGCTGCTGAAACATGAAATAATCTGTTGTGCAGTAAACGAGGTGGAGAGAAACATTGGAAAAGAGGTGCATTCATTGGAGCAAAGAATTTTCATTGTGCTAGAATGCCATCGATTGAACTGCAGTCCAACGGTGACAAGGCTTTTAACGTAAATTTCAAGTGCGAAAGGTCTGGATCTGAAAAAAATTCAATATTTGTTCACAAAATTTGAAAGGACAGGCAGCGTTGAAGCTGATTTGACTATAAATGCCTATCAGCTTCATCTGTTGGAAAATTTTCAACTATTTTTTGAAAGCCACTGTATGTAAATTTTACTGGCTGTCCAATAAACATGCACTTTAATTCAACCTTTTATCTGTAACAGTTTCCGAGATGTTCGTTTTCAAAGTTCCGGAGTCGTTTTTGGGATACCCTGTACAAACAAATACAGAAGCACATGCATTCACAAATCACAAAGAGAAAGACGTGCTTCATTCTTAGAATGCTGGATATGTGTCCAAGAGAAAACTTTCGAAGAGTATTAAATCGTGCTTCATTTTTAAAATCTCTGAAAAGTTTCTATAAAATCATAGTTATTTTATTATTATTTTCCCATTTTAGAAAATTGTTCTGAAATATGTAACAGCTTGCATATTATCTGAATTCCCAGAAAGTTAATCGGCTTCTGACGCTCATAGATATAAAGATTCGCTCATAGATATATTTCTTTTAATTTGCCTAATATGTTCGGGAGATAATGTGTCCCTAGACATACAGATAGAACGCATAGTAAAGAAAAACTGATTCATATTTAGATATGCTCAAAATGTCTAAATCTATCAGAATCTGAAACTCGAATTTTTGACTGTCACAATACTTTGCCCTTTCATTTCCCAGTGACACTCTATAAGTTTTTTTCAAGAATATTGAAGTAAAAATGTACAGAAAATGACAGGGATTATAAAAAAAAGTTAAATTCTTTTCTCGGAAGTATTGAATTATTACCGATTATATTCCAAAAGTCGCCATATTGATGTTACTGCGATAAATGTATTTCTAAATGTGTCAAAAATAATACATTTTCTCAGCTACATTTAATACATTTTACAGTTACACTTTACACATTTTCTCATCACACCTCTTTCATTACAGTATCAAGCGTGTCACATTTTATACATTTTCACATTACACCCCTTGCATTACAGTGCCAAGCATGTCACACTCTACACATTTTCTCGTAAATCTTCTTACATTGCAGTCCCAAGCTTGTCACACTTTATACATTTTCTCGTCACACCTGTTAAATTACAATGCCACGCTAGTCACACTTTATCTATTTTTGACAGGTGTGGTAGACAGACATAGGTATTGTCTTTTCCAGCGTATATGTGTTACACTTTATACATTTTCTTTAACTTTCCGGAGCCCGGAGTATTGGAATGGGGATTCGTGATGTATGGAGTTGAGCTGAAAATAAAATTTTATCGTGCGCAAAATTTCAACGAAAGAAGGCCAATGACATGAATCAATGAAAAATCTCTAAATGCGTCTTTTATGACAAGGAATGGATTCGAAACGGCAGTCAATAGGGGGATTTTATCGAAGGTTCCACACGATAAAGTTTTACTGTGGTATATGATGTGGGAGTTATGGAATAGGAATTGAATCTCTTTCCGCTAAGTTTAATGCGTAAAGTATTTTTCCTTAGTCAAATGTTTCGAATTCCCTCTATTCAGAACCTGGATGAATTTATGTCTGCATTCCTGAAAATATTTGAACAAGTCAGATTCTAAGACATTTTCAATGTGGAATATTTATCAATCTTCAGCATGTAATAATAAAAGAATATGTAAGTTTGTTTGCTTGGCTGCCGTGCTGCGGAAAACCTAAGCTACACATGGCCATGGAATTTGAAATAGGGTCATATGGAAATAATTTTTCAGTTATTAAATTTTGAATTGTCGTTTCGAGGGATTTACGCACAGATCGGTTTTTTAGCGACTGAAAATTTTAATGCGGAATTTCCATATCAATATCATCAGAAAAATCAAAGAACGTTCCGTATAACGAACTTTAAATCAGACACATAAGATAATTCCTCCACATTTAAAAAGAAAGTTTGACAAAATAGGAAATTTCATACAAATATCATACGTAAATTGTTGTACTCTAAAATGAAAGAGCTGCACAATTCCAATTTTTGACATAAATATTGCGATATATCCGTGCGTTCCAATAAAAAAATATTAGTTATTTCTAGATGTTTTATGAATTTTATTGTGAAAACCTCTCTTTTTTTAAATCACTTATAGCGAAAGGCCAAAATATAATCTTTTGTATTTTTTTTCCTGACCGCCAATAGTGGGGAAGACAGGCTAATTTGATTTTCTTTAGGGAATCTAGTTTATCTTAGATAGGGTCAGTTTCCAAAAATTCGCTGCGATTCCTAAGTAATTCTAATCAGAAGACAAACTGGTTCTTTAACGATCAAAAACATTATTGTGGTGCACAAAAAATATAAATAAATATTAAGTGGGTTACTTTCATAAATAATAAATGATTCTTTGGGCTATCATTCTTAATGATTAGTGATCGTGAATCATATATTCGTACATTGCATATCTTCGCCTCAATAACCCACCATTATTTCGTATCAAAGGCACATGGCATGCCTATATGTGGATGAGGTGCTGCGCCGGTTACACTGCCCTACCTTCAGCGGTTGAAAAATGCTATTTCCCAGCAAGATACCGCGCGACCTCACATAGCAAACATCAGCAGACAAGCCTTGCAAGGTATCCATGTGCTTCGTTGGCCTCCACACTCTCCATATCTCTTACATTGATCATGTATGGGACGTCATTTGACTACCCTGCCCTTACCTCAAACAGAGAGTTACCTGTAGAGGATGGTCGATGGCATATGGTCATCCATCCCTCAGGAAACTATCCATTGCATCTGTTACCCGAAGGGTTGCTGCTTGTATCGCAGCAAGATGTGGTTCTACTACCTACTGATCACCCTGTATATGAAATTACTGTATTACATTATCCTTCAGGAATTAGCATTACTTATTTATATATGCCATCTCTGTCTATGTGTCCTTTATCATCACACTCTATTCGCCCTTTTACTGTGTTGCATTTTCTATGTCGAGTAGAGTTTACTTCTCAAAAGAAGCACAATGGACATAGGTTTTGGATTGATAGCATTTAATGATTCCGGATTTATTTGCAAATTTTTCAAATTTATTTCACCAAAGTAATTCATAAGGGATTTTAAAATATATTGCTTTTTCATATAAACTGATTTTCATATATAAGTTGATGCAAAATATTTATAACCATGGATTTGGCATTGGAATGTAGCATTTTGAGATCATTGACGCTTTAAAATTTTTTGAGGCTCTAACATCTGACTAACTAGTTTTCACCAATCATATGTCATTATCTTTGGACGTACACTTTAATTTTTTTTAATTTTGAACCTTAGGGTCCATCTGATCCTGATCCCGCCATACGAAGGTAAAGGTATTTTGGAAACAACTCGAGAATAGGAGAAGCTAAAAATTTGAAATTTAGCATATCGTTGCTTTTGATGTTATATTTTCTTTCTTTGAAGTTCAAACTTTCCAGCCCATCTTAGGATTGCTATAGGAATGTGCCTGTTTTTCGTGAATACTTCGAGATCCTAATTTATTAGATGGCTCAAATTTGGCATATAGTTGTCTTTTGCAGTAGATTTTTATTCTTTGAATTTTGAACCTTAAAGGTCCAGCCCTTCCTGAGGTGGCCATATTAAGGATATTTAGGGTATTTTAGGGAATAATTCAAGAACTGAAGTAGCTAGAACGCTAAAGTTTGTCGTATCTTTGTCTTTCGTGGTATATTTTGAATCCTTGGATATTGAATCTTTCAAGTCCTGTCCGTCATGTTCCCGGTGAACAAATCGAGAACTGGATCAGCTAAAATATTTAATTTGCCATAGAATTGCTTTCCGCTGTATAAATATATATATATATATATATATATATATATATATTTCCCCCTTTCCATTGTAGTGATATGTTACCTACTATTTTTATCCTTAGTCTTGGTCTATAGTTACTCATTTGTAACAGATATGCTAGAGATGGGTTTTTTTTGTTCATACAGTAGTTTATGCATAAATTACGATTAAAATCTTTCATTTTTTATTTATATATATATATATTGGATTTCGAATCGTTCCAGTCTAATTCGTATTGAGTCTGCCATAGTAAACATATGTTTTAGGACATTTCAAGTGAGCAAAAAAGAGGCTCTAAGGATTCACACGTATATTTAAAAGTGCGTTAAAAATAGAAAACAAGCAGGGAAAAAACAAGATTTAAGATTAATACATTTAATTGCAAATGCACTTTAACGCAAAATATAAATCACTGATAAAATGCATGGAATCTTGGTCACCATTAAATGTATGGAATCATTATAACAAGTAAATATATCGATTCGATGATGCCATAACATTTATTGGCGATGCTGATTCCATATACTCACTGATGAAAATATTTCCATATATTTACTGGTGAATGAGTCCATACATTTATTCAAAGATTCCATACATTTAATTGTGATATTTTTGAGACTATCGATTTACAATGAAATATTAATTTTATAAAATTTCTAGCCACATACTTTTATTGTATGAGATGAAAATATGAGAAAATTAATTTATTTTGTTAAAGTTTACTTACATATAAAAGTATGGATCTTAATATTTGCATTTTACTTACTTGTTTATGAAATATTATTTGAATACCAATGTGATTGGGAATTGCAATTTGCGCGTGAGGGAAGATAATTTTCAGTTTGGTCCAAACAATAATTTAAGAGGCTTTTTTAAAATGACAACAACATTGCGCTATGGGTTTTGAACGTGATTATATTTGAATGGAAAATAATTATACTCAGTTCATTAGAATACTATATTACTGTGTGTTCGGAAAATTCTTTTTTTTTTAACAAGTTTTCTTATATATTGTAATGAATCGGAATACATAATTATTCAACGTGGGGTTGAGATATCTTTGAAATATTACAGAAGCACTTCATTTAAATCAGCATTGCATATAATATGCAATGCTGATTTAAATAAAATTCGTAAAAAGAATAATACTCTAATGTATTTTCCATTAAGCTTAATACTACAATAAAAAGCTACAATGTAATACATAGGTACGAAATACAAGCTCCCTCTTGTGCTCCGTATTACAAGTTGTAACACAACGACAATATTAAAATACCTCTTTTTCAAAAAATTTGTGGGGAGCTCACAAAATTATAGCAACTAATATACCCTATGAAACTAAATAAAATTTTTTAAATTTCTGTAATAAGTGGTGTAATCATGGTGCTGCTATTTCACTTTTGACGAGTGTATTTATTTTTTGACCGACACGTTGGCTGATTGAACTGGTAGACATGAAATATTTTTAATAGAAAACGATTTAAAAAATTAAATTATTTATGACAGAAAAAATCATGTGCATTGAAGTAAGCTAAAAAATCATATTTATTATCTACCTGTTAAAAATTACCATAATTAAATTCTTGTTCATTTTACATATCACGTGATTTAATCAATTTATTTTGTGTATTTATCTCTTAAACTGTGCCTCTGTTTTTTTCCCTAAAGAATTATTTTTTTAGTATAATATCATTAGTTTTAGTTCTTTCATAAAATAGTTTGCAATTTCATAAAAAGTTGTATTTTATGCTTAAAGAAATTGACATATCTGTACTTTTAATTGAATGAAATAAATTGCTTCACTTTCTATTAAATGACCGAAATTGCTTCACTTTCTATTGAATGAACGAAATTGCAGTACATTCAATTAAATGAACGAAGTTTCAATACTTCCAATAGAATGAACGAAAGTGCTGTACTTTCAATTGAAATGTAAAGCATTATATTTCAAATGACAAAATATCCTCCCAATGTACATGAAATAAAAATTCAGCTTCTTTACTATTATCAAGTTTCACACTGATCTGAATAAATACCCGATTATACCTTAACCATGGAACAAAACCGTGAACTTTTCACAAATTATAGCTTGATAATGTAATTGTCTAGATGTATACTTTAGTCTATTTTAAAGCAGTAGGTGAAAAATAAGTATTGTTCGGTTTTGCACCATTCTTTCTTTTCACGTATGTTAGCAAAAGTAAATGAGTTAAAAAATTAAATTACGGAACAAATGCTAAACAGGACACAATGTTGGAACAGGACTAAACCGGAAAACGTTGTCAACTTAAATTTCACAACATTATAAGGGAAATATTAAGTATAAAACACAGCTAATTACCATTAGGAATATAAAACTAGAGGATTTGGGCAATATTGAGACTTCCCCTACAAAACACGTGGATATTCAATCTGTGAGTTGAACTACATTAAAAAAAAAGTTTTCTTTCATAACTACATAAGACTTGTAACATAACACTCAAATTTGATCAACATCGGTTCAACGGTTTTTGAGATTACGTTGAGATGAGCGAATGTACATTTTCCGTAATTTTTATTCTGCATGTAATTGTACACAATATATGAAACGTATCACCCAAATTTGATACGAATAGCGTATGTGGTCATAAGAGCTAACAATTTCACAGTCACTCTCTCACCTACCGGCAAAATTTATTTCTGGTATATAGGGACACCACCGATGTATCTATCGGGAATAATCGATTTGTTATTAAATAACGATCTCCATAATTTTGTTAGATTGCATCGGTTAAAGTGAAAATCTTATTTAATATCTACTGTCAATTGCATATCTATCGCGAAAAGTGGTTCAAGTCACAATGACAATCACCTTACTTTACAGACTAAAAGTAAGGCACCTAAAGGAAGTTACGCTATAGAGTAAAGTTAATTATAGTTCAGCGCAACTATAGTTGATCAACTATAGTTCAGGCAACTGCAGAAGGTCGTTTGCACTTTATGGAAACGATGTTGATAATTAATTTTTATGTAGAAACGGCGTATTTCTTGTTGCAATTTGCTTCTATATGACAGCCTTGATTCTTGATTTATTCTCTAGCTCGAATTTTCCATGAAAGTAAACTTTTTCTTAGCACGGTCCTGTCAATTTTATCTCACTCCTCTTGGGTCATTTTCCAAAGTCCGTTCAGTGTTCTTGGATGTCGTGTTCCTAAGGCTCGTTTTAACAAACCGAAAGCGCAAAAGTCCATAGGAAAAGCGTCAGGTTATTTCACAGGTATTTCATTAAATGGGATACATTTTATTCCGGTTTCTGATTCTTTCTTAGCTAAATATGTAGCAGGCAACTGACTTGGACGTATGATTAGAGGCTTTGTCCATATAAAGCTCAACTTTATTGGTGAATAATGAATTGTGAATTATCAGCCCATCTATCAAGTGTGTACATGATCGCCACGTCCACATTTGCCCCAAGCAATATTATGAATTCTGAATATTATTGGGGTATAGCAATAGTGTTTATTTCCAATACAGGTGAAAGACATCGGTTCATTTTCAAACAAATAATTTCATTCCAATTCTGAAGGTGCTAAAATGACGAAGAAAAATTGAAAAAATTGAATTAAAATTTCTATGTGGGTTTCATATTGATACTAATTCTGCCATTTGAAGTCAAAATTTCATTTTATTGTATTTATAGCCGAACAGGCCATAGGCAATTTTTTACGACTGATTACATTTGGGCAGCATTATTCCAGAGTCCTACACGTATGACTATAATATTTTTTCACAGATTATAAAATTACGAAAAGTGAAATGCGAAATATGTTTGCAGTCGGAGCCGATAATATTTTGAAAGTAAAGCTTATAAAATAAATGATTCCGTATCATTATACCACAGATTAATATATACAGATGTTTCACTGCTACCCCAGCGCCCTCAACCGCCAACCAAAGTTAAATAAAATATCAAGATTGGCACGCTTGGCGATGGTCTGTGGCGGTTTTGGCCAAGACTTTCTGCTAATATAACCCTATTTGACACTAAACGAAACACTTGGAATAACTTTGTTCTATCATCGATCACATGTTTATACATGTAAAACATTTCTCTTCTATTTCGTATTTTGTAATCAATTATTTTATCTTTTATGGATTACTAAATGAAGAGGGATTACGTTTACAAGGTATGTAATTTATTTTTATTTAAACAAAAAGATTATTTGCTGTGCATCCCATATTTCATCCTATGTGCGTGTTCATCATAAGAAAATGGGGCAGTATTATCAAGAAGCAGTGGCATTATTAGTTAAAAAACCGTTTCCGCATTTATATAAAATGTATAAAAATTGATATTGATATTGAAATTCGATACCTTTGATAATGCATTTATGTAAATTTGTTATTTATTATAAGAATATAAGTGCATTTACAAAAAAATTATATTAACAGCATCCCAGAATAAATGAAGAACTTAGCAATTTAACAACACGCTAGTATACATTTTAGGCTGAAATTATTATATAATATTTCAGTCTTTTGGGTATGTTAGCTTGTGATTTTTTGTGTATAATGATTTACAGTGATGTAATGCGTCAATTTTTTATTCAATTTATGATTACATGAATCAAATATACATCTATGTTTATTTATTTAAATTTACACATATTATAGAAAAAGGATTTTTAAATGCTAGTTGTTTATAGTTTAAAAACTTATAAAAGTACAGTTCCGTAATTTTTTTTTCTTTTGGCTGCATTAATATAAAATCGCCAATTGAGCGATAGTCGCCAAATCCAGCAGTCGAGCTCTTTTTACGTCATAGCTGCGATGGTTGGCTCCTCGAACGTTAGTGTCTATGCAAAATCCTATGTTAATAATGTTGCTATAGGTTCCTATGGAAGTGAACCTTCTGAATATAGTATTCTGTGCATTATACAATAATATTGAAGTCTCTAAAATCCAGAACGCTGTAAAGAATAAGGGTACAGTTACAATCTAAATAAATAGAACGGATACTGACGGTCCATCCTCTCTCGAACATATTAGTTGAACATGAAAAATTGTGTTACGCGGCATGAGAATTTAATGTGCAGAATTGATTAAAATATTGCCAAATTTAGTTTAGAGCATTGGACTATATACTTCGCTAATTTGAGAAACTTTAAACATTGGATATACTGCATATTTTATATGTCTATACTTTTGCAAGGATATTTAGTTGAGTCCCCGCCCGTAGGACGAACTTAGGAACCCGCATGCTTTCTATATTATTAATTTTAAGCTATTTAATAAAGCTTTTTTTATTTAATTTTGCTTCATATTTATATTTAAAACATGCTTTCATATTTACCAGCTGCGAAGCCCGCAGCTGGTTCTCAATGTTTTAGTTGTTCCTTTTTAGATATGACTCAGGCAATTTTTAGAAGACACAGCTAACGATATAAAAGCCCGCCGCGCAGGCGTAAAAAATCCGTGAACGATAAATGTTTAAGCAATTCACAAAAAGGAAGATTCATAATATTAAAACTTTCTGTTCGAGGCTACGAAAACCCGGATAAACACAGTGAGATTGACAAACACAGCATAAACTGATGTATGGCTAAATGAGTTAGGAAATATATATGCAACTTTTAAATATTTTAATTACCTTTAAAGTTAGTGAATGTTCGTGTACTTATATTTTTGTATCTAACATTTAGCTATCCTATCAAATTTCAGCATATTAAAAATGTCTGTTTAAGTAAAATTTATGTTTCAAGTTCGCCGGTTTTAACTTTCGTTCTTGTATTCAATTTCAAAATTTTTATGATTACTTTTGTTTTAATTGTGATGGAGGTCAGTCCAATTAACTGTCGATTGATAATTAACAGATTTATAAAAATCTTACTTGATTTTTTTAGTGAAAAAACTTTCAAATCAACCATTTGTTTTAAATATTTGTATATTTGCATAATGTGTTAAAATAGTTTAATTTTTGCGTAATCATAAATAGTTATTTGTAATAATAACACTTCAAACAAAACATATTTACATCAATTTTATTAACACTTTCCAACATGTTGAAAAGTGTTTATGAATTTGGTCATTCTGTCTGTCTGTCTGTTCACACTATAACTGCCGTAAAAATGAC
Source organism: Amaurobius ferox (assembly GCA_951213105.1). Lineage (NCBI taxonomy): Eukaryota > Metazoa > Arthropoda > Arachnida > Araneae > Amaurobiidae > Amaurobius > Amaurobius ferox. Next base: position 60,700,434 of record OX578144.1, read on the forward strand.
TTTATCCAGAATGAAATTTTAGCATGTTTTTGTGACGGTCTGTGGAATATATGGGAATACAAATGAACAATAGCACCTAATTAGTTTCGTATTTAACCTGGGTTGAAAAACTGAAATATATTGAATACTATGGAATCTAATTTTTCAAACATTTTTTAAGCAAAGTTAAAATTTCGAAAATTTTAGGAAATATTCAAATTATCGTGTAAAATGTAGATTTTTTTTTTGGGAAAATATGTTAGGTAGTTTTTTAAATACAAATTGCTAATATAGAGAGAAAAATAAATTCAATAAAATTCTTACTCTTGCTATAATCTCCAGAAAGAAAACATACTTATATTATATAAAAATATGGAAACGAATTTGATAATTAATTTTTCTGCAGAAAGGGGGTATTTCTTGCAGCAATTTACTTCTTTCTGATAGCCTTGATTCTTGACTATAATTTTAGGTTGAATTTTCTGTGAAAATAAACTTTTTCTTTGCACCATCATGTTAATTTTATACCATTCCTCTTGGATCGTTTTCCAATGTAGATTCAGTGTTCTTGGATGCCGTTTTCCTAAGGCTCGTTTTAACAATCCGAAAGCGCAAAAGCCCATAGGAGAACCGCCAGGTGATTTTACAGGTATTTCATTAAATGGGATACATTTTATTCCGGTTTCTGATTCTTTCTTTGCTAAATATGCAGCAGGCAGCTGACTTAGACGTGTGACCAGAGACTTTGTCCATATAAAGCTCAACTTTATTGATGTTCAATAATGAATTGTGAATTATCAGGCCATGTATGAATTGTGTATATGATCGCCCGCCCACATTTGTCCAAGACACTATTATGAATTCTGAGTTTTCTTGGGGTATGGAAATAGTGTTTATTTCCAATACATGTGAAATACATCGGTGCATTTTTAAACAAATAATTTCATTCCAATTCAGAAGGTGTTAAAATGACGAAAAAAAAAAGAAAAAATTGAATTAAAATTTCCATGTGGGTTTCATATTGATACTAATTCTACCATTTGAAGTCAACATTTTATTTTATTGTATTTATAACCGTACAGGCCATAGTTAATTTTTTTCGACTGATGACATTTGGCAGCATTATTTGAGTCCTAAACGTATGACATTATAGTCTTTTCTCATAGCTTAAAAAATTACGGAAAGGGAAATGCGAAATTAATTTGCAGTGTGTACCGATAATATTTTGGAAGTAAAATTTATAAAATAAATGATTCCGTTTAATTAAGTGTAGAGATAGAGAACGACAATCCAGAACGCTGTACCGAATAAGGGTACAGTTATAATCAAAATAAATAGAACGAATTGTCACAGTCTATCCTCTCAGGGGCGCGGTAGCCCATTGGTTAGCGCGCTGGAGTTGCACTCGGTAGGCCCGGGTTCGATTCCAGCCGCTGCCAAAACTGCCGCCGTGTTCACGCGGAGTACGATCACGTTAAACATGTGGGTCCGTAAGTCCTTCCGAGAGGTTGGTGGTAGGGGAAGGAGGGTACGGTCCCTGTGGATGCCTCCCCCACTGGGTTCCGGTCTAAATTGGGTGGCACTTCCCGGCCGTCCAAACAGTTACCTTACACCTTTCTGGGAGGTCGGACGGTCTGGGTCTCAACAACAACAACAGTCTATCCTCTCTTAAACATATTAGTTGAACATGAAAAATCGTGTTACGCGGCACGAGAATTTAATGTGCAGAATTGATTAAAATATTGCCAAAGTTTGTTTAGAGCATTGGACTGTATACTTCGCTAATTTGAGAAACTTTAAACATTGGATATATTGCATATTTTATATGTCTATACTTTTGCAAGGATATCTAGTTGAGTCCCCGCCCGTAGGACGAACTCAGAAACCCAGCATGCTTTCTATATTATTAATTTTAAGCTATTTAATAAAGCTTTTTTTATTTAATTTTGCTTCATATTTATATTTAAAACATGCTTTCATATTTACCAGCTGCGAAGCCCGCAGCTGGTTCTCAATGTTTTAGTTGTTCCTTTTTAGATATGACTCAGGCAATTTTTAGAAGACACAGCTAACGATATAAAAGCCCGCTGCGCAGGCGTAAAAAATCCGTGAACGATAAATGTTTAAGCAATTCACAAAAAGGAAGATTCATAATATTAAAACTTTGGGTTCGAGGCTACGAAAACCCGGATAAACACAGTGAGATGTACAAACACAGCATAAACTAATGTATGGCTAAATGAGTTAGGGGATATATATGCAACTTTTCAATATTTTAATTACCTTTAAAGTTAGTGAATGTTCGTGTACTTATATTTTTGTATCTAACATTTATCCATCCTATCAAATTTCAGCATATTAAAAATGTCTGTTTAAGTAAAATTTATGTTTCAAGTTCGCCGGTTTTAACTTTCGTTCTTGTATTCAATTTCAAAATTTTGATGATTACTTTTGTTTTAATTGTGATAGAGGTCAGTCCAATTAACTGTCGATTGATAATTAACAGATTTATAAAAAATCTTACTTGATTTTTTTAAGTGAAAAAACTTTCAAACCAACCATTTGTTTTAAATATTTGTATATTTGCATAATGTGTTAAAATAGTTTAATTTTTGCGTAATCATAAATAGTTATTTGTAATAATAACACTTCAAACAAAACATATTTACATCAATTTTATTAACACTTTCCAACATGTTGAAAAGTGTTTATGAATTTGGTCATTCTGTCTGTCTGTCTGTTCACAATGTAACTGCCGTAAAAATGACTTTATCCAGAATGAAATTTTAGCATGTTTTTGTGACGGTCTGTGGAATATATGGGAATACAAATGAACAATAGCACCTAATTAGTTTCGTATTTAACCTGGGTTGAAAAACTGAAATATATTGAATACTATGGAATCTAATTTTTCAAACATTTTTTAAGCAAAGTTAAAATACACAAAGTTAAAATTTCGAAAATTTTAGAAAATATTCAAATTATCGTGTAAAATGTAGAATTTTTTTTTCGGGAAAATATGTTAGGTAGTTTTTTTAAATACAAATTGCTAATACAGAGAGAAAAATAAATTCAATAAAATTCTTACTCTTGCTATAATCTCCAGGAAGAAATCATACTTATATTATATAAAAATATGGAAACGAATTTGATAATTAATTTTTCTGCAGAAAGGGAATATTTCTTGTAGCAATTTACTTCTTTCTGATAGCCTTGAATCTTGACTATAATTTTAGGTTGAATTTTCTGTGAAAATAAACATTTTCTTTGCACCATCATGTCAATTTTATACCACTCCTCTTGGACCGTTTTCCAATGTAGATTCAGTGTTCTTGGATGCCGTTTTCCTAAGGCTCGTTTTAACAATCCGAAAGCGCAAAAGACCATAGGAGAACCGCCAGGTGATTTTACAGGTATTTCATTAAATGGGATACATTTTATTCCGGTTTCTGATTCTTTCTTTGCTAAATATGCAGCAGGCAGCTGACTTAGATGTGTGACCAGAGACTTTGTCCATATAAAGCTCAACTTTATTGATGTTCAATAATGAATTGTGAATTATCAGGCCATGTATGAATTGTGTATATGATCGCCCGCCCACATTTGTCCAAGACACTATTATGAATTCTGAGTTTTCTTGGGGTATGGAAATAGTGTTTATTTCCAATACATGTGAAATACATCGGTGCATTTTTAAACAAATAATTTCATTCCAATTCAGAAGGTGTTAAAATGACGAAAAAAAAAAGAAAAAATTGAATTAAAATTTCCGTGTGGGTTTCATATTGATACTAATTCTACCATTTGAAGTCAAAATTTTATTTTATTGTATTTATAACCGGACAGGCCATAGGTAATTTTTTTTCGACTGATGACATTTGGCAGCATTAGCAGCAGAGTCCTAAACGTATGACATTATAGTCTTTTCTCATAGCTTAAAAAATTACGGAAAGGGAAATGCGAAATTAGTTTGCAGTGTGTACCGATAATATTTTCGAAGTAAAATTTATAAAATAAATGATTCCGTTTAATCAACAGTAGAACCGAGAAAACCACAATCCAGAGCGCTGTACCGAATAAGGGTACAGTTATAATCAAAATAAATAGAACGAATTGTCACAGTCTATCCTCTCTCAAACATATTAGTTGAACATAAAAAATCGTGTTACGCGGCACGAGAATTTAATGTGCAGAATTGATTAAAATATTGCCAAAGTTTGTTTAGAGCATTGGACTGTATACTTCGCTAATTTGAGAAACTTTAAACATTGGATATATTGCATATTTTATATGTCTATACTTTTGCAAGGATATCTAGTTGAGTCCCGGCCCGTAGGACGAACTCAGGAATCCAGCATGCTTTCTATATTATTAATTTTAAGCTATTTAATAAAGCTTTTTTTATTTAATTTTCCTTTAAATTTATATTTAAAATATGTTTTCATATTTACCAGCTGCGGAGCCCGCAGCCGATTCCCGCAGCTGGTTCTCCATGTTTTAGTTATTCCTTTTTAGAGGTGACTCAGGCAATTTTTAGACGACACAGCTAACGATATAAATTCCAGCTGCGCAGGCGTAAAAAATCCGCGGCAATTCACAAAAAGGAAATTTCAGAATATGCAGACTTTGGGTTCGAGGCTACGAAAATCCGTGTGAAGCTATAAAAACCCATATAAATACTGTGAGATGGATAAACACAGCATAAACTAATGTATGGCTAAATGAGTTAGGAAATATATGCACCTTTTCAATATTTTAATTACCTTTAAGGTTAGTGAATGTTCATGTACTTATATTTTTGTAGCTGACATTTAACCATCCTATCAAATTTATGCATTTTAAAAATGTCTGTTTAAGCAAAATTTATGTTTCAAGTTTGTCGGCTTTTAACTTTCGTTCTTGTATTAAATTTCTCAATTTTGATGATTACTTTTGTTTTCATTGTGATAGAGATCAGTCAGAATTAACTGTCGATTGATAATTGACAGTCTTGTAAAAATCTTACTTGATTTTTATAAGTGAAAAAACTTTCAAACGAATCATTTGTTTTAAATATTTGTATATTTGCATCAAGTGTTAAAATAGTTGAATTTTTACGTAATCATAAATAGTTATTTGTAATAATAACACTTCAAACAAAACATATTTACATCCCTTTTATTAACACTTTCCAACATAGTTGAAAAGTGTTTATGACTTTGGTTATTTTGTCTGTCTGTCTGTTCACACTATACCTGCCGTAAAAATGACTTTATCCAGAATGAAATTTTAGCATGTTTTTGTGACGGTCTGTGGAATATATGGGAATACAAATGAACAATAGCACCTAATTAGTTTCGTATTTAACCTGGGATGAAAAACTGAAATACATTGAATCCTATGGGATCTAATTCTTCAAACATTTTTTAAGCAAAGTTAAAATTCACAAATTGCTTCGAAAATTTTAGGAAGTATTCAAATTATCGTATAAAATGTAGAAACTTTTTTCGGGAAAATATGTTAGGTATTTTTTTAAATACAAATTGCTAATATAGGGAGAAAAAGAAATTCAATAAAATTCTTACTCTTGCTATATTCTCCAGAAAGAAAACATAATTATATTATATATAATTATGGAAACGAATTTATTGTCATACTCTCACATAGTGATTACACATCGGAGATTGAAGCCAACAGGCTAGGCACTCCTAAAACTGGCACATTGCTCGACCGGTGATAATTAATTTTTCTGCAGAAAGAGGGTATTTTTTGCAGCAATTTACTTCTTTCTAATAGCCTTGATTCTTGACTATAACTTTAGCTCGAATTTTAAATGAAAGTAAACTTTTTCTTTGCACCATCATGTCAATTTTATACCACTCCTCTTGGGTCGTTTTCCGAATTTGGTTTCTTATTCTTTCTTTGCTAAATATACCGCAGTTGACTTAAACGTGTGACTAGAGGTTTTGTCCATATGAAGCTCAATTTTATTGATGTCCTTTCCATATAAGACTGTAATTTCTTCTTCAAAAATTGGTTCATAACTATTCAGCTGATAGTAGAGTGAATTAATTTTAGCTTTACTTGAAAGTTTTTTTAGTTTTAATTTACCGTTGTAACAAAAACCTGCAACTATCATGAATCCTTTTGGGAACTTTCTGTACATTGAGGAAGCCATATTCCGTACTGTCATTTTCGTCGGTTGAGCAATATAAAATTGCCCTTTTTTATTTTTCTTATTACAGTTACTTAAATACGCCTATGCCTCAACGATTGTTACCACAAATTTTCATTTATCAGCATTTATCAGCAGTTTTTCATATAATTTTCTACAATTTGTTTTTTTCCGCAATATGCGTTGGCAAAAGCAGATGAACTTTAGATTTAAACATATTTTTTAACTTCAAATCATTATGAATGATTTCACTTGTGCCAAAGGACATTCTCAGTTTCGATGGAATGGATCTTTGTGTCCGTGGATTTTCTTTTAGGATTAGAGACTTCCCTTTCTTGATATTTACCCGCGTCCGAATAGTCTTAGGATGCGATTTTGCGGCCAATTTTTCATTTTTACTTGCAGATAGACACTTCCCCCCCTTCAAATTTAATATATTAAAAATACCTTTCTTTGAAATGCAATAACCTTGATTTTTACACCGCTTTACAATTTGTTGATACGAATATTTTTCCTCGAAAAGTTCATTTACGTAACTTTCGAGCTATCTACAAATTTCACGAGCCATTTTCAAAATAAACCTTTTATTCTACATTCTAATCAAAACGAAACAGTAGCAGACAATTATATTGAAAATGGCATATCTTTATCTCAAAACGCTAACGAGAAACATAAATACAAAATCGTTTCCATAAAGTGCGAACGACCTCTGTATAGTTCTGCCGAACTACAATTCGCCGCAATGGAATTGAAACTATGCGTATTTACGAATTCTTGAAAAACTGTTCACATTTAAAAACACAAACAATGCAAATATGTATAACAGTTTTGTTACAAATTGTAAATTAATGCAATAAAAGTGGCAAAATGACCGCGTTCATTATAAGACCAGAGACAGAATTACAAGTTGTATGCCAAGTTTGAGAATTGCAAAAAATGAGAATGCACTCTAGAGGAATTAAGGATCTGTCTGTTCTCCGTGTAATACTTGAGACTATCTTTTGCTATATCCTCGTTGAAAGAGTGTTTCTTTTCTTTCTAAATCTTCGAAGTTTTTAGAACACTTTTTCTTAACAAAGTCTGTAAAGTCGAGGGCTTTGGGGGATTGCAGTAAATATCTTTAGTACAATCCGTGTATTACTTAAAGTAAAAACATGGCGAGAAATGAGTATTTTTAATTTTATTTTTTTTATTTCACAAGTTTAAAATATATAAATTACCGGAATTTACCACTGATATTTAATAAGACACGGATTTACATTTAATTGGGCATTTAATCTAAAATTGATGATGGGCAATATCAGCAGCGGTCTTTTTCTCTTCGTCACTTACTATCTACCTTTAAGTGCAACGTGAGGCAGATGTAGAACACGCGTTAAAAATTATACACAAAACTATACAAATAAATTAATGCGGTTGTTATTCAATAAGTATGCCCTCAATGACGGGCTCTATAACTTAGGTTTACAGAATATTTAGCGTCACAACACCCTATGCGTAAAAATAAATACGTAACATTTCCGTTCATCATTTAGGTCCAAACACGCTAATAAATAAAAAATTGAAGAGTTCATTTCGACTAAAATAGCTTACAATTCTTCTCAGTAGCTTAATTGGGAGAGCGTCAATTGGGACAACAAAGTTCTTTACAATGACGCCCAAAGAAATTAGCAATTGACAATTCGCACATATCATGACCCTTATAGGCATCGATATGAGATTTACAAATTACTGGTCATGGACGTGGATTTATTTAGACGTTTTAAGAAGTTTTATATTGAACACTACAAAAATACACATATAATGATGACTAATCGTATAATATACGATATACAACAAAAAGTATAAAATATATAATATCCATGGGAAAACATGATATAATTTATTGCATAGCAGTCTTATGTCAATGTTCTCACAGCTTTATTACCTTTCTGATAGGTCGGACGGTCTGGGTCTCAACAACAACAACTACAACAGCTTTATTACCATACACTCTAAATATACAGGGTGTCCCAAAAAGATTGAAACGCCCTTTAATTCTTACTTGTTGGAGATAAGTGGGCAACGTAAATTGCAAAAATGTTGAAAGTAATGTATGGAATGAAACTACGTTAATGAAATAGTCCTTCCATTAATTTTTAAAAAGTTACACTTTTTAAATTTTTATACGACTCCCTTAGACAAATTTGGTCAATCAGAATTTTTTTATTTTTAATGCAACAAGATCATTAACAAAACGAATATCTGTATCTGTGCATATATGTATCATGTCAATCTGCATTATATGAAGGAGAATGCAGTGTCCGCAAAGACGATAAGGTATTGCCTTTCTATCCAACTGGGAGAGCACCGGTATGCAAGTATAATTATCCGTGGGTCAATCTGTATGTATGAACAGTAATATTATTTACAATGTTAATGCTAATGTAAAAATATAATGTGCATAAATTAAAAGAAAAATAATTTTATGCCTTCTTAACTAAGCATAATTAGAATTGCTCTGACTGTCGATGACAGTATACATGAATCGGTTTCGCAATTATTATGCACTTAAGAGCATGGAGCAGCCGACGTCTGCAATGGTAGAAATAAACTTGTTACCTGACACAATTTAGTGAATGCCTAATTTATTAATTACTAACAATTTAGTGAACGTTTAATTTATTGTTCACTAACAATTTACTGAACGCAATTTAGTGAATATACAAGTTCAGTCCTATTAAATAACCTTCAAATGACTTGCGCAAGCGACTACGCAGTAGGCAGTACATTTCAGAAGTTAACGAATGAAATGTAGAACGATGTATCGTTCAATCCGTGAAATACCTGGAGCTCTTTTCAGGGCCTATACCTGTTCAGGGACTTTTAAAAATAGTCAGGTATTGCAGTATGTCCTGAAAAATTTAAAATACATTAATTGTCCTTGTGACTTTATCGCATCGCTTCGGGGCGCTTCGACCTACACTTCAAAACCGCTGTGTTAAACAGTGCAGTATTAATGTATTGACAAAAGTTTATATATAAGGTAAATCGTGGACGTGATAATGCAAGAATAAAAGCACTCTCCGTTATCAACTTTTATGTGTAGATGTATTATGTGAAGAAGTGAAATTAGTTAGAAATTTTAGTAATTCTTATGATTTGAACCCGAATTTTAATATTATTATAGCAGTATTTATTTCCTATGAAAACCAATGATAATTCTTGAAATAATGGTAATAGTATATGGTATAGGAGGGGTTACTGATAATTTATAAAGAACGTGAACCATCAATAATCAATTTGATCACATCGTAAAATTCAGAGCAAATACAGATAAGTAAGCATACGTGTGTTTCAGATATCCTTGATTTTTCTTCTTCAGAGCAAAACGCCTGAAATGGAACGCCCAAGTGAACGTAGATAAAGCCGATCACACAGAAAATGGTTAAATATTAGAGCCCAATGTAGTAACGCTACCTAGAATGGCGAAAGGGGAGAGAAATGAAAAATTATGGAAAATCAAAGAAATGTGAATTTGAGAAGCAAATAAGAGAAAAAAAAATGAATAATATGCTGAGTATGTAAACTCCATGCGTTTAATTTCATAAAAATATCAGATAATAGATAAGATCGTAGAAAATATGATAGCCTGATTTACAATAAACTCTAAAGGTGAAGAAAATCACTTAGATCTGAAGTTTCACATCTATCCGATATCTTAAGGGGAAGAATATAGACTCCACTTCAATTATACACTGTAAAACATTTGCAAGCATGTTACTGAGTGTTTCAGGGGATATATATATATATATATATATACAGAAATAACGCTTCGGCAGACGATAATTAGCGGAATATTTCAGAAATGTAAGTGTCATTTTTATGAACACTTGTAATTGCGGATTTTCTGGTAGTTTCCCGAAATTATAAAAAAAATAGCTGAAAAAAATGAGCAAAACTTACAGAATGTTTTATAGTGTAGAAGAGGATAATATTACTCCAGTTGTTCAATGACTAGAGAGTTGTCTTGCTAAAGGAAAATCTCCGATTTCTATTCTAACTGCGACATGGTTGTTTACAAAACAACAAATGTTTACATTTTGTTTTTTATCTTTAAATATTCAACACCTCGAAATATAAACTTCTATCAGACAATATTTAATGAATGACCGTCAAGACGTTGAGATTGAAAATGGCGAAGAATAGGGAAGCACTCCAGCGAAATAAAAAATTGAACCAATTTTTGTTATATTTAAGATTCTATTCCGTTATATACATTCGGAACTTTTCCTTTCATTCTAAATCTTTCGAGTTTTTAGAACTTTTCGTTAGAAAGTTTGATGAGCTAGGGCTTCAGGGATTAGCTCAAATTTTGTCACTGTAAATTGTGTGTTACTCAGGTAAGAGATGGGTCGAATGTAGGTACCTAGTGTTTGAAAATTTACTTTTGACTTAAGCTAACAGAGATGTTATAAAGAATGGAATTTTAGTTTTGATATCAGAATGGCATTGGATTTTCAAAATTGTGAATATTATGAGCTATATGGCAACAGATAATCTAGACAAGACTGCTTTATTGCTCCGCATAATTTAGCAGATATGAAGCACATTTTTAAAATATATATTTTATACTTTCATACATAATATGCATTACTGTATGTAATCACCGTAATGCTTGTCGTACACCTTGCAATCTAATTAGATGAATTCTTGCTTTTAATTTGGATGCTATACTATGTATCTTTAAGTTTAATTTTCGCTCTTATAGTTAGCTTATTAATTTTATCTTATTTATATGCTGCAGTTAGTGCAATAAATAGTTGTAATTCTAATGTAAGATTATATTATTAAGGATTTTGTATTGTTTATCTAACATGCAATATATGCTTAGTACTTAATATTTAAATGGTTTTACTCTTTGAAATATATATATATATATATATATATATATATATATATATATACAGAATACTATATTACTATAATAATACTATAATAGTCTGAGTATATATATATATATATATGCATATATATATATATATACATATATACATATATATATATATATGTGTATATATATATATATATATATATATATATATATATATATATATATATATATATATATATATATATATATATATATATATACATATATATATCGGTCGTTGTGTGAACCTTTGTTTACCAGGTGATACTTTTTTATTTAATGTTAACGTTCGCATATTAAAATAATTAAACAGTTCACTGATAGTTTTTGTTTCATACGTTGAAAGTCCATAACTGTATTCATATATCGAACTTAAAATCAGAAATGTGCCACTTTGATTTAAAAGCATTCACAGACGAAGCCATAAATTAAATGGTACAGAAGTGTATCGGCTATTGTCTAGAGGGGGATGGAATGAAAAAGTCCAAAGTTGCCCCACGACAAAGACAAATGGAAGCCATCTTCGTTTCATCTTTTTTATGTTCAGTGCCAACTTGGATGAAAGAAATGCTGCATCTGAAGTTACTGCATCAAAGAGAGCGTGAAATTGAAAGAGTTATACCAATCCCAAAGGTTTATAAAACGTTATGTATTTTCAGTCCTATATGAATGCCATTTGAAAGTGATCATGGTTATTATGTTTGGATTAAGAAATGTATATTCTCAAGAAAAGTGCGAATTTAATGTAAAAGAAAAACAGCTGAAATTATTTTTTTCTATGGAAAATATAAGCGTTAAAGCAAAGAAAAATTTATCCATGTAGTACAGAAATTAATACATAAATGTTGGAAATTTTTTATTGAGTAATTAGTTAGAAATATTTTATTCTCTTGCCAGCATACTAAACTTAGACTTAAAGCAAAGACAATTGCATCAAGGTAGTACAGAAATTAATACATAAATGATGGAAAATTTTTATTGAGTAATCAGTCAAAAATATAATATTATCTTGCCTACTAAACTTAGACTTAAAGCAAAGAAAAATGTATTAAAGTAGTACAGAAACCATAATAATACATAGATGTTGGAAAAATTTTATTGAGTAATTAGTCTGAAATATAATATTTTCTTGCCAGCATACTGAACTTAGACTTAAAGCAAAGGAAAATGTATCAAGATAGTACAGAAATTAATACATAAATGTTGGAACATTTTTTATTAAGTAATTAGTTAGAAATATTATATTCTCTTGCCAACATACTAAACTCACACTTTAATCAAAGAAAAATACATCAAAGTAGCACAGATATTATTACATAAATGTTGGAAAATATTTATTGAGTAATTAGTCAGAAATATAATATTATCTTGCTAGCATACTAAACTTAGACTTAAAGCAAAGAAAAATGTATTAAAGTAGTAGAGAAATTAATACATAAATGTTGGAAAAATTTTATTGAGTAATTAGTCAGAAATGTAATATTCTCTTGCTAGCATACTAAAACTTAAGTTTAAGTTTAGCAAAGAAATATGCATTAAGGTAGTACAGAAATTAATACAAAAATGTTGAATATTGGTCATTGAGTAATTGGTCAGAAATATAATATTCTCTTACCAGCATACCAGACTTAGACTTAAAGCAAAGAAAATTGTACCAAAGTAGTGCTGAAATTATTACATAAATGTTGGAATTTTTTTATTGAGTAATTAGTCAGAAATGCAATATTCTCTTGCCAGCATACTATACTTAGACTGCTATACCGACGAGATATGGTATGAACGATGGTGACGGTCGGTCGTTGCATTCCAGACTAATGCAGTCTTGGTTATGTTAGTCAAACAAAAGAGCTCTTAAATTTCTAAACAAGAGGAATCCAAGTCTTCAATTAATGAACATTCTTGGGACTCAACAGTTTTTTAATTTTTCGAAAGCTAAGATCATTTTTCCACCCAAATTCAATTTTTAAATTAGACTTTATCGAATGTTTATCTACTGATTTTCAATTAAATTTCCATGTTAACGATCATTGTCCCATCTTATCTTTCCGCTTGGAAATCTCTGTCATAAATTTTATGCTCTAATCTACTTTCTTCAGTTTTTAGTTATTTCTTCTCCGTTTTCAAGAATTTAGTTATTTTTCGCTATATTATTTGACAAATTTAGCTCATATAGCATCTAAAACCAGTTGAATACTTTATATTTGTATTTTATTTATTCCTGGTTGTTTTAATTTTTTTGTTACGGTTTCTACTTCGTTTTCTTGTTTTATTTTTTAGAGCTGATTTAAACTTTTCGTGGTCTTATTCTACTGTTTTTGTAGGTTTTCTCACTATTCAGTTGTTTCTATTCACTCTGATATCCGTTTTCTTACCCCTTTATTCTCTTTCGGATCATTCTTTACTTTTGCTACTGTTTCTCAGAATTCAGTGGCTTTCATCCTTCATTCATAGTATTCTGCCTCATTGGATTTCTTTCTTTCATCTTTCTCCACGACGATGGCGATTTTCTCCCCTCTTTACCATTGTGTGTTGCCGAATTTACTTGAATAAGTGATGTTGTGCTTTCTATTTGTTCTCAAGAAGAAGGCTGTATATTGCTTTTAAAACTTGTTGGCTTCTATATAGGTTTCATGCATGATGTATTTACAAAATTTGTATAATATTCATTTGTATACTATTGAGTCTCTTTTCGCCTGAAGTCTGACACGCCTCTTGACTACTAATGGCCAACCTTAGGGCAATGTGACCTAACATCCTCCATAATTGGTTATCATTTTTACCCAATCTCGTGTCTTCACTTTATCCTCCTATGTTTATGGCCTTATTTAACCTCTCGGGTCAGGGTGCAATAAAACTGGCGTCTTTAAGTCGGATGCATTGTTTGATATTACAGACATTCATAAATATTCAACATAAAACTGTCTCCGCCAAACCTGGTCTCTCACAAATGCTGGCATAGAGAATTAAAGACTGTTGTAATCAATAATCAAAATTGGTATCACGTCTGCATCCAACCAAGGACAAAACGTTTTTTTAAAAAACGAAAGGTCTTTTATTTAACATCCTAAAAGACGTATAAAGTATTGTTAAAAACTGCCACAGCGCTTTCGGACGGACGTATATACGCCCTTCATCAGTGGCTACATGAGTGGAGTGGTAAAAGCATGGAATGTTTATATATAGAGAGACCATTTTAAAACAAATTTTCATAAAATATAAAATGGTAAATGAACTTACTAAAATAATGCAAGAAATATATACTGAAATTACACAATAAGTTTAAACGCTTACGAATTTTAAAATATTACAAGAAAAGAACTAATACAAATTTTAGAAAAACGTCAAGCATGATATTCCCGAGAATGACGTCACAAAAAACTTTTAAGAGGTTTGAATTGCATAGTCGAGAATGAGTCGCCAAGCATAACTTGAAATTATAACAGGATCAAAATTACAAATTGATTCACGGTAAATATAAATAAACAAGGATTCATAAAGAAGAATACTACTTGGATTGTTACAACGAAACAAAAGGAAAGTTTTTTCAAAACGGGAAGAAATCCATCATTAGCCACATATTGAGCAAGAGCCGTAGAAAGTTTTCCAGATTTGACATCGCGAGCATGTTCTGCTAAACGGATGCCAACAGTATTTTAAGACTAAAACCTTATACTTAGAATTTTCACTTTACATTTACCTTAATTACTGTTGATATTTGATTAAATGTTTAACCTTAAATTGTGAATATTATGAGCTATATGGCAACAGATAATCTAGACAAGACTGCTTTATTGCTCCGCATAATTTAGCAGATATGAAACACATTTTTAAAATATATATTTTATACTTTCATACATAATATGCATTACTGTATGCAATCACCGTAATGCTTGTCGTACACCTTGCAATCTAATTAGATGAATTCTTGCTTTTAATTTGGATGCTATACTATGTATCTTTAAGTTTAATTTTCACTCTTATAGTTAGCTTATTAATTTTATCTTATTTATATGCTGCAGTTAGTGCAATAAATAGTTGTAATTCTAATGTAAGATTATATTATTAAGGATTTTGTATTGTTTATCTAACATGCAATATATGCTTAGTACTTAACATTTAAATGGTTTTACTCTTTGAAATATATATATATATATATATATATATATATATATATATATATATATGTACACAGAATACTATATTACTATAATAATACTATAATAGTACTATAATACTATAATAGTCTGTGTATATATATATATATATATATATATATATATACATATATATATATATATACATATATACATATATATATATACTAGCCGCCTTTGGCGACCAGCCTGTTCGCAACCCTTGAAAATGCTGATCGTGGCAAATTCCAACCGTGGCAAACTCGTTGGCGCGACCTACCATAAAGGTGTAAGGTAACTGGTTGGACGGCCAGGATGTGCCACCCAATTTAGACCGGAACCCAGTGGGGGAGGCATCCACAGGGAACGTACCCTCCTTCCCCTACCACCAACCTCTCGGAAAAACATACGGACCCATATGTTTAACGTGATCGTACTCCGCGTGAACATGGCTGCAGTTTTAGCAGTGGCGGGAATCGAACCCGGGCCTACCGAGTGAAATTTCCGCGCGCTAACCACTGGGGTACTTCGCCCTCCGCGACATTTTCCATAACTTTGTTTTTATTCACCGAATTTAGACCGGAACCCAGTGGGAGAGGCAGCCACGGGGACCGTACCCTCCTTCCCCAACCACCAACCACTCGGAAGGACTTACAGACCCACATGTTTACTCCGCGTGAACACGGCGGCAATTTTGGAAATCGAACCCGGGCCTACCGCGTGCAATTCCCGCGCGCTAACCACTGGGCTACTTCGCCCTCCGCAACAATCTCCATAACTTTCTTTTTATTCACCCAATTTAGACCGTACCCTCCTTCCCCTACCACCAACCTCTCGGAAGGACTCACGAACGCACATGTTTAACGTGATCGTACTCTGCGTGAAGGTAGCGTAAGTTTTGGCAGTGGCGGGAATCGAACCCGGGCCTACTGAGTGAAATTCCCGCGCGCTAACCACTGGGCTGCCGCGCCCTCCGCGACAATCTCCATAACTTTCTATATATTCACCCAATTTTGACGGGAACCCAGTGGGGGAGGCATCCACAGGGGCCGTATCCTCCTTCCCCTACCACCAACCTCTCGGAAGAACTTACGGACCCACATATTTAACGTGATCGTATTCCACGTAAACACGGCGGCAGTTTTGGCAGTGGCGGGAATCGAACCCGGGCCTACCGCTAACTTCCCGCGCGCTAATTTTCAATTTAAAATGACCATATGCTTAATTCCGTCATCCTCATTCCATTGTTTCATTGTTCCATCATTTAAAATATTCATAAAATTAAAATATCCATTTAAAAAAATCCAAAAGTTAAAGTATACATTTAAAAAATCCATATCGTTCCATCATTTAAAATATAAATATAATAATTTATATGGAGTAAAGGAGCTCTATTCAGAACCGTGACGTCACCTCCACCTTGACGTCCCCACCCACCACCTTCCCTCCTTCTGCGGGGGAGAAACGCCGGTTAAGAAGCGGCACGCCGAGCGGAACGCTGAGAAATTGAAATTCGGAAACTTTTAAAATCCCGATCCTGTGGGCAATACGGAATATTTCCTGACCAGATTGGACTTGTAAGAATGCCAGATGTTTGACCTTTCTAAAAATGTAAATTATGAGTCGAAATTATGAGTACTTTTTACTATGCGAGAATTTAAAAACCAAAAATCGTTTTTTTGAGCCAAAAGTGACTTTTGTTTTAAAATCATAAAAAAATATTAGAATTTGTGTCTGAGATTTGAAATTGATATATTTTTACTCGAAATTCTCTGCTCTTTCCGATGGTGTGATTTGTTTTTTTCTACAATGTCTGGATCGTGAAGAAAAAAGAGCAAAAATGTCAAAAAACGGTCGAAATCGCATAAAACATTAAATAATAAAAAAAATAATTAAAATTTTAAAAATCGGTTTTCACGTGTCCCCTTTCCACCCCCCAGGGTCTCCGATTGCCAAATTTCGTAGCTCTCCGACGCGCGGTCGCGAAACGTATAGTGTATAAGACAGACACACACACAGACATTGCCTTTTATTATTTAAGATATGTATATATATATATATGTATATATATATATATATATATATATATATATATATATATCGGTCGTTGTGTGAACCTTTGTTTACCAGGTGATACTTTTTTATTTAATGTTAACGTTCGCATCTTCTTAAATAATAAAAGGCAATGTCTGTGTGTGTGTGTGTGTGTCTGTCTCTCTGTCTTATACACTATACGTTTCGCGACCGCGCGTCGGAGAGCTACGAAATTTGGCAATCGGAGACCCGGGGGGGAGGGAAGGGGACACATGAAAACCGATTTTTAAAATTTTAATTATTTTTTTATTTATTTAATGTTTGATGCGATTTCGACCGTTTTTTGCCCTTTTTGCCCTTTTTTCTCCACGATCCTGACATCGTAGAAAAAAATAAATCACACCATCGGAAAGAGCAGAGAATTTCGAGTAAAAATATATGAATTTCAAATCTGAATTTCGATTTCTAATATTTTTTAAAGATTTTAAAACAAAACTCACTTTTGGCTCAAAAAATCAATTTTTTGTTTTTAAATTCTCGCATCGTGAAAAGTATTCATAATTTCGACTAATAATTTACATTTTTAGAAAGCTGAAATATCTGGCATTCTTACAAGTCTAATGTGGTCCAGAAATAATGAAAATTGCCTTCAGGATGGCAATTTTAAAGACGCCATGATTTTAAATTTCTCGGCGTTCCGTTCGTTTCTCCTCCGCTGAAGCAGGGAAGGTGGTGGGTGGGGACGTCAAGGTGGAGGGGACGTCACGGTTCTGAATAGAGGGACTTTGCTCTATATAAATTATTATATTTATATTTTAAATGATGGGACGATCTGGATTTTTTAAATGTATATTTTAACTTTTGGATATTTTAAATGGATATTTTAATTTTATGGATATTTTAAATGATAGAACAATGAAACAATGGAATGAGGATGATGGAATTAAGCATATGGTCATTTTAAATTGCAAATTAGCGCGCGGGAAGTTAGCGGTAGGCCCGGGTTCGATTCCCGCCACTGCCAAAACTGCCGCCGTGTTTACGTGGAATACGATCACGTTAAATATGTGGGTCCGTAAGTCCTTCCGAGAGGTTGGTGGTAGGGGAAGGAGGATACGGCCCCTGTGAATGCCTCCCCCACTGGGTTCCCGTCTAAATTGGGTGAATATGTAGAAAGTTATGGAGATTGTCGCGGAGGGCGCGGCAGCCCAGTGGTTAGCGCGCGGGAATTGCACTCAGTAGGCCCGGGTTCGATTCCCGCCACTGCCAAAACTTACGCCACGTTCACGCAGAGTACCATCACGTTAAACATGTGAGTTCGTGAGTCCTTCCGAGAGGTTGGTGGTAGGGGAAGGAGGGTACGGTCTAAATTGGGTGAATAAAAAGAAAGTTATGGAGATTGTCGCGGAGGGCGAAGTAGCCCAGTGGTTAGCGCGCGGGAATTGCACGCGGTAGGCCCGGGTTCGATTTCCGCCACTGACATGGAGTACGATCACGTTAAACATATGGGTCCGTATGTTTTTCCGAGAGGTTGGTGGTAGGGGAAGGAGGGTACGTTCCCTGTGGATGCCTCCCCCACTGGGTTCCGGTCTAAATTGGGTGGCACATCCTGGCCGTCCAACCAGTTACCAGGCCCGGGTTCGATTCCCAAAATTGCCGCCGTGTTTACGCGGAGTACGAGCACGTTAAACATGTGGGTCCGTGAGTCCTTCCGAGAAGTTGGTGGTATTGGAAGGAGGGTACGGTCTAAATTGGATGAATAAAAAGAAAGTTATGGAGAATGTCGCGTAGGGCAAAGTAGACCAATGGTTAGCGCGCGGAAATTGCACTCGGTAGGCCCGGGTTCGATTCCCAAAATTGCCGCCGTGTTTACGCGGAGTACGATCACGTTAAACATGTGGGTCTGTAAGTCCATCCGAGAGGTTGGTGGTAGGGGAAGAAGGGTACGGTCCCTGTGGATGCTTCTCCCACTTGGTTCCGGTCTAAATTGGGTGAATAAAAAGAAAGTTATGAAGAATATCGCGGAGGGTGAAGTACCCCAGTGGTTAGTGCGCGGGATTTGCACTTGGTAGGCCCGGGTTCGATTCCCAAAATTGCCGAATAAAAATAAAGTTATGGAGATTGTCGCGGATGGCACGGTAGCCCAGTGGTTAGCGCGCGGGAATTTCACTCGGTAGGCCCGGGTTCGATTCCCGCCATTGCCAAAACTGCAGCCGTGTTCACGCGGAGTACGATCACGTTAAACGTGTGGGACTGCAAGTCCTTCCGAGAGGTTTGTGGTAGGGGAAGGAGGGTACGGTCTCTTTGGATGCCTCCCCCATTGGGTTCCGGTCTAAATTGTGTGGCACTTCCTGGCCTTCCAAGCAGTTACCTTACACCTTTCTGGTAGGTCGCGTCAACGAGTTTGCCACGGTCAGAATTTTCAAGGGTAGCGAACAGGCTGGTCGCCAACTTTTGGATATTTTAAATGGATATTTTAATTTTATGGATATTTTAAATGATGGAACAATGAAACAATGGAATGAGGATGATGGAATTAAGCATATGGTCATTTTAAATTGCAAATTAGCGCGCGGGAAGTTAGCGGTAGGCCCGGGTTCGATTCCCGCCACTGCCAAAACTGCCGCCGTGTTTACGTGGAATACGATCACGTTAAATATGTGGGTCCGTAAGTCCTTCCGAGAGGTTGGTGGTAGGGGAAGGAGGATACGGCCCCTGTGGATGCCTCCCCCACTGGGTTCCCGAAAGCCCAGACCATCCGGCTCGTCCTAGGACTTAGAGCAGCATAGCGAATGGTCGGGAAGATTTTGGTAAGCGGAGGCCGTCCGCCAGGAACCCTACGTCTTCCCGGGGCAACCAACACCTGTGTTTATTTTATCTTAAGAAAGGGAGGTTACAACATTTTAGGCTAGGGTAACAATGATACAGCTGTTTACAAGCGCTGTATATTCAGATGGTTGATAACATTTTCATTGATTTGACATGTTGTAACTTGACAAGATGTTCTGAAGTTAAACAACTATAATCGGTGGGTAGACGTTACACAAACATAAAATCACTCAACAGAAATATAACGAAATTATTTAGGGAGAAGTGCAAGCAGGAATCATATAATGAGTTGCACGACCGACAAAAGAGACGGGACAGAACGGGACAAGGTCACAAAACAGGGAGAAGTGCAATCAGGGATCATAAAATGAGTTGCACGACCGACAATATACCGGGACAAGGACAGCAAAGAACAAAATAAAGCAAAATCAAATCAAAACCCCTGGATCAGAAAAAGTGTAAGAGGGGTGAGATTATTGATCACAGACATTGAAAGCAGATTAACGATCAGACCAGTCATCGGACCCTATTGGTAATCTCTCTAGCCCCCCCCACTGGGTTCCCGTCTAAATTGGGTGAATATGTAGAAAGTTATGGAGATTGTCGCGGAGGGCGCGGCAGCCCAGTGGTTAGCGCGCGGGAATTGCACTCAGTAGGCCCGGGTTCGATTCCCGCCACTGCCAAAACTTACGCCACGTTCACGCAGAGTACGATCACGTTAAACATGTGGGTTCGTGAGTCCTTCCGAGAGGTTGGTGGTAGGGGAAGGAAGGTACGGTCTAAATTGGGTGAATAAAAAGAAAGTTATGGAGATTGTCGCGGAGGGCGAAGTAGCCCAGTGGTTAGCGCGCGGGAATTGCACGCGGTAGGCCCGGGTTCGATTTCCGCCACTGACATGGAGTACGATCACGTTAAACATATGGGTCCGTATGTTTTTCCGAGAGGTTGGTGGTAGGGGAAGGAGGGTACGTTCCCTGTGGATGCCTCCCCCACTGGGTTCCGGTCTAAATTGGATGGCACATCCTGGCCGTCCAACCAGTTACCAGGCCCGGGTTCGATTCCCAAAATTGCCGCCGTGTTTACGCGGAGTACGAGCACGTTAAACATGTGGGTCCGTGAGTCCTTCCGAGAAGTTGGTGGTAGGGGAAGGAGGGTACGGTCTAAATTGGATGAATAAAAAGAAAGTTATGGAGATTGTCGCGTAGGGCAAAGTAGCCCAATGGTTAGCGCGCGGAAATTGCACTCGGTAGGCCCGGGTTCGATTCCCAAAATTGCCGCCGTGTTTACGCGGAGTACGATCACGTTAAACATGTGGGTCTGTAAGTCCTTCCGAGAGGTTGGTGGTAGGGGAAGAAGGGTACGGTCCCTGTGGATGCTTCTCCCACTTGGTTCCGGTCTAAATTGGGTGAATAAAAAGAAAGTTATGAAGAATATCGCGGAGGGTGAAGTACCCCAGTGGTTAGTGCGCGGGATTTGCACTTGGTAGGCCCGGGTTCGATTCCGAAAATTGCCGAATAAAAATAAAGTTATGGAGATTGTCGCGGATGGCACGGTAGCCCAGTGGTTAGCGCGCGGGAATTTCACTCGGTAGGCCCGGGTTCGATTCCCGCCATTGCCAAAACTGCAGCCGTGTTCACGCGGAGTACGATCACGTTAAACGTGTGGGACTGCAAGTCCTTCCGAGAGGTTTGTGGTAGGGGAAGGAGGGTCCGGTCTAAATTCGGTGAATAAAAAGAAAGTTATGGAAAATGTCGCGGAGGGCGAAGTACACCAGTGGTTAGCGCGCGGGAATTTCACTGGGTAGGCCCGGGTTCGATTCCCGCCACTGCCAAAACTGCAGCCGCGTTCACGCGGAGTACAATCACGTTAAACATGTGGGATCGTAAGTCCTTCCGAAAGGTTGGTGGTAGGGGAAGGAGGGTACGGTCCCTGTGGATGTCTCCCCCACTGAGTTCCGGTCTAAATTGGGTGGCACTTCCTGGCCGTCCAAACAGTTACCTTACACCTTCTGGTAAGGTCGCGCCAGCGAGTGTGCCACGGTTACAATTTGCCACGGTCAGAATTTTCAAGGGTAGCGAACCTCGACGCCATTGCTGGGGGGGGGGTAGAAGGTTGGTTTATTTGGTGCTGATATTTAAATGGAGTTTATATATGTTAGAGTTTGAATATAAGTTTAGAATTAGTATTGAAAGATAGCTTAGGCTATAAGGAACCTGCTGATATAAATGTTTTAGTGATAGTGTGTGTATTAATTGAATAATTAGTGTTTATAAAGTGGAGTGAGATATCAATGTTAAGTGTTTTTACCATCTAATGTTATCTACTTCAATGGCGGATGGGCCACGTCGTTGTTTGAAAATGAAATTTTTCTTCAATTTTCCGGGGCCTTGATTCTGTAATAACTCGAGAAGTATAGATGTCTATGTGATCCTTGACGGCTTAAAATTAAGGAAAAATTACGATCTACAGTTATGTTCCAGGAAGATATGGATTGTGCAACCGGTTTCAGACTTATTGGGAATTGACCTGTTTGCTGCGGTCCAGCTTTTTCTAGATCTCCTTACCTGGACATTTTAAAAATATTTGGACTGGAGTTTTGTGTTCCGACTATGTATAGAATCTTATGTTATGAATTTCAACTTTGTATTATAAGTGGTTGTATTTATAATTAATTGTGATATTTTCGATGACGTCAGTAACTCTGAACCTTGTTCCATTGAGCTGTTTGTAACTTCCATCCTGCCGAGGAGGTATTTGTTTTGATATTTTTCCTTCGTGTTCCCTGGGTCTATATAATTAAAATTAAGGTAATTGAAATGAATTTTAAGAATTGGAACAAATTGTAAAAATAGAAGATTATTACTGTTTATCGATATGTATTAGGGGGGTAATGATTGAACGACGGGTTTCCGTCTTATTGAGAATTGTCTTGTTTGCTGCGGTCTGGCTTTTTCTGGTACTCCGTTCCTAAGCTTTTTAAAAATATTTTGATTTAAGATTTGTGCTGCTGTAAACTATAGAAACTTTTACTGTGAAATCTGACTTTATATTATAAGTAGTTGAATTAATATAAAATAGTATTAATTTAGTGACGTCAGTAGCTTGGAGCCTTGTTCCTCTGAGCCGTTTGAAATCTCCATACTATTGGGGAGGTATTTGTTTTGATATTTTTCCTCGAATATTTTAGGCTTTATAATTAAATTTAAGGTAATAGAGATATAATTTTAAGAGTTGAATGAATTCGCTAAAATAGAAGAATATTGCTGTATACTGATATGTGCTATTGGGATATGGACTGATTGACCGGTTTCCATTTTATTGGGATTTACTCTGTTTGCTGCGGACCTGCTTTTTATGGATCTCAGTAACTAAACTTGCTAAAAATATTTTAGGCTTTATAATTAAATTTAAGGTAATAGAGATATAATTTTAAGAGTTGAATGAATTCGCTAAAATAGAAGAATATTGCTGTATACTGATATGTGCTATTGGGATATGGACTGATTGACCGGTTTCCATTTTATTGGGATTTACTCTGTTTGCTGCGGACCTGCTTTTTATGGATCTCAGTAACTAAACTTGCTAAAAATATTTTAGGCTTTATAATTAAATTTAAGGTAATAGAGATATAATTTTAAGAGTTGAATGAATTCGCTAAAATAGAAGAATATTGCTGTATACTGATATGTGCTATTGGGATATGGACTGATTGACCGGTTTCCATTTTATTGGGATTTACTCTGTTTGCTGCGGACCTGCTTTTTATGGATCTCAGTAACTAAACTTGCTAAAAATATTTTAGGCTTTATAATTAAATTTAAGGTAATAGAGATATAATTTTAAGAGTTGAATGAATTCGCTAAAATAGAAGAATATTGCTGTATACTGATATGTGCTATTGGGATATGGACTGATTGACCGGTTTCCATTTTATTGGGATTTACTCTGTTTGCTGCGGACCTGCTTTTTATGGATCTCAGTAACTAAACTTGCTAAAAATATTTTAGGCTTTATAATTAAATTTAAGGTAATAGAGATATAATTTTAAGAGTTGAATGAATTCGCTAAAATAGAAGAATATTGCTGTATACTGATATGTGCTATTGGGATATGGACTGATTGACCGGTTTCCAT
Organism: Amaurobius ferox; assembly: GCA_951213105.1. Classification (NCBI taxonomy): domain Eukaryota; kingdom Metazoa; phylum Arthropoda; class Arachnida; order Araneae; family Amaurobiidae; genus Amaurobius; species Amaurobius ferox. The sequence goes on from OX578144.1 coordinate 60,724,609, forward strand.
TTTATTGGGATTTACTCTGTTTGCTGCGGACCTGCTTTTTATGGATCTCAGTAACTAAACTTGCTAAAAATATTTTAGGCTTTATAATTAAATTTAAGGTAATAGAGATATAATTTTAAGAGTTGAATGAATTCGCTAAAATAGAAGAATATTGCTGTATACTGATATGTGCTATTGGGATATGGACTGATTGACCGGTTTCCATTTTATTGGGATTTACTCTGTTTGCTGCGGACCTGCTTTTTATGGATCTCAGTAACTAAACTTGCTAAAAATATTTCGATTTATGAATTGTGTTTTTAAAGTGTATGGGAACTAATCTGGAGAAACTTAGGATTTTAGTATAATTGGATATATTAAAAACTGAATGTGCTATTTTGATGATGTCACTGGCTGAGGCCTCGGCCCTTTGAGCTTTTCGGGTTAATTAAATGTAAAATTCTCTTGATGATTGTATTTATGTCTCTTGTACTTATGTTCCTTTACAGTTGAAATGTGATAGGGCATATTTGCTGCTGATGTTAGTAATTATTTATAATACTTGGTAATGTACTTTAACCAAATGTTTACAATCTAATCGGAATGTTTGCAAATTATTTCCCCTGAAAGTGCAACGGTTATATTGGAGTCGGGGTGTTACCTATAACTGTGACGTCATTATTGTAGGCTGTTAATTTCGAATTGTGTGGCTTTGGTAAATTGAACAATATGGCCTTGTTTTACGCTCCGGAGATCGATAAGCTTTTGGGTAGGCTTGAAGCTTTGAAGGATCCTCTTTGCCGGGGATATTCGACTGCTCCTTTCCTTCCTGTTCGAAATCTCAGCAAAATTCTGAATCTGTTACCGAAGTTCTGTAGCGACAACAGAGGTGCACATTTTGCACGACCCTTGCAGGCTTCATTACTGTCACATATCATTACTCCACTCTTTGATCTGATTGCTTTGTTGATAAAGGAAAATGTCGCAACAGCGGAGGCTGATTCGAATCATAGTAAAGATGCGGAGCGCTTGAATAAAACGGTAATTGAGCATGAGGACAGTTTCGAGGAGATTTCCAGTGAGGTCGAAAGGTTGAAGGCCGATTTAAAAAACAGAGATGCTCAACTTAGGGAATCACGTGTGAAAATCAGAGAGCTCTCGGAATCTTCACGGGAGGCATTCCCAGGTTATAGGCCGGAAATACAAAATAGGCTTCAGAGTCTCTTGGAAGACAGACGAATGGGGAGCGAAGAGTTCTTTGCTAAATTAAATCTGCAGGTGGATATGGAAGACCAGATAAAGAAGCTAAAGGATCTTAGAACTATCCATCTAGATAAAAAGGTACTGGGTTATGTGACTATGCTGGCAAATAGAGATAAGACTATTAAACAACTGGAAATTAGGTTGAGTGAACTGGAGAATGCGGGGGTGTCCCCCCAAATTTTCCAGCTGGAAGAAGAAATTAATATACAGGAAAAGGGGACTCAAACTGATACCCTGGAAGATAAGACAGACGAGGGGTTATTCCTTTCCAAAAACTTGGACTTGGTACTTACACCTTATCGTGCCTTTTTGGAGGAGACGAATGGGGAATTGAAGGCTTCCGTGGTTAAGTTGGAAAAAGTTGCTAAAGATCTGATGTCTGGTTTCTCAGGGGAAATGGCATCCGAAAGGGGAAAGGACAGAGAGGAAATAGTACCTCTCCCTGTTCATGATTCCCTGGACTCCCGTACATTAATGATTACTCCCAATGAAAAATCTGCTTTTAAAAATACTCTTGATTTCGTTCGTCTGGTTCTAAAAGGGGGTGATTTAAATATTGGAATTGAAAATTACTTTAGCACTGGTGGTGGTAGCATGGTTATTACTACCAGTAGTGCCCATCAGTTGGAATTGCTTAGGACCAGAATGATGGAATTCGAGGGGTTCAAGGAGGGTTACAGGATAGGTCCCTTCAAACGTAGACGTCCGAAACTTATCGTTTTTGGCATTGATGTTGGTATTGAGGCTGATGAGGTTCGAGATAATATTTATGAACAAAATGAGTATATTACAGATAGGCAGGATATCAGAGTGTGTTTTAGTATTGGAGCTAAGAGGGGTCGTCATTGGGTTATTGAGGTTGCCCCCTATGTATTTGGAAAAGCTTTGAAGTATGGTTATTTGTACTGTCAAATGGGTAGATTCCCCACGCGGGAATTTCATGGGGCATTCCAATGTATGAAATGTGGACGGTTAGGACATACCAGTAGACGGTGTCCGGTGAGTCCTGCCTGTATGAGATGCTCTGAACATCATCTAGATGGCCAGTGTACCAAAGATGTGAGATGTATAAACTGCTCAGAGGCCAACTCCAGGTTAGGATATAAATTGGACGTTTCACATTCTTGTCGGTCTAGGAGCTGCCCGAGCTATTTGAGGTGGGTTGAGTTCTCCCGGAATTTCATTGATTATGAGGTACAGGGGTAGTAACGCCGTATGTGGTCCATCGTAGTATAGATGGGTGCGATTCCTTTTGTTCATGGCTTTCTTGATATTTTATAGGGTTGTATAGAATGGCTTTGTGATATTTTTGGTAATTTGGATCTTGGAATTATTTAAAGTCATTTTATAGTGGTGTTTTGGTTTTTGGACTATGGAACTTCGGGATTTATTTTGTTTTACTCGACGCTTTGTTCTGCTGGAAGTTAGGTGGCTGCCGGTCAGGTTTTGGTTTTCTTGTTGGAAGGGTAGCGAACAGGCTGGTCGCCAAAGGCGGCTAGTATTAAAATAATTAAACAGTTCACTGATAGTTTTTGTTTCATACGTTGAAAGTCCATAACTGTATTCATATATCTAACTTAAAATCAGAAATGTGCCACTTTGATTTAAAAGCATTCACAGACGAAGCCATAAATTAAATGGTACAGAAGTGTATCGGCTATTGTCTAGAGGGGGATGGAATGAAAAATTCCAAAGTTGCCCCACGACAAAGACAAATGGAAGCCAGCTTCGTTTCATCTTTTTTATGTTCAGTGCCAACTTGGATGAAAGAAATGCTGCATCTGAAGTTACTGCATCAAAGAGAGCGTGAAATTGAAAGAGTTATACCAATCCCAAAGTTTTATAAAACGTTATGTATTTCAGTCCTATATGAATGCCATTTTAAAGTGATCATGGTTATTATGTTTGGATTAAGAAATGTATATTCTCAAGAAAAGTGCGAATTTAATGTAAAAGAAAAACAGCTGAAATTATTTTTTTCTGTGGAAAATATAAGCATTTAAGCAAAGAAAAATTTATCCATGTAGTACAGAAATTAATACATAAATGTTGGAAATTTTTTATTGAGTGATTAGTTAGAAATATTATATTCTCTTGCCAGCATACTAAACTTAGACTTTAATCAAAGAAAAATACATCAAAGTAGCACAGATATTAATACATACTCTTGCCACCATACTAAAACTAAGTTTAGCAAAGAAATATGCATTAAGGTAGTACAGAAATTAATACAAAAATGTTGAATATTGGTTATTGAGTAATTGGTCAGAAATATAATATTCTCTTACCAGCATACCAGACTTAGATTTAAAGCAAAGAAAATTGTACCAAAGTAGTACTGAAATTATTACATAAATGTTGGAACTTTTTTATTGAGTAATTAGTCAGAAATGCAATATTCTCTTGCCAGCATACTATACTTAGACTGCTATACCGACGAGATATGGTATGAACGATGGTGACGGTCGGTCGTTGCATTCCAGACTAATGCAGTCTTGGTTATGTTAGTCAAACAAAATAGCTCTTAAATTTCTAAACAAGAGGAATCCAAGTCTTCAATTAATGAACATTCTTGGGACTCAACAGTTTTCTAATTTTTCGAAAGCTAAGATCATTTTTCCACCCAAATTCAATTTTTAAATTAGACTTTATCGAATGTTTATCTACTGATTTTCAATTAAATTTCCATGTTAACGATCATTGTCCCATCTTATCTTTCCGCTTGGAAATCTCTGTCATAAATTTTATGCTCTAATCTACTTTCTTCAGTTTTTAGTTATTTCTTCTCCGTTTTCAAGAATTTAGTTATTTTTCGCTATTTTATTTGACAAATTTAGCTCATATAGCATCTAAAACCAGTTGAATACTTTATATTTGTATTTTATTTATTCCTGTTTGTTTTAATTTTTTTGTTACGGTTTCTACTTCGTTTTCTTGTTTTATTTTTTAGAGCTGATTTAAACTTTTCGTGGTCTTATTCTACTGTTTTTGTAGGTTTTCTCACTATTCAGTTGTTTCTATTCACTCTGATATCCGTTTTCTTACCCCTTTATTCTCTTTCGGATCATTCTTTACTTTTGCTGCTGTTTCTCAGAATTCAGTGGCTTTCATTCTTCATTCATAGTATTCTGCCTCATTGGATTTCTTTCTTTCATCTTTCTCCACGACGATGGCAATTTCCCCCCCTCTTTACCATTGTGTGTTGCCGAATTTACTTGAATAAGTGATGTTGCGCTTTCTATTTGTTCTCAAGAAGAAGGCTGTATATTGCTTTTAAAACTAGTTGGCCTCTATATAGGTTTCATGCATGATGTATTTACAAAATTTGTATAATATTCATTTGTATACTATTGAGTCTCTTTTCGCCTGAAGTCTGACACGCCTCTTGACTACCCGGCCATCCAAATGGTTTCTCTAAGTCCTCGGACGAGACGGATGGTCTGGACTTTCGACGCCTCTTGACTACTAATGGCCAACCTTAGGGCAATGTGACCTAACATCCTCCATAATTGGTTATCATTTTTACCCAATCTCGTGTCTTCACTTTATCCTCCTATGTTTATGGCCTTATTTAACTTCTCGGGTCAGGGTGCAATAAAACTGATGTCCTTAAGTCGGATGCATTGTTTGATATTACATACAATCATAAATATTCAACATAAAACTGTCTCCGTCAAACCTGGTCTCTCACAAATGCTGGCATAGAGAATTAAAGACTGTTGTAATCAATAATCAAAATTGGTATCACGTCTGCATCCAACCAAGGACAAAACGTTTTTTTAAAAAACGAAAGGTATTTTATTTAACATCCTAAAAGACGTATAAAGTATTGTTAAAAACTGCCACAGCGCTTTCGGACGGACGTATATACGCCCTTTATCAGTGGCTACATGAGTGGAGTGGTAAAAGCATGGAATGTTTATATATAGAGAGACCATTTTAAAACAAATTTTCATAAAATATAAAATGGTAAATGAACTTACTAAAATAATGCAAGAAATATATACTGAAATTACACAAAAAGTTTAAACGCTTACGAATTTTAAAATATTACAAGAAACGAACTAATACAAATTTTAGAAAAACGTCAAGCATGATATTCCCGAGAATGACGTCACAAAAAACTTTTAAGAGGTTTGAATTGCATAGTCGAGAATGAGTCGCCAAGCATAACTTGAAATTATAACAGGATCAAAATTACAAATTGATTCACGGTAAATATAAATAAACAGGGATTCATAAAGAAGAATACTACTTGGATTGTTACAACGAAACAAAAGGAAAGTTTTTTCAAAACGGGAAGAAATCCATCATTAGCCACATATTGAGCAAGAGCCGTAGAAAGTTTTCCAGATTTGACATCGCGAGCATGTTCTGCTAAACGGATGCCAACAGTATTTTAAGACTAAAACCTTATACTTAGAATTTTCACTTTACATTTACCTTAATTGCTGTTGATATTTGATTAAATGTTTAACCTTAAAGACTACAATTTGTTTCTTCTTCGAACTTTGTATATTTCAAGGCTAACACAGTACACTGAGAATTTTCACTTTAAGGTTACCTAAATAAATTTTGATATTTGATATAGTGTTTAACTATGAAGACTTACATTTGATTTCTAATTCCAGCTCTGTATATTTGAAGACTATAATAATATACTGTTGTGATGTGTTTAAAAACTTTAAACTCATCATAACACTTTATAACTTTACAACAACAACAACAAAAAAAAAAAAAAGTTATTTTTTTCCCATGAGAACTTTTCTTAAATTCATGGTGGTCTGAGGTAGTGAATGTTTTTCCCACAGTGGCTTCGAAGTAGAAGGCACTAAAGTCATTAAAAAGCATTTAGCAAGATCACTTAAAACCTTAAGTGACATTTTAAGGTGTGGAAAAACAGAATTTTGAAAGCTAAACGAGACCTCTCATATTATCTACAATCTGGCATGTATTTGCAGCCATTAACACCAAGTGCATTCAATTACCATTCTTGACAGATGTGCAAGATCATCAATTCCGATTTCCCTGTGAGCAGAGGTTTTTTCTGGGAATACATTGAGCATGCGAAGAAAGAACTTTTTCTCCCCTTTCTACAATTCGTGGATCAAAGTGACATCACTGGTCAGTAACCAATGGTTGATTGGTACGTCTCTTTCTTACCCAGAAGTCATTTTTTTTTAATTTTTTGGTTCTTCTGTTACTGGGCCCTAGCAACATGCTAATGTGAACTGGGAAGCAGCTTTTTGAGGTATAATTTTTAGAAGTCAGTGTCAGTGTGTTTTAGAGAAGTGTCATAGTGTGTTGGTGGTTTTTTTACAAAGAAAAATGCTAAAATGTATAAATGCTCAGTTCTGAAAATATTGTTTTTATCGACTAGAATATGTGAATCCAACTTTATGTCTATGCATATAAGGCATAGAAAGCACATAAGTATCGCCAAGATCCAAGATGTCATTTTGTGCAAAAATTTTTGTTTCAACGAGTGTGTCAGTTAAGAGTGAATAAGATAGAGCGATAATGTCTGTCACATAAGGTCAGGCTGAAGTGTGATAAAAAAAAAATGGTTAATACCATTAAAGATACTTCAAGGATGATGGTTATATCAGTTCCTATTTTTTTTTTATGTTGTGCAAACTGTGAGTAATCCTTCATTTATATTTTAATGTTATAATATTATTAAGAGCATTATCCATCAATATGTTACATTTTGATGAAGCTATTTAGCATATTTACATCTGAATTCTTTGTTTAAATAATTTCTACCATAAGTATCTGACTTAGAATTCCTGATGAACATTTATAAATAATAAATAATTATTTTATATTTTAAACAATGATTGTACTTATTATGAATGATACTAATTCATTTTACATTATTTATTTTATTTTAAGGTTCTCATGTCAATACTTGGGTAATTCCACTATACGAAATTTATCATTTTAATTAATTGTTTATTTGGCCATTAAGATTTAATTGTTTTGACATGAGAATCCGACCCGTGAAAAATTTGTTGCAGTGATCTTGATTTGAATGAAGTAATTAATTTAAAATATTTTCATTAAGCTCTTAAAGCAATTACTATTAATTTTCTAATTACTCTATTCAAATTGATCCATGCAGCATGTTTATCACAACATATAATAGAAGTTTTCTGGTGCGTGATCACTCCTTCTGGATAGATTTTTTTTTATAATGGTTAACTAAGTTTATGGTATGTGATCCACTTCTATGGCATGCAATTAATGTTTCTTTTAAACACTGTATTTTATGTATTGCATTTATTAATTGAAGCAAAATATAATATGAATAATTTAATTAATATTTAAATTATGGTTAAAATTAACAACCAATTGATGAAAATAAATATCTTTATAGTAACATAAAATAAGAATAACAGTTAAAAAAATAAACTAAAATTAAGTATGCAGCCAATTTATAAATTGCATTAGCAAAATAAAAATTTATTTTTGAATTGAAATTTGATAAAAAATTGATTTAAAATAATTTGCAACTATTATATAAGACACTTAATGTCAAATTATCAAAAATATGAAAATTATTAATGTCAAGTTATCAAAAAATATTTTTTTATACTCTTTATCTGTGTAATCTGTTTTATATGATGTTCTAACTGTGTATACACATTTTATTATTGATATTTACAAAAAAAAAAAAAAAAAAAATTTAACATGGATAATTGCAAAGATAAAATAAAAGCTAATATAAATCTTAGAAAAAGTATAAACTCATTAAATGCTACAATTCAAGACCAAAATGATAATGCAATTACACTACCTGTTCTACAATTAATGCAAACATTTTCTGGACTTGAAAATGAAAATTTTAATTTTTTTATATCTCAATTTCAAAATTTAGTAAACTTAACTAGTTGGGATGAAAATAAAAAACTAATTATTTTAAAATCTTTGATGAGAGGAAAAGCTTTGGAATTCCTAACTAACAATGAAGAAGTAGCAAATGAAATTAATTTTGAAGATTTTGTGCAAAAATTAAAAACAAAATTCACTAAAACTAAATCTTTTATAGAGCTACAGGCAGACTTTGCCACAATAAAACAAAAAGTTAATCAATCTATTTCTACTTTGGGTGAAGAAATTGAAAAAGCAGCCAATAAATACACTGCTAATTTAGATAAATCTAAAAAAGAAATTAAAGATTTTGTAGATAATTTAAAATTAACTAAATTTTTTGAAGCTTTGAGATCTGACATAAGAATTGAGGTAAAAAAGAGAAGACCCAAGACATTTAATGAGGCATTAGAAATAGCCAAAACAATTGATAGAGCTTTAAGTGAGGAGGCAAATGAGATTTTAAATATTACAAGCTCAAATTCTGAAATCGAGGATATTAAATCCAAACAGTTAGCAACTGAAGCTGTATTACATGAAGTTTTAGGACAATTAAACAATGTAAATATTGGAAACGAAGATAATGCTAAACAAAAATTGTGTTGTTTGATTTGTGGAGAACCACATTTAACTTTAAATTGTAAAGATTATTGGAAATTTAATCAAAAAAATGAAACTAAAAGGGAATTTAGACCAAGAGGTAATTTTAACAACAATTATCATAGAAATTATAGACAACAGGGACAAAGATTTAGACAGTGGAGACCAAGGAACATTAATTATCAGCAAAATTATCAACAGCAACCTAGATTTCCACAAAATTTTAATATGCAGAATGCAATTCCTTTTTTTCCACAAGTACAGAATTGGACCTATCCTTCTCAAATATATCCACCAGCTCAAATATATCCTCAAATGCAATCTGTAACTCAAAACAATCATGAACAACAAGTAGTTGTACAGGAACAAAATCAAAACTCAGCAAATTTAAACTAAAAAGGGAATCTACTTTTAATCTCAGTACTGATTTAACTACAAAAGCGGGTGTAGCTTCCCATGTACCCATTGAAATTCCCCGCACTCATGTTTCTAATGACAACATTGTGTATAAAAATGATATTGAACATTCACAAAATTCTACTAATTCTTCGAATTCAGGTTTTAATCATTCTCAAATCATTGCTTCATGCAATTTAGTTGAAGACGGTGATATTTTAGGCTCTGATCTTCCATTATTACAAATTTCTGTTAATGATTTTCAAGTTTTAACCCTAATTGATTCAGGTGCTTCTTTATCTCTTATTTCATATCAACTTTTTGAACAAATTAGAGAAAAAACAAAAATAAATTATTTATCGAGAAATGTGACTATTCAAACCTTAAATCAATCCATCATTCCATTTAAGCATACTGTTGAATTTGGTTTTAAAATAAATAATAAATATTTCAAAAATGTTTTCTTTGTGACAAATGACACTTGGTCTAGTGATTATCAAATGATAATTGGTTTTGATTTTATAAAAAGAAACAAACTTATTTTAGATATGTCACAAAACAAATTAATTTTACACAACAGTAATGTTCAAATTGAAATGAATCAAGTAAACAATGAATATATTGATCAAAAATTAATATTAAATGTAAATAAAACTCCAAATTCAAAAATTAATTCTTCAGGAACCAGTAATATTTCAAATTTAAATGCAACCATACAAAATTGTAATGTTAAAAATAATGTAAACAATGATGAGAAATCAAATAATTTTGCTAGAACAATTAATAATATAAATGTTGCACCTATGCAAACCATATTGGCGGAACTTAAAGTTGATAAACCTGATTTAAACTCTGAATTTTGGGCTATTCCAACCAATAACAAAATTAACATTCAAATTGAAAGTGGAATTTGTTCAGTATATAATGTTGACAAAATAATGATACTAATTTCAAATAATACAAATCAAAATGTAAATATTAAGAAAAATTCTAAATTAATGTTTCTTAACCCTAATTTTGACATTAAGCCACAGGCAAAACAAAACATTGCAAAAATTAATAACATAAATTCTAAAATTTTAGAACTTAGAAAATCAGAACTTACTAAAGATGATTTTAAACTTGATCACTTGAATCCTGATCAAAAAACACAGGTTCAAGAAATGCTTTTGAAAAATTTTGCAGTTTTTTCTAAAAATTACAAAACTCTTGGTGTAACGACTGAAGTAACTCCTGAATTTAACTTAATACATGATTATCCAGTGCAATGTAAACCATATAAGCTTCCACATTTAGTAAAACCTATTGCTCAGAAAGAAATTCAACAACTTCTCGAGGCAGGTATTATTGAGAATACTAATTCAAATTATGCATTTCCTTTAATTATGGTGAAAAAGAAACAAATCAGTAAATCGACAAAACCTGAAGACATTAAATATAGACCTGTGATTGATTATAGAATTTTAAATAGTATATTAACACATTTTAAATATTCTGTACCTAATATTCATGATATTTTGCAAGAAGTAGCTGGTCAAAATTTATACTGTGTATTGGATTTAAAAAGTGCTTTTTTTCAAATTAAATTGAGAAATGAAGATAAACCGAAATTGGCCTTCTCCACAGAATCAGGGAATTTTCAACCTACTAGATTACCCCAGGGTACTGCAAATAGTACTAGTTATTTTGCTCAACTTATTCAAAAATGTTTGGGAGATATTAAACATTTAGGTATTCAATTTTTTCTTGATGACATCATTGTAGGAGGCAATTCATTCTCTGAAGTTTTAGACAAATTGCAATTAATTTTTGACAGGTTAAACAAATTTAATTTAACGCTGGATCCACATAAACTTCAATTATTTAAATCTGAAATTGAATATCTTGGCTTTAAGGTGGACAAACATGGTTATTCTCCTTCGGATAAGAATATCCAAAAAATTGAGTCTTTTCCCACTCCCAAAAACAATAAGCATATTAAAACATTTTTAGGGATGACAAATTATTTTAGAATTTTAATCAAAGATTATGCAGAAATTGTTGAACCTCTTGTAAATTTAACCAAAAAAAATGCTAAATTCAAATGGACTGAAGAATGTCAAAATTCATTTTTAAAATTGCAACAAGCTATTTTAGGTCAACCAGTGGTCAAAAATGCTAATTTCAGCAAACCTTTTTTTCTTATAACTGATGCGAGTAAAGTAGCTTTAAGTGGAATTTTGGCACAAGAATATGACAATCAATTACATCCAATACAATACTTTTCGAGAAAATTGAAAGACTCTGAAACTAGATACCCCAGTTTAAAACTTGAACTTTTAGCAATTTATGAGTCAGTTAGACATTTCAAAGATTATCTGATTGGTGCAGAGTTTAAAATTTTGAGTGATGCTAAGGCACTTTCTTACCATCTGAATTTAGAATCTCAGAGTGACATTACATGTAGATGGCTATTATATTTACAGCAATTTAAATTTTCTATTTCACATATTCAAGGTGTTTCAAATCCTTCCGATTATTTTAGTAGAGTGATTTTTTCCAATAATAATGTAAAATTTTTAATGAACAACATTTTTCAATCTGATAAAAGTTTATCTAATGAAAATATTTTAGCTGAACAGTTGAAGGATGATAAAATTTCAAAAGTAAGACAAGAAGTAATTGACAATTCAAATAAAAATAAATTCAAAAAATTCAAAATTGATTCTTCAAACAATATATTAATGATGAAGATGAGATCTAAAAAGCATCATGCAAATCCTTTCAAAATTGTTTTACCACAGACATTGCAGAAAGCTGCTATTTATTCAGCACATGCCGCACACTTTGGTGTTAGTAAGACATACAATTTTGTAGGAAAATTATATTATTGGCATGGCATGTTTGCTGATACAAAAAACTTTGTTTTGAATTGTTCTCAATGTCTTAAATTTAAATCTAAGAAATTAGCTAAACAACCTGTGAAACTTCAGGCGAAGAGATTTTGTCCATCAGAAGTTATTTCTATTGATATTGTTGGAAAACTTGTACGCTCAACTAAACAACATAATTTCATTATTACCATAATAGATCATTTTAGTAGATATCTTGAGGTTTTTCCAGTTAAAAATATTTCTTCGCAAACTATTATAGATGTTTTAAATCAATATTTCTCTCGGTTTGGATTTTGCAAAGTGATTATCACCGATAATGGCTCTCAATTTACATCTAAGGAATTCTCAAAATTTATTTCTGATTTAAATATTGATCATCACAAATCTTCTATTTTTCATCCGAGCAGTAATGGTCTTTTAGAACGCTCTCATGGTATTATGAAATCAACTCTTGCTTGCTTATGTAATGAACATTTTGATTGGCATAACCAAATTCTAAAATTCAAATTATTTTATAATCAGTCAGAACACTCAATAACTAAATTTTCTCCAAATATGCTCTTTTTCAATAGAGAACTAAGGTTACCATTGGATATGTTCTCCGAAATCAGGGAGACATCTAAATCTATTGAACAATTTATTGAGGAAAACAATAAATTAAAAGAGGAAATCAAAAATCAGGTTTTCCAAAATCAAGATAATGCAAATGAAAAAATTCAGGAAAGATTAAAGAATTGCAAAGGACAGAAATTAAATTTAGGTGACAAAGTTTACATGAAGGCATTAACACATACAGGTTCATTAAGACCAAAATATCAGGGTCCTTTTGAAATTATTCGAATTATTCGGAATGACAATGCAGTGATTAAACATCTCGAATCACTTAAAGAAATGAAAATTCACTTTAACAAATTGTTTAGAATTCCACCCTTAAGATCACATTTATAATAATCTTGTAATGGTAAAATTAAATATTTCAAATAAAATAAATTAAAATTTTTCTTAAATTTAATAAATAATAATTTCATTTAAACATCATGAATTTTCATTTATTATTTCAATAAATTTATAGGTTTTCATTATAATTTCATTCTAAAATATAATGTATTACTTATCAGCATTCATTCTTATAAATTTCAATTTTAACTTCCATATGATTCTAAATTTATTGATAAATTTATGTTGGGATGTTCTTGTTGAGAAATCAGTTCTTTTTTTTGGCGCCATCTTTTTTTTTTGGATCTTTAGTCTGCTGGTCAGACAATGATTCATTTCTTCCGACCCTTTATGGGCCCCTTCTGATTTCTTGTCAAGTATCTATGTCAGCATATTGTTTGTCAAACTTTTAACAATTTTGAGAAGAACTTTTCGATTCTCTCATATTGTATTTCAAAATTTTTTTCAAGGTTTTATAATGTCGCAGGAGAGGAAAAACAATTTTGTTCTCATTTCCTTCTCCATTCTGATCAGGTGAATTTTCTGTTGTTTGTACTTTGTCGAATTCATTCAGTCATCATTTTGTTTATTTTTTTTTTTTGTCCAATCAGCAATTTAAATTTTATCTGCAATTAAAGTCATTTTAAAAGCTTATATATAGCTTCGTTTCACACATGCATTTGTAGTAAAATCTTAATCAGTATTGAAATTATCAAGTTTGTTTACTAAAATTAAATTACACTTCATTCATTTTTATAACACATTTTGGGATTTTAAACATTTATTTTTACTTCACAGAATAAACATTTAATCATTTTTTTTAATTACTGTTAGAATTCTTTTGCATTTATCAAATTTTGAATACATTCATTCAAAGGTTATGTAGTTCATTGAATATAGTAATAGACAATTGTCTATATATATAATATGTAAACATGTGTAGCTCACATTGAGAATTGGCTACCTTTTTGAAAATGAAAATTAATGTAAATATTGTAATTGATATTAGAATGTGATTTTTTTATGTATTCATTATTATTAATTAGTATATATTTATCTACTCAAATAGTAGAAAAAATTGATGAAATTTACAAATGTAGAAATAAGTGTATGATGTTACAATGGTAAACATCATTGATACAATGATTTAAAAAAAAAAAAAATACGAATGATATTATTGCTATCAAATTATTTTAATTTTATGTATTTAATATATGGATATGAATATTTTATGTTGATTTACATGTACAACTTTTTATTAATTCATACTGTTTAAAAAAAAAAAAAAAAATTTTTTTTTGTGATGCAGACACAAATTTTACATTTCCAGCAAATTTATGTTAATTATATGGACATAAAGTTCAAGGATATGATAAACTTTACAAATGAACAATCAATTTACAAATGAACAATCAATGGACATACAGCTCAAGTAGTCACTGTTGAACTTTATTGAACTTTCGAATATCATTGAGTATGATTACAGTGAATATGAAAGTGTTTTGCAGGTGAAAAATAAAATCACCAAGGAATTTACAACTTTTAATACTTTACATCAACATACATGAAATTTTAATTTTGATACATTGTTAATATTTCTTTTGATGTGCACATCATGTTTATTCAGAAACTTATATGTATATTGTATTATTATTTTGTATTTAGTTCATTTAATTTTAAATTTTTACTCACAGTTTCATAGAATTTTAAGTTGTTTTTGTTCTCACACATTAATATTTTGATGGTACGATCACTTCAATTGCTTCAAACGGGGGATGGAATGTTGTGATGTGTTTAAAAACTTTAAACTCATCATAACACTTTATAACTTTACAACAACAACAACAAAAAAAAAAAAAAGTTATTTTTTTCCCATGAGAACTTTTCTTAAATTCATGGTGGTCTGAGGTAGTGAATGTTTTTCCCACAGTGGCTTCGAAGTAGAAGGCACTAAAGTCATTAAAAAGCATTTAGCAAGATCACTTAAAACCTTAAGTGACATTTTAAGGTGTGGAAAAACAGAATTTTGAAAGCTAAACGAGACCTCTCATATTATCTACAATCTGGCATGTATTTGCAGCCATTAACACCAAGTGCATTCAATTACCATTCTTGACAGATGTGCAAGATCATCAATTCCGATTTCCCTGTGAGCAGAGGTTTTTTCTGGGAATACATTGAGCATGCGAAGAAAGAACTTTTTCTCCCCTTTCTACAATTCGTGGATCAAAGTGACATCACTGGTCAGTAACCAATGGTTGATTGGTACGTCTCTTTCTTACCCAGAAGTCATTTTTTTTTAATTTTTTGGTTCTTCTGTTACTGGGCCCTAGCAACATGCTAATGTGAACTGGGAAGCAGCTTTTTGAGGTATAATTTTTAGAAGTCAGTGTCAGTGTGTTTTAGAGAAGTGTCATAGTGTGTTGGTGGTTTTTTTACAAAGAAAAATGCTAAAATGTATAAATGCTCAGTTCTGAAAATATTGTTTTTATCGACTAGAATATGTGAATCCAACTTTATGTCTATGCATATAAGGCATAGAAAGCACATAAGTATCGCCAAGATCCAAGATGTCATTTTGTGCAAAAATTTTTGTTTCAACGAGTGTGTCAGTTAAGAGTGAATAAGATAGAGCGATAATGTCTGTCACATAAGGTCAGGCTGAAGTGTGATAAAAAAAAAATGGTTAATACCATTAAAGATACTTCAAGGATGATGGTTATATCAGTTCCTATTTTTTTTTTATGTTGTGCAAACTGTGAGTAATCCTTCATTTATATTTTAATGTTATAATATTATTAAGAGCATTATCCATCAATATGTTACATTTTGATGAAGCTATTTAGCATATTTACATCTGAATTCTTTGTTTAAATAATTTCTACCATAAGTATCTGACTTAGAATTCCTGATGAACATTTATAAATAATAAATAATTATTTTATATTTTAAACAATGATTGTACTTATTATGAATGATACTAATTCATTTTACATTATTTATTTTATTTTAAGGTTCTCATGTCAATACTTGGGTAATTCCACTATACGAAATTTATCATTTTAATTAATTGTTTATTTGGCCATTAAGATTTAATTGTTTTGACATGAGAATCCGACCCGTGAAAAATTTGTTGCAGTGATCTTGATTTGAATGAAGTAATTAATTTAAAATATTTTCATTAAGCTCTTAAAGCAATTACTATTAATTTTCTAATTACTCTATTCAAATTGATCCATGCAGCATGTTTATCACAACATATACTGAGAATAATCCTTTTATATTTACTACAATTAATGTTGATGTTTGATTAAAGGTTTACCCTTCAGTGTTAAGACTAGAATTTTATTGCTACGTCGAAATTTGAATATAAAGTGCTATATTTTGAATTGAAACCATTCACATAAAAATACATGGATTAAATTGTACAGAAGCTAGAATTGGCTATCTTCTAGAGAGAACGAACGGAATGATAAAATTTAAAAATATCCCAAACGAATGAATCGTCTTTTAATTTTTTTTTTTTGCGCTTTCTTCTAACTTATGGGAAATAAATACTTAATCTGACGTTACAACGTCAAAGGGGCGTGAAATTGAAGGAGTTATACGAATCTGAATGTTAACCTTATGTATTCCAGGCCCTACTATCTAAATGCTTTTTCAAGTGTGCTCAAGTTTGGATTAAAATCCGCCATACTTCAGAATAATTTGATTTTTATTCAAAAGAAATGAAAGTTTTTATAGCAAACATTTTTTTTTCTATTAAACACCAGAGCTTTAAAACAAAAAGTAATGTAGCATAGAAAAAAAAGTATAAATGTGGAAAATTTTGAAATGGATTTAATGGAAAACTAAATTGACGAACGCTGTAGAAAATTGCATTTTAGCCAACTGAACAATGTTGTTAAAAGGACTGAACGTTGAATTTCGAATTGAATATTCAACTAAAGAAAATTGTTTGTTTCTAAGACTTTGTTTTTGTTTAATTGTTTATTTTTGTTTGTTATCAAGTTTGTAACGAACTTGGTCGGTTGATGCACATATTGCTCTATATTGGTATTTTACAGTATCTTATTACAGTTGCATTTTGAAAATGTCGCATCCATTTGTTACATGAGATGACGAAAGCTGCTGTGAATGATGTAGGAAATATTCTTCCCAAATGAAGAATTTATACGTCAGTCGTAGCTTTTACGATCGACATGTAGCGAAAGCTATGGGGAAGACGCTGAAATAAACCTCTTTTTGATATATATTGTAGGTAAGAAATATTTAATGTCAAATTCAAAGACAAAATATTTGATCTGCGAGTTCGCATCCTGGATAGACTAACAATAGCAAGATCACAAATTGTTGCAGGCAGCTGACTACATGGGTGAGTTTTTGTAGGACGGAACCCCCTTTTTTAATTTCGATGTAATTTTTGAGAGATTTGACTTTTCACAGTGTTTCTTTTTCATATCGCCTGGTCTATCGATTTCTCTGTCTCGTACCGTAAAAATTATAGCATACAAAAATATGTAATTTGGTACATTTATAGAGAAATAATAGCTTAATACGATGGGATAAACCGTTTATCGATTAAAACTTTAGTTTGGCATGAAATAGCTCGCGAAGCGAAATCATGATCAAGGAATTCAATTTTTGGATTCCCTGGGCTAAGAAAAATCCCTGTTTTTCCTTAATGCAAAAAATAGGCAGGGATAGAAAATATATTTTTGTAAGTAGAATTTTTAAGAAAGATAGATATGACGCGAGCGCTGCAAGTAGGAGGCGAAGCCTCCAGAAGGAGGTTGTGCGGAGTGGAGAGACCAGGGGGAAGAGTCCCCTAGTGTACATTAAAACATTAAATTTAACATCTAAAAATCAATAAAATATTATGCATATGTTATAGTTTTCTACATTGCCACAGAAAATATATAGTGTAAGAATATTTATTTTCTCCCATGTTTTCGCCCCAAAAATCGCAAACCAATAATACAAATATTTCAGTCAATTTTCTGAAGTCCTAGACTTTGTTAAGAGGAGAAATTTTTAAAAACGTTTTGGGGTGAAAAACATTCTTTCAACTATTATAAAGTATGGGACTGATAGAAGTATCTGCAGTTGTTGTGCTGCTTTTTCTTTTAAATGGGACCGTGTTTATTTGGACTAAGTCATAGAGAAAAAATATGCATTTGATATGGACAGCAATTGGTTTTCTATAGATTTTACATTTCTTTATTTCCTTAGTTATGTTAATTAAATTTAGTTTTATTGCGCATCGTAATACAAAAAAAGCAATATTTAATTCAAATTGAATAACATTTTTGGTTTTATTTAATTTTATTTTAATTTGAGGATTTTGCACATCTTAATTGTCACCAACTCATAAAAACTACCAAAAATCAAAAATCGAAAGCAAATAAATAGACAGCGATTAAATAGAAAACTGTTGTGTTTTTAGTGTAGTTTTACATTGTGAAGGGCAATAATGTAAATTTCTACTATATGTAAAACGGTGGATATTATACTTTTCTAATTTTATGCTATTATTATATGTATAATTATTTTGACAATTAGAACTGCTTCTTAAAATTATAAATATTATATACCAAAGACAAAAGTACTAACCTCTATATGAAAATTCATTTATTACTCATTGATCACTTTACAGTTTACTGTTGTAAAAATTTTTAAGTTAAATTTATAGAAATGAAGCTATAATACATATTTCCGAATATTTTTTGACTGTGCTTGTTCATATAAGCAATAAAAATAACTTAATTTTAGAACATAATTATCCACTGTCAATAAGTGAAAAGGCAATGCTTGTCCTGTAATTAATATTTTACAGTAACACATTTTAGTTTAATAGTATTAAAGATTAATGAAATAGTGTTTACTTATTATTAACAGCATGTCTGTAAAGAAATTCATAGTACATTATCTCTCTCTCTCTTTGCATATATATATATATATATATATATATATATATATATATATATATATATATATATATATATATATATATGTATATATATATATTTGAGTAGAGATGATCGAATGACCGTGCGGCAGGCACGATCATTGGAGCTCATGGCAAACCGATCCGCGATACAGGCACATGTAGCGGTCCCTGTGTGCCTACGAACCATATCTAGATACCTGAAGGAATCGAATCTACGTTCCTAGCGTCCCTTACGTGCGCTGCCGTTAATACGGGAACATCTGCTGCTCCAGTTGCAGTTGTGCCGTGGAACGTCACAGATTGGCGATGTGTGGTGTTTAGCGATGAGTGCCGCTTCGTTTCGGAGACTAATGATTAAAGTGTCAGAGTGTGGAGGTCCCCTGCATAACGCAACAATTCCAACCTCGTTATCGAGTGCCACACCATCTTCACTACAGGCGTCATGGGCTGGGGAGCCATAGCCTACGACAGCCGATCCGCTCTAGTAGTGATACCTACAACATTGACGGGCCAGCGGTACATGGGTGAGATTCTACGACCCGATATACTCCCATTCGTTTAGGATTCCAGTTGAGCAATTCCAGCAGAATGATGCCCGGCAGCACACAGATCGGTTCGCCCAGACCTGCCTGAGTCTTCTCCAGACAATTCCATGGCTTGTACGCTCCCCAGACCTGTACCCTATCGAACGTGTATGGTACCAGTTGAAACGCCAGCTGCTCGTTGCCGCAATTTTCGGGATTTGGAACGTAACGTCCAACAGGTGTGGACTCGACTGCATCAGGAAAACTTCAGGCGTTTGTTCGGCACCATATCGGATCCTATTGCTGCTTTACTGCAGCACGAGGCGGTTCGAGGCGCTATTGAGAATGACAGGATTGTGTACTACAGCTTCCTCTGTACGTGTTCTGCTGCGCTGTTTTTGTGATCATGTATACCATTCATCTGCATCCTTCCATCAATAAAATTTCAGGTCCATTCTATGCTTCCTTCTGGGTGCGCAACTTTCATTGTCCATGAGTGTATATATATATATATATATATATATATATATATATATATATATATATATATATATGCTATATATATATATATATATATATATATATACATATACATATTATATATATATACATATATACATATTATATATACATATATATATATATATATTTGTATCACAAAATGTGTAAAAAAATTTTCCTCAAAATATGTTAGGTAGTTTTTTAAATAAATATTGACATAATAATTACACCCATATTATATGAAGCGATCATTTGAATCATTTAAAAATAAAATATTTCATTCATTTTGTTTTTCCACTATGTAAAGACCGTGATGTTTAAGAATTATTTAAATTTAAATTTAATGTTGTATTCTTCCTAAAACTACTTTATTTTTGCGTAATATTTGGTTATCTAATTTATGTGGCAACGCAATTATAATATTTTTGATTTTAAATGATCACTAAACTTTGATTATTCCTACAACGAAGCCTAATTTCTATAGCATGTAGAATGTAAACAAATCAAGCGATTGTAAGATAAGTAAGATTTTTTTGAATTTTTTTTTCATGCAAAATTATTTAACTCTGGAGTCTGAAATATAAGTGATAGGAATGAAATTTTCATTGATTTTACATAGAGAAGCAGACGATTTATATTTAGATGATGTTATTTGAATAAAGTTCATTTTGTGGAACTCCGATGAAGTTTTAAGCTTTCAAATTACTGTAGGATAATTTAAAATAGAAAAAGTATCTGCGTTGAATGCATCACATGATAGAGATGCTTACATAAAATTACATTTCAGTTTTAAAGTATTTCGTAATTAATGCTTTATGCATGATTGATCTTTCTTGTTTTAAAGATTAAAATTATCAAATTCTCTGCCACGGTTCATTTTCTAAATAATCACAAGTTCAGGTATTCCATTAAAATTTCATCCTGTGTTTTTAAAAGTTATTTCGATATGTGGAAACTGAAAATATTCTTCGGATTTCAAATCGACCTGGACCTGTCTCCCTACCGGCCGACATAACTTTCCTTCTTGTTTTCAGATTCCTTAATTGGTTTTGTATTGATTTGTAGCGTCTGCTAAAAGACGCTAAAGGCGGAACTGCGGGACAGCGAAGGTAACTCCAATAAATAAGAATCCAATGCATTTATTTCGATTGAATGTATAGTTAAAATCAGATGTTGGCAACATGACCATTTTCTATAAAATATGAAATTATGTATCGTGTTCTCGTTGCAGATATCAATATCTGTGTATCGGAGTCACACTATATTTGGGTTTATTAGTATGGAACAGCAGGTACCTGTAACGGTCACAAGAAAATCGCTATGTACCATAAATTCATGAATCTCTATGCAGATGAATAAATTCAGTCCACACAAAATCGGTTTCAGATGTCGCGAAGACTGAACTCACGAGCCTGCGCGAGCAGACACCTGCGCATACATACATAACCGCCTCAATTAGATTCCAAATTTAGGATTGTAAGACTGAACTCACGAGAAATTACGAGCAGGCATCTGCGCATACATACATAACCGCCTTAATTAGATTCCAAAGTTAGGATTGTAAGACTGAACTCACGAGCATTCACGAGCAGACACCTGCGCATACATACATAACCGCCTTAATTAGATTCCAAAGTTAGGATTGTAAGACTGAACTCACGAGAATTCACGAGCAGACACCTGCGCATACATACATAACCGCCTCAATTAGATTCCAAAGTTAGGATTGTAAGACTGAACTCACGAGAATTCACGAGCAGACACCTGCGCATACATACATAACCGCCTTAATTAGATTCCAAAGTTAGGATTGTAAGACTGAACTCACGAGCATCCACGAGCAGACACCTACGCATACATATAAGCCGCCTTAATTAGATTCCAAAGTTAGGATTGTAAGACTGAACTCACAAACATTAACGAGCAGACACCTGCGCATAATACATAACCGCCTTAATTAGACTCTAAAGTTAGGATTGTAAGACTGAACTCACGAGCATTCACGAGCAGACATATGCGCATACATACATAACCGCCTTAATTAGATTCCAAAGTTAGGATTGTAAGTCTGAACTCACGGTCATTCACGATTAGACACATGCGCATACATACATAACCGCCTTAATTAGATTCCAAAGTTAGAATTGTAAGACTGAACATACGAGCAGACACCTGCGCATACATACATAACCGCCTTAATTAGATTCCAAAGTTAGGATTGTAAGACTGAACTCACGAGCATCCACGAGCAGACACCTACGCATACATATAAGCCGCCTTAATTAGATTCCAAAGTTAGGATTGTAAGACTGAACTCACAAACATTAACGAGCAGACACCTGCGCATAATACATAACCGCCTTAATTAGACTCCAAAGTTAGGATTGTAAGACTGAACTCACGAGCATTCACGAGCAGACATATGCGCATACATACATAACCGCCTTAATTAGATTCCAAAGTTAGGATTGTAAGTCTGAACTCACGGTCATTCACGATTAGACACATGCGCATACATACATAACCGCTTTAATTAGATTCCAAAGTTAGAATTGTAAGACTGAACTTACGAGCAGACACCTGCGCATACATACATAACCGCCTTAATTAGATTCCAAAGTTAGGATTGTAAGACTGAACTCTCGGTCATTCACGATTAGACACATGCGCATACATACATAACCGCCTTAATTGGATTCCGAAGTTAGGATTGTAAGACTGAACTTACGAGCAGACACCTGCGCATACATACATAATCGTCTTAATTAGATTCCAAAGTTAGGATTGTAAGACTGAACTTACGAGCAGACACCTGCGCATACATACATAACCGCCTTAATTAGATTCCAAAGTTAGGATTGTAAGACTGAACTCACGGTCATTCACGATTAGACACATGCGCATACATACATAACCGCCTTAATTAGATTCCAAAGTTAGGATTGTAAGACGGAACTTACGAGCAGACACCTGCGCATACATACATAACCGCCTTAATTAGATTCCAAAGTTAGGATTGTAAGACTGAACTCACGGTCATTCACGATTAGACACATGCGCATACATACATAACCGCCTTAATTAGATTCCAAAGTTAGGATTGTAAGACTGAACTTACGAGCAGACACCTGCGCATACATACATAATCGCCTTAATTAGATTCCAAAGTTAGGATTGTAAGACTGAACTCACGAGCATTCACGAGCAGACATCTGCGCATACATACATAACCGCCTTAATTAGATTCCAAAGTTAGGATTGTAAGTCTGAACTCACGGTCATTCACGATTAGACACATGCGCATACATACATAACCGCCTTAATTAGATTCCAAAGTTAGGATTGTAAGACTGAACTGACGGTCATTCACGATTAGACACTTGCGCATACATACATAACCGCCTTAATTAGATTCCAAAGTTAGGTTTGTAAGACTGAACTTACGAGCCCGCACGAGCAGACAGACACCTGCACATAAATACGTAACCCCTTGAATAGGATTTCAAAGTTAGGATTGTATGTGTGTCGGATGTACTATTAGTTATCCATCTTTTTGCTTTCCCGATATGTTTGGATTTGTTATTTTTATTTCTTTATTAATTTCTTATACTATGTAATATGAAGAACGTATGGTTTGAGATATTGATGGCAATATATGTTTTAGACCTCCTGAACACATTTTACTTATTCTTGAAGAGATGTCCGTCTGTCTGTGGTTAAATTTTTATGTACACGATAAACGCTACAAATATTAATGGACTTTTACGATACTTTAAACCTGACTTTGCTATCGAAAAATCTAAAACTAGATATGTTTTTTATTCGAGCAACAACTTCTAAATTTATTTGAAATTTTATGTTTTTATTACGTGGCAGCATTGGACAAAATTTGACATAATCATGCATAAAAGGGGTTATGTTTGGCTCAATGATATGAAACATGATAATTTCAATCATTGTTGTGAAAAATAGCTGCGATATAAATTTTGTGCTCGTGATGTCATTAGCCCCCTCGAGAGGGAAAGTTACTTCCCCGGAGGTACATTTTCAAGTAAAGTATTATTTGGAGGACTTTTTCAAGTTTTTTAAAGTGAAGGGTAACCACTATAATTGTAATCATTTGGAACAACGATGCCAGTTGTTCAAAAAATATTTAATATTTGAAAAATAAAAATCGACAAGCTACTTAATGATTTATGATAGGAGAAAATCGAGTTGAACCACACCCCAGTTATTTTGATTTCTTTTTTTGAAATAAATGTTTTCGGCATTTCGTACAACTGCTCCAAAACCTCCTTGGTTGAGCTGGATAGTTTGAGTATTTAAAAAAAAGAACCTATCTTCCAGCGCAGATAAAAGCATCAGCATCCACGAACATGTTTAGCACCTACTATACGCGTCTTAGCATCGAACTTATTTATTTCTTTATTTATTCGCCGTCATCGAGGGGCCGACCCAAAGGGTATTCAAACTCACAAAGCTTCGCTACGGAAATTAATATCGATGAATGGGGTTGTTTCTCTAAGATGGCACTTTAAGAAAAATTGCAGCGTCCACTTCGACGATAAGAACTTGCAATTTCGTCCCAGTAGCTCAACGGTAAAGCATCGGTTGGTTAGTTCTGAGATCCAGGGTTCGATTTCCGGTTGGAGCAGCAAGGTTCTTTCTTTACAATGGCGCCAAAACAAATCAGCCCTGTGGGTTAGTGTAGAGATATCGGAAATCTGAAAGTGACCCTTGTACAGATTCAGTGGACTTTAGAAGATTGAACGTCGTTTTCAGATTGGGAGGATAACGAAAAAGCAGGATACTAACCTGAGTAAAAATAGTAGTAGCATGAGGCTAACCTGCGGTAAAATAGCAGGGGGTGGACAATCAAATTGTCAGTTTTCAGCCAATCTGACATTAGAGGCTGAAGAATGCAGAGTCCAATTCGACGATAATAGTTTGCAATTACGTCCAAATAGCTCAACGGTAGACCATCAGATGGCCAGTTCGGAGATCCAGGGTTAGATTCCTGATTGGAGCAGTAAGGCTCTTTACAAAATGTTTATAATATAATATGAACAGTAACATTAATTATTATTAATATTAACATTAATATTACCATTAACATTAAATATAATAATATTAACATTAAAAATATGCTGGCCATGAAGAAAGTATAGCACTTTGTAAACAGCATCGATCTTAAAAAGTTTCAATTTCAGATTGACTGAGATCTTAGATAGTGACATTGAGCTTAATATTAGGCGCATTCTGCGATTATGAACTTGGCCGTTGAAAGTTTCCGCAGCCTGGGTGCAATATTTGTGAAATTTTGAGACAGCTGCGTGGTAGAACTAAAATTGACGGTCTCCATAGGACTTCGCAAAATTGTGGCACATAACACGTTTTTATTTTTTTGCCACTCTAGGTATTCTATGATGACGAGCTCATAAAAAGCTTGAAACCGGTTCAAGGATGCTTGTACCTTCAACGAGCGATTAATATAGAAATAGAGGGTTCTCCATATAGGTGGATTTAAGTAGAATTTTTTTTTTTTAATTTTCCAGGCTTACAAAATTTAAAAATTATTTCTGAAAAATTGGTAAAAAATTTTATTGCGACTAAAGTGAACATACCAAATGAAATACAGATATCGACATCAATCAACGTTTTATTAATAGCTCCCACATTAATCGAAAAATTAATGCTACTTAACATAAAAAAAAAATTTAGAGTTTCTACGAAAACTTTTGCTTGTCCTATACATTATGAAATATTAATATAGTAATTCGTTTCTATTACTTTTTGTGAAATTGATTAAACAAATTTAGAATTACATTTTTACTTTCTCGTGCTATTCAATATAATTTAGATAAAGTATTGTTTTCACGAAAATTTTCGATTTTGAGATTTTGGTGCCAATATATGTTTTAGGATCGCCCGAACACGTTTCGATTATTTTTGGGGTAGTGTCCGTCTGTCTGTCTGTGGTTTATTTCTGTTGTGTACGATGACTTCCAAAATATTAATGAATTTACCGAAAATTTGTATCCGGCTTTCTTAATAAAAATATAGAACTATATAGATTTTTCTTAAAATTCAAGCGAAAACTTCAAAATGTGTTTGACATTTTATATTTTTTAACATGGCAGTATAGGACAAAAGTTGACATAACTATGTATAACAGGGATAATGTATAGCACAATTATCGCGAAACTTAACAGTTTCATTCATAAATTCAGTGAAAAATAGCTGTCATACACTCTTTGTGTTCGTAACATCATAAGACCTCCTCGGGAGTGGGGGGGGGGCGAGATACCCCTGTAGTTGTACATTGTCGAACTGGCTATCATTCCAAAGACTTTTCAAGGCCTTTAAAATGAAGGGAAACATGAAATAATTGTGATCATTTGGATCAACGGTACAGTTTGTTCTAATTTTTTCTTGCAAAATTTGCAAAATTTGAAAAAAAAAAAAATCACGGGCTATTTAAAATTAGGCATGGAAGGGGTTATTTATGAATCAATGATAACGAAACTTAACCGTTTCAATCATTGTAATGAAAAATAGTCCCGATATAAGTTTCGTGTTTGTGAGATCATTATAGTCACCCCCTCACCCCCTGAGTTCGAACCAGAGCCGTAGCCAGAGATGAAGTTGAAGAGGAGCTGGAGGGAAATTCAAGGGGATGTCAATAGTCAGGAGAGGCTCAGCGGTAACACAATGAGTGATTAGCATTTATAAACTATAATAGTAACTATTATATATTTCAATCGATATAAATTATTTACAAATAATTGCATATATCTAGAGCTGGCGGGAATAAGCACTTAAGACATAAACAAGGATACTGAGATATTAACGGTTGAAAATTGGGGTATTTTCAGGAAAACGTTTTTCTCAATTTTTAACACTTTACAATATAGTTGAAAGTGTTTATGACTTTGTTCAGTTTGTCTTTCTGTCCGTGCGTTAGCACGATAATTGCAGTAAAAATGCTTTATCAAAATGAAATTTTAGTATGTTTGTCAGATGGTCTGTGGAACCTATGGGAATATAAATGAATAATATCACCCAATTAGTTTTTTATTGAACCCTATGGGACCTAATGTTTCAAACATTTTCAAGCAAATTTAAAATTCACAGATTGTTTCGAAATGTTCAGGAAATATTCAGATTGTCGCATAAAATATATAGAAAAAATTTCAGGAAAATATGTCAGGCAGTTTTTTAAATAAAAATTATTTAATATAAGGAGAAAAACAAATTCAATTAAATTCTGACTCTCGTTATATCCTCCAGAAAGGAAAAGAGATATATTATGTAATAAATTTATTTAATTTAAGTTTAATTATTTTATTATTTTATATATTAGTTTAATTATTTTATATATGAGAAAGATTTCACATCTTAAAATAAATATGGTAGATAACAATTTTTCAAATTTTTAAATAAAATAAATTATTATAGTATTGTGATGAATGAAACGATCGGAAAAATAGTTATGAATGAAAATGCTGCTTTTATATAGAGGTGATTTATATTTCGATGACGTCATTTAAATAAAGTTAATTTGTTTCCGAGATGAAGTTTTCAAATATAATAAATTATTGTAGTGTTATGATAATTTAAAAATATTACCGAGGAATGTATCGCATTTTAGAGATGTTTAAACCAGGCAATTTATATTTCAATGACGTTATTTGAATGAAGTTCATTTTCTTCGATGAAGTTTTCGAATATAATAAATTAAGGTAGTATTGTGATAATTTTAAAAATATTACCGATGAATGTATCGCATTTTAGAGATGTTTGTATAAAATTGTATTGAAGTTGGAAAGTGTTTCACAATCAATGCTTTATGCATGATTGATCTTTTTTGTTATTTTTTACTTTCAAACTGTATGTTTAATTTTTATACAGTTTGTTACACCTTTTTAAGCTAAATAAGCATAGAATAGTATTGAATGATATATATAAATAGTACTGAATGATTACTTTAGAAAGTGGTTTTCGCGGTTAACACTGACTTAAGTGGTTATTCCCGAAGCCAAATTATGACAGCTATGTTGACCTATAGAGACGTAAGTTATTATTCCTGACTTATGTGGTTATTCTCAAACTAAATTATGACAGACTTTTTTTTATAAATACAAACATAAGTAATTGATTCTTTAATTTCAAATTGATCATGATGCCACACTTAAATTTCAATCCAATTCCAATTCCAATTCCGAGTTGCTTTTATTATTATTTAATATTTTTTAATGCTACATTGATTAAAGATTTTGTGAAAAAACGTGAAAAATGTTGAAGTACTGTTTCAACAAATTCGTCTAAAAATTATGTAAAAATAAAATTAAAAATTAATGCACCTTTAGTTATAAATAAATTAGCTAACTTTAAATGTATATAAACATAAGCATATAAAACTTAATTACTTGATAAAAATATTTCAATTATAGTTCAATATCAACTCTATCAGGATCAATATCTGGTTCATTTGAAACCGGAAGCAGGGTATAGAATTGATGAAAAATAGATAGTATCAAAGACAGATGAGATAATACATCTTTCTGTTTTCTTGCATTAATGGGCCAGACGGTTTAATTGCAATCAGAGAGATGTTTCATTTTTACAGAAAGCGAAATGGTTCATTTAAGTTCAGTGACAATTTGTTATCTATAGTTCCAAAATAATCACAAGAATATTTCAGTCACCGAACATTGTTCTACCTAAAAGCCTCGGCATCTGATTATTTCTTTCTTAAAAGTAAAGAGGACTCTAATCACTATTTTTGACTTATGTGCTTTTTCCAAACTGGTATTTCTGCAAAATCTATATAGAATAATTACTTTTTTTGACTTATGTGGTTCTTGACCATTCTTGACTTATGTGTTTTTTCCATAGTGATTTCGATGCAAAATCTAATTGGTTATTAATGATTTTTCTATTATATTAACATCTTGGAAGTCCAATCGACTTATGTGTTTTTCCACAATATAAATCATAAATTTCTTTAACAGAATATGTTATAAAAGAAAAATCACAATTTTTGACTTATGTGCTTTTTCTCGCAACCTCTAGATATATATTTGCAAGCTAAGATCCGATTATTAATATATATACAGCTACTATACATCAATATTAATATTTAAAAATTACAATTGATTTTAATGTAAGCATTAACTAGTAGTAAAGCTGTTAATAATTCGTTGAAAAATTCTGAAAGTTAATAAAAGTTAATGTTTAATATTAACTCTTAACTACTTATCAGTTGATTTTGACTTTATAATGTATAACAGTGAACACCGCAACAATGCAAAAGTATCCTATATAATATTGTCATAATTTTTAAATATTTTTAAATTAAATATGTAGATAAATTGTTCATTAGTATAACCAAAAATTCAGATACATTAAAAAAAATCTGATGTGGGCAACACATGACTTTCCTTATATAATGCAGTGAATTTACTACTTTTACAGTAGAAAAATAGGTTTTTTCTTATAGTAGTTACTTATATTCCTTCTAAGATATTGAATTTTCGTCAATTAGTCGTAATTTTCATTGATTTTGCGCCAATTTCACCAATTTGGCGAGATTTTCGTTAATTTAGCAACATTTTAAAAAGTCGCCAAATTGGCGACATTCCGCCAAATTCGTCCCCAAAATCTCGCCAAGTGTTATGGAAGGAGAAATAAGTTATTCTTACAGCAGATAAATGACTATTGCAGTTCAAATACAAAAGTAGTACTCAAAGTATTTTTCTCATGAATGGAACGAGCTAGATCTACGAGAATGGTGTCACCAAATTTATCGCATGGTATTACATATGAAAAGTGAACAAGTTTCTCAATAGGAAATATTTTTTTTTATTTTATATGACTTTTTGATAATTTTTTTAAAAGATGTGCAATATCTCGAGAATGGTTCATGTTAGCGTTCTAAAATTTATGCCAATCGTTTTCTAATGAAAAATTACATAAGAAATGTCCATTTGCGTAACTATAATAGCGGTTTTGATTTTTTGACGATTTTTTCAAAATTTCGCTCGCAAACTTAGGGGTGTCTGAACATTCGATTGCGTATAAAAACAATAGGCTTCCAGCGTTTACGGATTGTGATTTTTGTACCAAATTTCGTTCGAATCGTTCCATTTGTTCGTCAGTTATCGTCTCCACAGACTCACTGACACACACACTCACACACACATACTTTCACACACACACACGCACACACAGACATCACTTCAAAAATGTTTGATTCGGGATCAGGGATGCTTGAAACGTGCTCTCCCGTCGAAAACTCGAATTCGAATTTTCGACCCCGTCACAATACTTTCCTTATACATTATGTATATAAGGAAAGTAAAAATTAAAACAAACTAATTTATAAAAATATCTCAAAGAAATTGTTTATGCATTATTTAAATGACATTTTATATGAAATTTCATATTACTACTAACCTGGTTACGGCCTCTGCCTGGTTACGGCTCCGGTTCGAACGGCAAATACGTGTGTAGAAAGTTGTGTACACAAGCATACTTAAATTTGTCCGAAATCTACTTTAAACTGTAGCTCTCAGTAAAAGTGTGCCTCGTGTTCAGACACGAAATAAAACAGCAAATAATCCAGTCTAGTCCATTCCGAGAGCTGAAAATATAAACCTGTAAATTCTTTACATAATAAGAAAACTCCCTTCTTCCTACCGGACAACGGGATTTCTTATATCTACAGGGTAGCTGGTTTCAACTATTTCACAGTGTACTAACCAATATCTATTATCAAAGTTTGTTCATTCATCACGACTTGTTATCGATCTTCGTGGTATGATCCCTTATGTGATATGATCTCATAGAGGCGTGTGTTTGCTGACAGTGAAATTCATTAGATACACAGGGGATCAGATATATAAAATGGAACGTTTTTCTCCCGACTTTGACAAATGGACCTACGATAGATCTATCTTGTGGTGAAAAATAATGTGTGTCGCAAAATTGATATTAGTGGGATTCTTAAGCCGTTAGATCAAGTGGATTTATGTAACAAAATGTATATAGTCATATAGTAGATTTTCTATTTTTTACTGATGGAGTACAGTGTTCGCATACCATCCCGAATTTGTTGATTATAATTAATTTATTTTTTTATTATTTTATTTTAAAAAATCTGATGTGGGCAACACATGACTTTCCTTATATAATGTAATGAATTTACTACTTTTACAGTAAAACAAATTGGTTTTTCTTATAGTAGATACTAATATTCTTTCCAAGATATTGAATTTTCGACAATTAGTGGTCATTTTCATTGATTTAGCGTCATTTTTATCCTTTTGGCAAGATTTTCGTTAATTTGGCAACATTTCAAAAAGTCGCCAAGTTGGCGGCATTCCGCCAATTTCGTCGCCAAAATCTCGCCAAGCGTTATGGACGAAGAAATAAGTTATTCTTACAGCAGATAAATGATTATTGACGTTCAAATGCAAAAGTATTACTCAAAGTATCTTTTTTCATGAATGGAACGAGCTAGATCCACGAGAATGATGTCACCCAATTTATCGCATGATATTACATATGAAAAGTGAACATGTTTCTCAATAGGATTTTTTTTCTATTTTATATGACTTTTTGATATTCTTTTTGAAAAATGTGCAATATCTCGAGCGCGGTTCATGTTAGCGTTCTAAAATTTATGCCAATCGTTTTCTAATGAAAAATTACATAAGAAATGTCTATTTGCGTAACTTTATTAGTGGTTTTGATTTTTTGACGATTTTTTCAAAATTTCATTCCAAAATTTAGGGGGGTTTTGAACATTCGATTGCGTATAAAAACAATAGACTTCCAGTGTTTACGGAATGTGATTTTTGTACCAAATTTGGTTCGAATCGGTCCATTCGTTCGTCAGTTATCGTCTCCACAGACCCACTGACACACACACACACACGCAGACATCACTTCAAAAATGTTTGATTCGGGGATGCTTGAAACGTGCTCTCCCGTCGAAAACTCGAATTCGAATTTTCGACCCCGTCACAATACTTTCCTTATACATTATGTATATAGGGAAAGTAAAAATGCGTGAGTTACCTTTTTCCTATGGACAGGCATTTGCTTGCCTTTACTGTTTTTTACTCCTTTGATTTATTTGTTTAGATAAAGGAGGGACTCTTTTATGATTTAGAAATATGTTGAAACATTTAAATATTTCAAACACTTAAATATTTCATATTTCATGTTCTTACATTTAAGATTGCGCTCCATTGCAGATAATAAACTCTATAGACGGGTTTCATGCTAATTATGTGTGAGACCAAATAAAGCAATATATGTTTAAAGTAATATGCTATGGTGTGGAAGAATCTGAACAAAGGTTCCGACGCACAGGCACCAAATTTGCCATTTTGCTTGAACGATGTTTACGACCCATAAATTCACCAATTTGCAACGAAATCAACAAGTTGGAGAGTCACAAGGTCTAGTTCGACGTAATACACGCTTCAAACTTAACTCAAAAAATATATCAGAAAGGAAAAATCCAACTAGGACCTGCTCTAAACCAACAGAGGGCAAAGCAAAGCCATTCAAGTTAAGGGCACAATGAAGGCATGTTTCTTCGAAGCAAGGTAAAAATCTAATTACCTAACAGAGAACGTGGACGCGAAGCAGAAAAGAAATGGTATTCGATATGATGAGATCTAAGAAGTTTCAATGTGTGTAGACTTAAAAGTAGTAATCATGTGAATATACCCAAATGAAATATGGAGTCGAACAAATTCGCTCTCTAATGGCAAGTGCCCTAAGTCAACAGCCATAAATGTGCTCCTTAGTGCAATTAACATGCACACAAGGTATGTACCAGATCTATATTTCAACAATTGGGTCGAAGAAAGAAATGGTAGCGTTTTGCTAAATAACTGCTTTGTCTTCCATCATCTCCTTTAAGTCACTCTCATAAGAGATGGAATGATTTTCTTAAACACGAGGATTAAAAAAAGATGAACCAAACTTTACGAGGTGGTAGTACACACCAAACCAAGCATTTTTCGTCACAGTTTACCGGGCCAAAAAATGAAACGAAAAGGCGCCAGTGGACGCGTAATGGTGAAACCGATGAGGTGAGGCGAAAACAGAAGAATTACTTAGAAGTTATAAAATGACATTTAATAATCAATAATAACAGTAACGGCGGTCAAAAATGAATTAGGCAGTCAATATTAGACAGTCAATGCCGAATAAAAAGGTTGTGATTCAAACATGAAGGCAAGCAAAATGGCCAAAGTGGCGGTAACTTTCGAGACTTAGAATGTGTTTGAGTGCCATGACAAAAGGCAATGGAGGCCCAACATGCAGTTCAATATCCAAGACGATAACAGAGGTATGTGCCAATCTACATTAAATTTAGGTCGATATGATTTTAAGTAAATATATTCCTGGTCTCACACAGCCAGTTTCTCCTCCTTAAATATATATATATATATATATATATATATATATATATATATATAATGTAAAACATGAAATAATTGCTACAATTTTAGTGAACTGATTAAAATCTAAAAGCAAAAAAATAATTTATAATACAACTTGCTACTTGTACATTGCTACTTGTCCTATTTAGGAATTTATATATATATATGACATAAAGAGAATAAAGAATGACAATGTATCAAAAATTCGCCGGGGGGGATTGTGACCCCCACTTCCCGGTTAAGCCAGCTTAACGTCATGACAACACTCCCGGAAGTGGATACACTGTCGAAAACCAAGTACACAAAATTTAAAAATCCATATGAAAAATGTAAAGTCAAAAGTTGAAAGACACAACTACAATAAATGAAATTTCAAGATACAGTGTTACCTACATCTGCACAAAAGACAACATATAATATCTAATATCGAAGAGATAACAATACGAACTGACCTCGCGCTCACATTACCATCCTAGCTCTCATACAGTTATAGAAACGACTTCCACAAAGCCTAAACTAAACACCCTTTAGCTTTGCAACCAATACGTCCCAGGTAGTCGTATATCTGACAACACTCCCGGAAGTGGATACACTGTCGAAAACCAAGTACACAAAATTTAAAAATCCATATGAAAAATGTAAAGTCAAAAGTTGAAAGACTCAACTACAATAAATGAAATTTCAAGATACAGTGTTACCTACATCTGCACAAAAGACAACATATAATATCTAATATCGAAGAGATAACAATACGAACTGACCTCGCGATCACATTACCATCCTAGCTCTCATACAGTTATAGAAACGACTTCCACAAAGCCTAAACTAAACACCCTTTAGCTTTGCAACCAATACGTCCCAGGTAGTCGTATATCTCCATCTGTTTAAACTGCAAGTGTTCTTTTATTTAGATACTAGCCGCCTTTGGCGACCAGCCTGTTCGCAACTCTTTTTTTTTTTTTTGCGACCCAGACCGTGCCCCTTACCAACAAAGGGTTTAAAGGGTGGAAAGCACGGCCGGGAAACGAGCTACCCCAGCAATAGAACAAAAACACCGCGAATAAGTCCGTGTAAAAATATCCTCAGTTTTCCCACATTAAACAGGAAAGAAGAGACCAGAGAGGCAGAAAAACCAAGAACCAAATAAACAATCCACCACTAAATAAGAAAACAAATATATATGAAACAAATGCCAAAAATGTCTCTCCGGAAGAAAATACAAATCAACAAATTAACAGCCACGTCCAAACGCGAGGAACACAAAAACTTCAACCCAAATAAAAACAAAGCCAACAAATCTCCAAATACTCCGGAAAAACCTACATAAACATAAAAATAAACCAATCCTTCCAAACACCTTAATAACACAAGAACAGAAATAACAACTACCAACCCAAAAACAAGCAGATAGACTAAAAACGAAAGAAAACCAAGAGGACCAATACCACCTCAAAGCAACAAGAAAAGAAGCGGCACCAACCAAAGGCAAAAACAAACACAAACCCCAAATAAAAGTTTACAATCCAACAGTCAGAATTCACCGAAAATCAAGGAAATACCATAAGCAAACTAGCATGTCCTCCAACTACAATCCAAGAAAAATAACCAAAATACGAAGTACAATCCTCCCCCACAACAAACAAACGAGAAAAAAAAAGTGCGTCGCCATCAACATCCAAGAACCACACCAAAACAAAACTTTTCCAACATACATAAAAAACCAACCAACAGCAAAGATGTCCCAGGGAGCGCCTATAAAACCTAATGTCAAACTACAAAACAAATAAGCTAAAAACCTAATCTTCAACATTTCTTTCCAGGCAAAAACGCGCCACCGACAGAACGGCGACGCCCCTCACCCACAGAATATTTATTATTTTTCAAAAAAAAAAAAAAAAAAAAAAAAAAAAAAAAAAAAAAAAAAAAGAAAAAGTGTTCGCAACTCTTGAAAATGCTGATCGTGGCAAATTCCAACCGTGGCAAACTCGTTGGCGCGACCTACCATAAAGGTGTAAGGTAACTGGTTGGACGGCCAGGATGTGCCACCCAATTTAGACCGGAACCCAGTGGGGGAGGCATCTACAGGGAACGTACCCTCCTTCCCCTACCACCAACCTCTCGGAAAAACATACGGACCCATATGTTTAACGTGATCGTACTCCGCGTGAACATGGCTGCAGTTTTGGCAGTGGCGGGAATAAAAACCCGGGCCTACCGAGTGAAATTCTCGCGCGCTAACCACTGGGGTACTTCGCCCTCCGCGACATTTTCCATAACTTTCTTTTTATTCACCGAATTTAGACCGGAACCCAGTGGGAGAGGCAGCCACGGGGACCGTACCCTCCTTCCCCAACCACCAACCTCTCGGAAGGACTTACAGACCCACATGTTTACTCCGCGTGAACACGGCGGCAATTTTGGAAATCGAACCCGGGCCTACCGCGTGCAATTCCCGCGCGCTAACCACTGGGCTACTTCGCCCTCCGAGACAATCTCCATAACTTTCTTTTTATTATTCACCCAATTTAGACCGTACCCTCCTTCCCCTACCACCAACCTCTCGGAAGGACTCACGAACCCACATGTTTAACGTGATCGTACTTTGCGTGAACGTAGCGTAAGTTTTGGCAGTGGCGGGAATCGAACCCTGTTCGCTACCCTTGAAAATTCTGACCGTGGCAAACTCGTTGGCGCGACCTACCAGAAAGGTGTAAGGTAACTGCTTGGAAGGCCAGGAAGTGCCACACAATTTAGACCGGAACCCAATGGGGGAGGCATCCAAAGAGACCGTACCCTCCTTCCCCTACCACAAACCTCTCGGAAGGACTTGCAGTCCCACACGTTTAACGTGATCGTACTCCGCGTGAACACGGCTGCAGTTTTGGCAATGGCGGGAATCGAACCCGGGCCTACCGAGTGAAATTCCGGCGCGCTAACCACTGGGCTACCGTGCCATCCGCGACAATCTCCATAACTTTATTTTTATTCGGCAATTTTGGGAATCGAACCAGGGCCTACCAAGTGCAAATCCCGCGCACTAACCACTGGGGTACTTCACACTCCGCGATATTCTTCATAACTTATTTTTTATTCACCCAATTTAGACCGGAACCAAGTGGGAGAAGCATCCACAGGGACCGTACCCTTCTTCCCCTACCACCAACCTCTTTATTTTTATTCGGCAATTTTGGGAATCGAACCCGGGCCTACCGAGTGCAATTTCCGCGCGCTAACCATTGGGCTACTTTGCCCTACGCGACAATCTCCATAACTTTCTTTTTTTTCATCCAATTTAGACCGTACCCTCCTTCCCCTACCACCAACTTCTCGGAAGGACTCACGGACCCACATGTTTAACGTGCTCGTACTCCGCGTAAACACGGCGGCAATTTTGGGAATCGAACCCGGGCCTGGTAACTGGTTGGACGGCCAGGATGTGCCACCCAATTTAGACCGGAACCCAGTGGGGGAGGCATCCACAGGGAACGTACCCTCCTTCCCCTACCACCAACCTCTCGGAAAAACATACGGACCCATATGTTTAACGTGATCGTACTCCATGTCAGTGGCGAAAATCGAACCCGGGCCTACCGCGTGCAATTCCCGCGCGCTAACCACTGGGCTACTTCGCCCTCCGCGACAATCTCCATAACTTTCTTTTTATTCACCCAATTTAGACCGTACCCTCCTTCCCCTACCACCAACCTCTCGGAAGGACTCACGAACCCACATGTTTAACGTGATCGTACTCTGCGTGAACGTGACGTAAGTTTTGGCAGTGGCGGGAATCGAACCCGGGCCTACTGAGTGCAATTCCCGCGCGCTAACCACTGGGCTGCCGCGCCCTCCGCGACAATCTCCATAACTTTCTATATATTCACCCAATTTAGACGGGAACCCAGTGGGGGAGGCATCCACAGGGGCCGTATCCTCCTTCCCCTACCACCAACCTCTCAGAAGAACTTACGGACCCACATATTTAACGTGATCGTATTCCACGTAAACACGGCGGCAGTTTTGGCAGTGGCGGGAATCGAACCCGGGCCTACCGCTAACTTCCCGCGCGCTAATTTGCAATTTAAAATGACCATATGCTTAATTCCGTCATCCTCATTCCATTGTTTCATTGTTCCATCATTTAAAATATTCATAAAATTAAAATATCCATTTAAAAAAATCCAAAAGTTAAACTATACATTTAAAAAATCCATATCGTTCCATCATTTAAAATATAAATATAATAATTTATATGGAGTAAAGGAGCTCTATTCAGAACCGTGACGTCACCTCCACCTTGACGTCCCCACCCACCACCTTCCCTCCTTCTGCGGGGGAGAAACGCCGGTTAAGAAGCGGCACGCCGAGCGGAACGCTGAGAAATTGAAATTCGGAAACTTTTAAAATCCCGATCCTGTGGGCAATACGGAATATTTCCTGACCAGATTGGACTTGTAAGAATGCCAGATGTTTGACCTTTCTAAAAATGTAAATTATGAGTCGAAATTATGAGTACTTTTTACTATGCGAGAATTTAAAAACCAAAAATCCTTTTTTTTGAGCCAAAAGTGACTTTTGTTTTAAAATCATAAAAAAATATTAGAATTTGTCCCTGAGATTTGAAATTGATATATTTTTACTCGAAATTCTCTGCTCTTTCCGATGGTGTGATTTGTTTTTTTCTACAATGTCTGGATCGTGGAGAAAAAAGAGCAAAAAGGTCAAAAAATGGTCGAAATCGCATAAAACATTAAATAACAAAAAAAATAATTAAAATTTTAAAAATCGGTTTTCACGTGTCCCCTTCCCACCCCCCAGGGTCTCCGATTGCCAAATTTCATAGCTCTCCGACGCGCGGTCGCGAAACGTATAGTGTATAAGGCAGACAGACACACAGACACACACACAGACATTGCCTTTTATTATTTACTAGCCGCCTTTGGCGACCAGCCTGTTCGCTACCCTTGAAAATTCTGACCGTGGCAAACTCGTTGGCGCGACCTACCAGAAAGGTGTAAGGTAACTGCTTGGAAGGCCAGGAAGTGCCACACAATTTAGACCGGAACCCAATGGGGGAGGCATCCAAAGAGACCGTACCCTCCTTCCCCTACCACAAACCTCTCGGAAGGACTTGCAGTCCCACACGTTTAACGTGATCGTACTCCGCGTGAACACGGCTGCAGTTTTGGCAATGGTGGGAATCGAACCCGGGCCTACCGAGTGAAATTCCGGCGCGCTAACCACTGGGCTACCGTGCCATCCGCGACAATCTCCATAACTTTATTTTTATTCGGCAATTTTGGGAATCGAACCAGGGCCTACCAAGTGCAAATCCCGCGCACTAACCACTGGGGTACTTCACCCTCCGCGATATTCTTCATAACTTATTTTTTATTCACCCAATTTAGACCGCCGCTTGTGGGGCTCCTCCTCTGGATTGGTGTTGGCCGGATCGTCGGACGGAGACCATGTGAGTTAGCTTCCGCTATCTCTCTTCCCGGCCACACAATTTGTTACCATAAACCCTTGGGTTGGTCGTGTGGTCTGGGCTTTCTACCCAATTTAGACCGGAACCAAGTGGGAGAAGCATCCACAGGGACCGTACCCTTCTTCCCCTACCACCAACCTCTTTATTTTTATTCGGCAATTTTGGGAATCGAACCCGGGCCTACCGAGTGCAATTTCCGCGCGCTAACCATTGGGCTACTTTGCCCTACGCGACAATCTCCATAACTTTCTTTTTATTCATCCAATTTAGACCGTACCCTCCTTCCCCTACCACCAACTTCTCGGAAGGACTCACGGACCCACATGTTTAACGTGCTCGTACTCCGCGTAAACACGGCGGCAATTTTGGGAATTGAACCCGGGCCTGGTAACTGGTTGGACGGCCAGGATGTGCCACCCAATTTAGACCGGAACCCAGTGGGGGAGGCATCCACAGGGAACGTACCCTCCTTCCCCTACCACCAACCTCTCGGAAAAACATACGGACCCATATGTTTAACGTGATCGTACTCCATGTCAGTGGCGAAAATCGAACCCGGGCCTACCGCGTGCAATTCCCGCGCGCTAACCACTGGGCTACTTCGCCCTCCGCGACAATCTCCATAACTTTCTTTTTATTCACCAAATTTAGACCGTACCCTCCTTCCCCTACCACCAACCTCTCGGAAGGACTCACGAACCCACATGTTTAACGTGATCGTACTCTGCGTGAACGTGGCGTAAGTTTTGGCAGTGGCGGGAATCGAACCCGGGCCTACTGAATGCAATTCCATAACTTTCTACATATTCACCCAATTTAGACGGGAACCCAGTGGGGGAGGCATCCACAGGGGCCGTATCCTCCTTCCCCTACCACCAACCTCTCGGAAGGACTTACGGACCGACATATTTAACGTGATCGTATTCCACGTAAACACGGCGGCAGTTTTGGCAGTGGCGGGAATCGAACCCGGGCCTACCGCTAACTTCCCGCGCGCTAATTTGCAATTTAAAATGACCATATGCTTAATTCCATCATCCTCATTCCATTGTTTCATTGTTCCATCATTTAAAATATCCATAAAATTAAAATATCCATTTAAAATATCCAAAAGTTAAAATATACATTTAAAAAATCCAGATCGTCCCATCATTTAAAATATAAATATAATAATTTATATAGAGCAAAGGTGCTCTATTCAGAACCGTGACGTCACCTCCACCTTAACGTCCCCACCCACCACCTTCCCTGCTTCAGCGGGGGAGAAACGAACGGAACGCCGAGAAATTTAAAATCATGACGTCTTTAAAATTGCGATCCTGAAGGCAATTTTCATTATTTCTGGACCAGATTAGACTTGTAAGAATGCCAGATATTTCAGCTTTCTAAAAATGTAAATTATTAGTCAAAATTATGAGTACTTTTTACTATGCGAGAATTTAAAAACCAAAAATCGTTTTTTTGAGCCAAAAGTGACTTTTGTTTTAAAATCTTTAAAAAATATTAGAAATCGAAATGGAGATTTGAAATTGATATATTTTTACTCGTAATTGTCTGCTCTTTCCGATGGTGTGAGTTGTTTTTTTCTACGACGTCTGGATCGTGGAGAAAAAAGGGCAAAAAGGGCAAAAAAAGGACGAAATCGCATAAAACATTAAATAAATAAAAAAATAATTAGAATTTTGAAAATCGGTTTTAACGTGTCGCCTTCCCTCCCCCCCCAGGTCTCCGATTGCCAAATTTCGTAGCTCTCCGACGCGCGGTCGCGAAACGTATAGTGTATAAGACAGGGAACGTACCCTCCTTCCCCTACCACCAACCTCTCGGAAAAACATACGGACCCATATGTTTAACGTGATCGTACTCCATGTCAGTGGCGGAAATCGAACCCGGGCCTACCGCGTGCAATTCCCGCGCGCTAACCACTGGGCTACTTCGCCCTCCGCGACAATCTCCATAACTTTCTTTTTATTCACCCAATTTAGACCGTACCCTCCTTCCCCTACCACCAACCTCTCGGAAGGACTCACGAACCCACATGTTTAACGTGATCGTACTCTGCGTGAACGTGGCGTAAGTTTTGGCAGTGGCGGGAATCGAACCCGGGCCTACTGAGTGCAATTCCCGCGCGCTAACCACTGGGCTGCCGCGCCCTCCGCGACAATCTCCATAACTTTCTATATATTCACCCAATTTAGACGGGAACCCAGTGGGGGAGGCATCCACAGGGGCCGTATCCTCCTTCCCCTACCACCAACCTCTCGGAAGAACTTACGGACCCACATATTTAACGTGGTCGTATTCCACGTAAACACGGCGGCAGTTTTGGCAGTGGCGGGAATCGAACCCGGGCCTACCGCTAACTTCCCGCGCGCTAATTTGCAATTTAAAATGACCATATGCTTAATTCCGTCATCCTCATTCCATTGTTTCATTGTTCCATCATTTAAAATATTCATAAAATTAAAATATCCATTTAAAAAAATCCAAAAGTTAAACTATACATTTAAAAAATCCATATCGTTCCATCATTTAAAATATAAATATAATAATTTATATGGAGTAAAGGAGCTCTATTCAGAACCGTGACGTCACCTCCACCTTGACGTCCCCACCCACCACCTTCCCTCCTTCTGCGGGGGAGAAACGCCGGTTAAGAAGCGGCACGCCGAGC
Organism: Amaurobius ferox; assembly: GCA_951213105.1. Taxonomy (NCBI): domain Eukaryota; kingdom Metazoa; phylum Arthropoda; class Arachnida; order Araneae; family Amaurobiidae; genus Amaurobius; species Amaurobius ferox. The sequence continues at coordinate 60,766,129 of OX578144.1, forward strand.
GGAACGCTGAGAAATTGAAATTCGGAAACTTTTAAAATCCCGATCCTGTGGGCAATACGGAATATTTCCTGACCAGATTGGACTTGTAAGAATGCCAGATGTTTGACCTTTCTAAAAATGTAAATTATGAGTCGAAATTATGAGTACTTTTTACTATGCGAGAATTTAAAAACCAAAAATCATTTTTTTTGAGCCAAAAGTGACTTTTGTTTTAAAATCATAAAAAAATATTAGAATTTGTCCCTGAGATTTGAAATTGATATATTTTTACTCGAAATTCTCTGCTCTTTCCGATGGTGTGATTTGTTTTTTTCTACAATGTCTGGATCGTGGAGAAAAAAGGGCAAAAAAGTCAAAAAATGGTCGAAATCGCATAAAACATTAAATAACAAAAAAAATAATTAAAATTTTAAAAATCGGTTTTCACGTGTCCCCTTCCCACCCCCCAGGGTCTCCGATTGCCAAATTTCATAGCTCTCCGACGCGCGGTCGCGAAACGTATAGTGTATAAGGCAGACAGACACACAGACACACACACAGACATTGCCTTTTATTATTTACTAGCCGCCTTTGGCGACCAGCCTGTTCGCTACCCTTGAAAATTCTGACCGTGGCAAACTCGTTGGCGCGACCTACCAGAAAGGTGTAAGGTAACTGCTTGGAAGGCCAGGAAGTGCCACACAATTTAGACCGGAACCCAATGGGGGAGGCATCCAAAGAGACCGTACCCTCCTTCCCCTACCACAAACCTCTCGGAAGGACTTGCAGTCCCACACGTTTAACGTGATCGTACTCCGCGTGAACACGGCTGCAGTTTTGGCAATGGCGGGAATCGAACCCGGGCCTACCGAGTGAAATTCCGGCGCGCTAACCACTGGGCTACCGTGCCATCCGCGACAATCTCCATAACTTTATTTTTATTCGGCAATTTTGGGAATCGAACCAGGGCCTACCAAGTGCAAATCCCGCGCACTAACCACTGGGGTACTTCACCCTCCGCGATATTCTTCATAACTTATTTTTTATTCACCCAATTTAGACCGGAACCAAGTGGGAGAAGCATCCACAGGGACCGTACCCTTCTTCCCCTACCACCAACCTCTTTATTTTTATTCGGCAATTTTGGGAATCGAACCCGGGCCTACCGAGTGCAATTTCCGCGCGCTAACCATTGGGCTACTTTGCCCTACGCGACAATCTCCATAACTTTCTTTTTATTCATCCAATTTAGACCGTACCCTCCTTCCCCTACCACCAACTTCTCGGAAGGACTCACGGACCCACATGTTTAACGTGCTCGTACTCCGCGTAAACACGGCGGCAATTTTGGGAATCGAACCCGGGCCTGGTAACTGGTTGGACGGCCAGGATGTGCCACCCAATTTAGACCGGAACCCAGTGGGGGAGGCATCCACAGGGAACGTACCCTCCTTCCCCTACCACCAACCTCTCGGAAAAACATACGGACCCATATGTTTAACGTGATCGTACTCCATGTCAGTGGCGAAAATCGAACCCGGGCCTACCGCGTGCAATTCCCGCGCGCTAACCACTGGGCTACTTCGCCCTCCGCGACAATCTCCATAACTTTCTTTTTATTCACCCAATTTAGACCGTACCCTCCTTCCCCTACCACCAACCTCTCGGAAGGACTCACGAACTCACATGTTTAACGTGATCGTACTCTGCGTGAACGTGGCGTAAGTTTTGGCAGTGGCGGGAATCGAACCCGGGCCTACTGAGTGCAATTCCCGCGCGCTAACCACTGGGCTGCCGCGCCCTCCGCGACAATCTCCATAACTTTCTACATATTCACCCAATTTAGACGGGAACCCAGTGGGGGAGGCATCCACAGGGGCCGTATCCTCCTTCCCCTACCACCAACCTCTCGGAAGGACTTACGGACCGACATATTTAACGTGATCGTATTCCACGTAAACACGGCGGCAGTTTTGGCAGTGGCGGGAATCGAACCCGGGCCTACCGCTAACTTCCCGCGCGCTAATTTGCAATTTAAAATGACCATATGCTTAATTCCATCATCCTCATTCCATTGTTTCATTGTTCCATCATTTAAAATATCCATAAAATTAAAATATCCAAAAGTTAAAATATACATTTAAAAAATCCAGATCGTCCCATCATTTAAAATATAAATATAATAATTTATATAGAGCAAAGGCGCTCTATTCAGAACCGTGACGTCACCTCCACCTTGACGTCCCCACCCACCACCTTCCCTGCTTCAGCGGGGGAGAAACGAAGCTGTACGCCGAGAAATATAAAATCATGACGTCTTTAAAATTGCCATCCTGAAGGCAATTTTCATTATTTCTGGACCAGATTGGACTTGTAAGAATGCCAGATGTTTGACCTTTCTGAAAATGTAAATTATTAGTCGAAATTATGAGTACTTTTCACGATGCGAGAATTTAAAAACCAAAAATCGTTTTCTTGAGCAAAAAGTGACTTTTGTTTTAAAATCTTTAAAAAATATTAGAAATCGAAATTCAGATTTGATATTTTCATATTTTTACTCGAAATTCTCCGCTCTTTCCGATGGTGTAATTTGTTTTTTTCTACGATGTCTGTATCGTGGAGAAAAAAGGGCAAAAAGGGCAAAAAACGTTCGAAATCGCATAAAACATTAAATAAATAAAAAAATAATTAAAATTTTAAAAATCGGTTTTCACGTGTCCCCTTCCCTCCCCCCCGGGTCTCCGATTGCCAAATTTCGTAGCTCTCCGACGCGCGGTCGCGAAACGTATAGTGTATAAGACAGACACACAGACAGACAGACACACAGACATTGCCTTTTATTATATAGACTAGCCGCCTTTGGCGACCAGCCTGTTCGCAACCCTTGAAAATGCTGATCGTGGCAAATTCCAACCGTGGCACACTCGTTGGCGCGACCTACCAGAAAGGTGTAAGGTAACTGGTTGGACGGCCAGGATGTGCCACCCAATTTAGACCGGAACCCAGTGGGGGAGGCATCCACAGGGAACGTACCCTCCTTCCCCTACCACCAAACTCTCGGAAAAACATACGGACCCATATGTTTAACGTGATCGTACTCCGTGTCAGTGGCGGAAATCGAACCCGGGCCTACCGCGTGCAATTCCCGCGCGCTAACCATTGGGCTACTTCGCCCTCCGCGACAATCTCATACCTTTCTTTTTATTCACCCAATTTTGACCGCACCCTCCTTCCCCTACCACCAACCTCTCGGAAGGACTCACGAACCCACATGTTTAAAGTGATCGTACTCTGCGTGAACGTGGCGTAAGTTTTCGCAGTGGCGGGAATCGAACCCTTCTTCCCCTACCACCAACCTTTCGGAAGGACTTACGATCCCACATGTTTAACGGGATCGTACTCCGAGTGAACGCGGCTGCAGTTTTGGCAGTGGCGGGAATCGAACCCGGGCCTACCCAGTGAAATTCCCGCGCGCTAACCACTGGTGTACTTCGCCCTCCGCGACATTTTCCATAACTTTCTTTTTATTCACCGAATTTAGACCGGAACCCAGTGGGAGAGGCACCCACGGGGACCGTACCCTCCTTCCCCAACCATCAACCTCTCGAAAGGACTTACAGACACACATGTTTATTCCGCGTGATCGTACTCCGCGTGAACACGGCGGCAATTTTGGAAATCGAACCCGGGCCTACCGCGTGCAATTCCCGCGCGCTAACCACTGGGCTACTTCGCCCTCCGCGACAATCTCCATAACTTTCTTTTTATTCACCCAATTTAGGCCCCCTCTTTTTCGGTTCCGAAAGCGAAAGTACGCATGTTTTCGTCTTCTGTCTTTTCTGCGCTCTGGGAGCGTGATTTGTTCGTGCACCTAGTATTGTGTTATCATTTCGTAAGCCCCTCGTCGTGAGCTTTTCAGTGATACCATCGGTTTCCCTCTCCGACCTTCGGGTGGTGAGATATCTTTGTTTATATTTTTAAATTATTCCATTCTATTGTTTCACGCTTCACAATGCTATTGTAATGGAAGAATTTCATCTGAAAGTACAAAATCATGTACTTTTATACATCTGTAAACCTGTATATATTTGTTATATTGTAAATATTTCTTCTATATTATCATTCCCTGTAGTGTATACCATGCTTATCTATACTTTATTTGTACAGGGGAGCAGTATAATTAGGTGTATTTTGTGTTTTTATAAACATTGTTTTCATGTTTTAATCTATTCTGAACCTACGGTTCTCCCCTCCTATTGAAGTGGTTTGCCCCTTGCTTCATATTCATATTCCCGTTTTCCCGCCCAGTATAATATTGTCAATTTTATTTTCAGCATTTACCTCTTCTTCCTTTTACCACCCCTTCTAAATAATAAGAATTTATTTTCCTATCCAGTTTCAAACATTTAAAATTTAACATGGGACTTCCCATTCAAAAATTTAAAACTTTTTTAATTTCTTTAATTTTTAATATTTTTGGCTCCGTCCAAGTATTCTTCCATCCTGGCCCCCTTTCTCTTTAAAACTTTTTTACCGACCGGTTTCGACAAAAATTTTGCCACAGGCCTTTTAACATGGGATTGGTCATTTCTGTCACGCTCTCATAATTCATTTCTGTCATGCCCCTTCTCCTTCCCTGAGAGAGTGGTAATATAACAATTTTAACCTGGTTTTAGATTCGCCTATGATGTTTTCAGTATATGGATATGATTCAAGTGTATAATTTGAAGCTTCCTGTGTAAATAGATGACGTCCACTGCGAAGGGTAATGGTATGGCTCATCTTTTCTCTTTTACTGTAATGTTTATTGATATTGTTTTTTGTATTATATGATGGATTATTCTCCCCCCTCTCTGGACTTTCCCCCCCTCCCCCCTGGTTCCTCCCCCCCTGGTGCTCCCCCCCAGAAAATTACTAGTTCTGCTGTTTTAACTTGCCCAAACTCCACCCCTGTTAATCCTTATCTTCGTTCCACAAAAACTCCTCCAGCAGCTGTCAACCCTTACTCAAACTCTTCAAGAATATCTCCTGCCTCTAACCCTCAATTTTCAGATATACAAACTCTTGTAAACCCTCAACCAATAGTGACTCTCACAGACTTTAAATCAAAAAACTTTTCTTCCACACCGAATCTTTCATGTGCTTCATATTCAGGTGCTGTTACCACACGCTCTCCTCCGCCTCTTCCTTTTTTGCCTCAACGTCTTCCTCCGTTTTCTACTCATCGTCCTAAATTCAATGTGTTCCCAAAACAACCTGATCCTCGTCCTGCAAGAAGCTTTATCCATCCTCCAACCTCCTCAACCACACCTACTGCTCTCCCAAGCCATTTTTCCAAACATCTTCCGCGCAGGATGTCTGCACCTATCTCTCCTCCTCATCTTCCTCCATCCTGTGATTCAGTGTCCATTACCATGGATCCTCCTTCGTTCTCTGCTCCGGCTCCGCCTGCGACTTCCCCTACAACTCTTCATTCCTCCTCGGCTCCTGTGTCTTCTTCTGCTCCGCTGGCTCCTGGGTTACCGACTGCCTCCCCTTCTGCTACATCTCCTCCTGTGGGATCTCTTTCGCCTTCGACCTCTGCTCCTGTGTCTCCTCCGCCAGCTGCTCAACCCGTTCCTTCCTGTGACCTTGGCTCCTTGGATGATGCCATCTCGTGTACAAATACTACAGATTCATCGGACTTTTGTATCTCGGACCTCAACAGTGACTTTCTAGCACAAATCGTCAAAAACGTTAACAGGTTGCAAAATTATATTTTCAGATATGTGAGAATTACATCAACACAGAAATCCTATATTGACAAAAGGGTCTCCGAGATAAAGCAATCTTGTGGAGCCCTTGAAAACCAGAATGTTACTCTTCCACCACAACTATCATCTACTTCTATTGCTCAAAACCTGAATGCTGCTCACTCACTAAATGATGAACTTGTATCATTTAAAAACTCTATGTCTGCAGAATTTAAATCCTTAACGGACAATCTTAAGAAAGATCTTCCATCCATAATAGATTGTGCCGTCAGGAATAATATTGAGAAAAACTTTGCTTCAACCTCACATATTAGTCCTTCCGGCAATCTATCGGCCTTCCCTTCTTCGGTCCCACCTAAACAAAGAACCTATTCAAGTGTTCTCCTACAAGGCCATGACAGGGCAAAAACAAATGCCGAGTTAAAGCAGGACTTACAATCTTTCCGTTGCCCAAAGGATGTAAACATTAAAAACATTACGGAACTACAAAATGGAACCCTGAAAATAACCTGCTTAGAAAGCAATCCCGACAATCTTGTACCTCTTTTCGAGAAATCTGCCCTGGCGGAAAAATTTTCAATTAGGAAGCAGGAAGATCGGAGGAGGGCGTTAATCATCTTCAATGTGCCTGCCGATTACTCCGAGGAAAATGTGAAGGCCCTCATTTGCCTGAACCATAAAAACTTGACCGTCAGTGACATAAAAGTAATCAAAAACTTTAAGACCCGAAACAACTTTGTTAACTGGGTCTTTTTGGTTAGTGTTTTTGTTGCTGGCAAGATACTTGAGGGTAAAAAACTATTTCACAATTTTAACTCATTTTTGGTTAAAAAGTATATACCTTTCAAGTGGTGCTACAAATGTCAGGGGTTTGGCCACATGGCCAACTTCTGCCCTCACCCTCGTGGCAATTGTAGCTTTTGTACAAAAAGTGACCATACATACCGTACCTGCAAAGCCAAAAATCCAGTGTGCATTAACTGCAACTCAGCTAACAACGAAAATCCTTCCCTGAACTATCCAATTGATCATCATGCTCACGACCGAGGGGCTTGTCGCGCCTTTCAGGCGGAATTTAAACGTATCAGAGATCTGCAGAGGGAGAATTAAATCTCTCCCTTTTTACCTTGGTAATTTCTTCTTTACTTTGATTTATATGATACTGTGTAAATTTTGGTGTATATTAATGTATATTCTATTAAGTTACTATCCTTTGTATACCCAGTGGTATACGAATTTGTTTGTTAATATAGATTTTCTGTTTTTGCTCCCCATTCGTGCACGAATAGCTCCTCTCAATGGTCCTTAAATTCCTTCAACTGAATACCAATCATTCCCTTGCAGCCCACAACAATCTCATTCAGTATTCCCTTGAAAATTCTCTAGATTTTGTCTGCATCCAAGAGCCCTACATTAACAAAGGCAACATTCTCTCTCTCCCCTCTGGTGCTCAACAATTTACATCACTCTCAAAAAAAGCAGCAATATTAATTTTTAACTCTGAGATCTCTGCTCGTCTTAAATTTGTATCCCTCTCCTCTATTTTTGTTGAAATTAACCTATCTCCCTCCCTTACACTTATTCTTTCCAGCATTTACTTTCCCCCACACGATCACTTTCCCTCTCTTCTTGATGAATTCTCATCCCTTAACTTTTTAAACTCCAACTTCCTCCTCTTGGGAGACTTCAATGCTCGTGCACGAATGTGGGGCTACGGTTTCACAGACCAGCGAGGTTTAGACCTCATAGACTTCTGTATGGAGAACAACCTATTAATCTGCAACGACCCAAGCATTGGTCCCACCTTTGTTTCCCATTCTGGAGTCGGATTTCCTGATCTTTCCATAATTAATTTCTCCCTTTTCGACACTATTCGCTGCTGGGAGGTCCTCCCGGACGACACCCTCAGTGACCACCGCATGGTCCAAATTACCTTAGATATCAATTTTTCCCCTCCTTCTGATTTCTTTTTTAAAACAAATTACAGCATCGGTAAATTCCTCTTTAAATTTAAATCCCATCTCAACCTTCTTAACTCCCTCCTTAATAATGTAAATGACTCCCTTTCTCTTGATGAATTTTTCTCCAAATTTATGTCCCTTGTCAAAAAATGTGCTTTTTCATTCATTAAGAAAAAGAAATCTGCCACTTCTAAAAGTTTCATTTGGTGGAACAACGACCTGAAAAAACTCAGAAATTTTGTTTCGGCCCTCTATAAGCGTATCAAATCCCTAGAAAAAAGTTCTGCCTCCTCGGAGGATATCTCTGCAGCGAAAATCAAATATAAACTAAATAGGGCAAAGTATAAAAACTTATTAACAAAACCAAACTTAACTCTTGGAAATCCTTCTGCGGCAACTGTAACTCTACTTTTGGAACTCACTTTAAATATGCCTTTCAAAAACATCGCAAAATTAATAGCATTGAATTACAGTTTCCCGATAACACCAACTTAGATTACCAGGAAAAAATAGACCGGCTCCTGGACCACTGCTTTCGGGAGGATGCAGATTTCTCGGGTTTTCCTACCTTTTCTCTGCCAGTTCACGGACTTGGAGAGGTCTCCCCGGAGGAAATTTTCATAGTTATTAATAATCTAAAGAGTGGAAGGGCCCCTGGCCCCGACAAAATTGATTTCACCCTATGGAAGAAATTTTTTAAAGCCTTTCCCTCCCTTTCTTCTAAAATGCTCAACCTTTGCTTCAAATTTTGCCACTTCCCTTCATGTCTCAAAACTGCTAACGTCCTATTTTTCAACAAACCCGGCAAAGACCCTTCCCTCTGCTCTTCATATCGGCCCATATGTTTGCTCCCCACCTTTGGGAAAATAATCGAAAAGCTATTTATAAACAAATTAAATCACTGGCTCTCCTCCGGAGGGGTCTTACACCCTCTTCAGTTTGGCTTCCGTGAACTGTGCAGTTGTGAAGACGCTATCCATGGGTTAATCGATTCAATCTCAAAGCTCAGGCCAGGACATTATGTTTCCCTCACCACCATAGACATCTGCGGGGCCTTCGATAATTTAAATTGGAATATTCTTCCCCTCACCCTTGATAAAATCAACCTCCCTATTTCTTTCCAAAATTTTATCTATTCGTACCTCCTAGATAGAAAAATTTCATTTGTAGACGGCCTTTTCACCCACTCCAGGGTACTCTCCCGCGGAGCACCCCAAGGCTCCGTAATTTCCCCCACTCTCTGGAACCTTTATTTCAACAATATCCTTCTTTTAAATAACGACCAACATTACTTGCAGGCCTTTGCGGACGATCTAGCGGTGGTGACCTTTGATCCCTCTCTTAAATCCCTTGGTACAAAAAATAATCTACTTCTCAACTTAGTTTCGGACTCCCTTGCTCAACTAAAACTTGAGATCTCTCCCTCTAAATGTAAAGCCATTATTTTTAATAAAACCCGCTCTAAAAGAAAACAATCTCCTACTTTCAAAATTAATGGCATCAAGATAAATATCACCCGCAACCTTAAATTCCTTGGTGTCATCCTGGATGATAACTTTAAATGGAGTGCCCATGTTTTCCACCTTAGAGAGAGATGTTTTAAGATAGCTACAACCTTTGGAAAACTTGCCGGTTCTAATTGGGGAGTCAACAAATCATTTCTAAAAATTTGGTACTTGTCGGTTATCGAGAAAGTTCTCTCTTTTGGGGCGGGTATCTGGGGCGAAAATTTAACTGGGGCTCAAATTAAATCTCTTTTATCTCTTCAAAGAATATTTCTACTTAAGGTATCATCAGGTTTTAGAACTTCTTCCAACATCTCTCTCTTTTCCCTCACCGGGATTCCCCCCATACACTTTGTAATTAAATCTTTACACTCCAAATATTCCTTTTGGAAACAACGCAAAAATCCCTTTTCTGATCCGGCTTTTCCCGCCCCTCCCTTGTTTGACTTTAATTCTCCTTTTTCGGGCACTCCTCCCTCTTCTCGCATTGCACTTTTTGAACCTTCTGACCCTCTTCATTTTTCCAATATTAATATTTATACTGATGGTTCATCTTTGGATGGCAACACAGGTTTTGCTGCCTGTTTTTTTACTCATGATGTCCTGGACCGGGTTTTCTCCTTTAAACTTGGCAGCGGGAATACAGTTTTCCAGGCGGAAATAGCAGCCATTGATTTCGCCATCTCCTGGGCAATAGAAAATAAAACCAAAATTAATATTTTTTCTGACAGTCTATCCTCTATCATGGCATTTAAATCGATTAAAAATAAATCTAACTACCTGAATAATATCAAAATTAAAGCAAACTCTCACAAATCTCTTATAAATCTTACATGGGTAAAAGCCCACGCGAACATCCATGGCAACGAGGTCGCAGACCATCATGCAAAACTTGCTACAACCTCTGGCTCCCCTCTCCACATCCCCTTCCCGTACTCCCTCTTAAAGAAATATTGTAAAAACCAACTTATCAACCATTGGCAAACCTACCTTAACGAATATGTCTCTCCCAGAACCCATGATCCCGCCAGAATTTCAAAATTTCTCCCCTCTGTGGACCCTAACACCCTAATCTCTAATCCATACCTTACTCAATTTTTAACGGGCCATGGCCCTTTTCTCGATTATCTATACTTCTTCAAACACAAAAAGTCCTCCAATTGCTCTTGTAATACTTACGGTGATGCGGATCACTATATATTTTCTTGTCCGCACTCCCTCCCTTTCCATCTTTCCCGCCCCACTGATGCTAACTCTGCGGCCTGGTTTTCTAGGATCCTTAAAAACTCTTCATCAATTTCAAAAATCAAAAACTGTATTCTTGTTGCCAGGGATGTTTCAAATAATATCGCCTGAATTTCAACCTGTACACCCTCTGGTCTGTGGGACCCTTACTGCTCCCCTCCCTTTTGTTTTGTACATATTGCTTTGAATATGATTTTGTACATATATAATTTTGTACATATTGCTTTGAATACCTCAGTATTCTCTTATACATATCGCTTTGCATACTTCAGTGTTCTCTCTGCCCCTAACTTGGTAATTTTGTCACTATCTTTTCGACAACCTGAGGTACTTGTCAGGGCTTTATGTTTAGTGTGCTTTGATGTTTGTGACTTGTGATCTGTCTTTTGATCTGTCTTTAGTGTGCTTTCAAATAATATTGGTATAGATCCATAGAATAGCTCTCTCCACCTGAAGATTCATGCCTACAGCGGTGGAAATTTGTCGAGCCATTTGTGTACATTTATAGGATTGGTAGAATTAATATTTTCTACTCCCCTCTATTATGCTCTCTCCACCTGAAAATTTTATGTAACAAGTGGTGGAATCTTGTAAATACCAGCTATGTAAAAATTTTTTTTAAGATCTTTAATAAACTGTGCCCTGTTTCGCTTCCCGCTGCGAGCCACTTGTGGGGCTCCTCCTCTGGGTTGGTGTTGGCCGGATCGTCGGACGGAGACCATGTGAGTTAGCTTCCGCTATCTCTCTTCCCGGCCACACAATTTGCTACCATAAACCCTTGGGTTGGTCGTGTGGTCTGGGCTTTCTACCCAATTTAGGCCGTACCCTCCTTCCCCTACCACCAACCTCTCAGAAGGACTCACGAACATACATGTTTAACGTGATCGTACTCTGCGTAAACGTGGCGTAAGTTTTGGCAGTGGCGGGAATCGAACCCGGACCTACTGAGTGCAATTCCCGCGCGCTAACCACTGGGCTGCCGCGCCCTCCGCGACAATCTCCATAACTTTCTATATATTCATCCAATTTAGACGGGAACCCAGTGGGGAGGGATCCACAGGAGCCGTATCCTTCTTCCCTTACCACCAACCTCTCGGAAGAACTTACGGACCCACATATTTAACGTGATCGTATTCCACGTAAACACGGCGGCAGTTTTCGCAGTGGCGGGTATCGAACCCGGGCCTACCGCTAACTTCCCGCGCGCTAATTTGCAATTTAAAATGACCATATGCTTAATTCCATCATCCTCATTCCATTGTTTCATTGTTCCATCATTTAAAATATCCATAAAATTAAAATATCCAAAAGTTAAAATATACATTTAAAAAATCCATATCGTCCCATCATTTAAAATATAAATATAATAATTTATATAGAACAAAGGAGCTCTATTCAGAACCGTGACGTCACCTCCACCTTGACGTCCCCACCCACCACCTTCCCTCCTTCAGCGGGGGAGAAACGAAGCGGCACGCCGAGCGGAACGCCGAGAAATTGAAATTCGGAAACTTTTAAAATCCCGATCCTGTGGGCAATACGGAATATTTCCTGACCAGATTGGACTTGTAAGAATGCCAGATGTTTGACCTTTCTGAAAATGTAAATTATTAGTCGAAATTATGAGTACTTTTCACGATGCGAGAATTTAAAATCCAAAAATCGTTTTCTTGAGCAAAAAGTGACTTTTGTTTTAAAATCTTTAAAAAATATTAGAAATCGAAATTCAGATTTGAAATTGATATTTTTTTACTCGAAATTCTCTGTTCTTTCCGATGGTGTAATTTGTTTTTTTCTACGATGTCTGGATCGTGGAGAAAAAAGGGCAAAAAACGGTCGAAATCGCATAAAACATTAAATAAATAAAAAAATAATTAAAATTTTAAAAATCGGTTTTCACGTGTCCCCTTCCCTCCCCCCCGGGTCTCCGATTGCCAAATTTCGTAGCTCTCCGACGCGCGGTCGCGAAACGTATAGTGTATAAGACAGACACACAGACAGACAGACACACAGACATTGCCTTTTATTATATAGACTAGCCGACTTTGGCGACCAGCCTGTTCGCTACCCTTGAAAATTCTGACCGTGGCAAACTCGTTGGCGCGACCTACCAGAAAGGTGTAAGGTAACTGCTTGGAAGGCCAGGAAGTGCCACACAATTTAGACCGGAACCCAATGGGGGAGGCATCCAAAGAGACCGTACCCTCCTTCCCCTACCACAAACCTCTCGGAAGGACTTGCAGTCCCACACGTTTAACGTGATCGTACTCCGCGTGAACACGGCTGCAGTTTTGGCAATGGCGGGAATCGAACCCGGGCCTACCGAGTGAAATTCCCGCGCGCTAACCACTGGGCTACCGTGCCATCCGCGACAATCCCCATAACTTTACTTTTATTCGGCAATTTTGGGAATCGAACCCGGGCCTACCAAGTGCAAATCCCGCGCACTAACCACTGGGGTACTTCACCCTCCGCGATATTCTTCATAACTTATTTTTTATTCACGCAATTTAGACCGGAACCAAGTGGGAGAAGCATCCACAGGGACCGTACCCTTCTTCCCCTACCACCAACCTCTCGGAAGGACTTACAGACCCACATGTTTAACGTGATCGTACTCCGCGTAAACACGGCGGCAATTTTGGGAATCGAACCCGGGCCTACCGAGTGCAATTTCCGCGCGCTAACCATTGGGCTACTTTGCCCTACGCGACAATCTCCATAACTTTCTTTTTACTCATCCAATTTAGACCGTACCCTCCTTCCCCTACCACCAACTTCTCGGAAGGACTCACGGACCCACATGTTTAACGTGCTCGTACTCCGCGTAAACACGGCGGCAATTTTGGGAATCGAACCCGGGCCTGGTAACTGGTTGGACGGCCAGGATGTGCCACCCAATTTAGACCGGAACCCAGTGGGGGAGGCATCCACAGGGAACGTACCCTCCTTCCCCTACCACCAACCTCTCGGAAAAACATACGGACCCATATGTTTAACGTGATCGTACTCCATGTCAGTGGCGGAAATCGAACCCGGGCCTACCGCGTGCAATTCCCGCACGCTAACCACTGGGCTACTTCGCCCTCCGCGACAATCTCCATAACTTTCTTTTTATTCACCCAATTTAGACCGTACCCTCCTTCCCCTACCACCAACCTCTCGGAAGGACTCACGAACCCACATGTTTAACGTGATCGTACTCTGCGTGAACGTGGCGTAAGTTTTGGCAGTGGCGGGAATCGAACCCGGGCCTACTGAGTGCAATTCCCGCGCGCTAACCACTGGGCTGCCGCGCCCTCCGCGACAATCTCCATAACTTTCTACATATTCACCCAATTTAGACGGGAACCCAGTGGGGGAGGCATCCACAGGGGCCGTATCCTCCTTCCCCTACCACCAACCTCTCGGAAGGACTTACGGACCCACATATTTAACGTGATCGTATTCCACGTAAACACGGCGGCAGTTTTGGCAGTGGCGGGAATCGAACCCGGGCCTACCGCTAACTTCCCGCGCGCTAATTTGCAATTTAAAATGACCATATGCTTAATTCCATCATCCTCATTCCATTGTTTCATTGTTCCATCATTTAAAATATCCATAAAATTAAAATATCCAAAAGTTAAAATATACATTTAAAAAATCCAGATCGTCCCATCATTTAAAATATAAATATAATAATTTATATAGAGCAAAGGCGCTCTATTCAGAACCGTGACGTCACCTCCACCTTGACGTCCCCACCCACCACCTTCCCTGCTTCAGCGGGGGAGAAACGAAGCGGTACGCCGAGCGGAACGCCGAGAAATATAAAATCATGACGTCTTTAAAATTGCCATCCTGAAGGCAATTTTCATTATTTCTGGACCAGATTGGACTTGTAAGAATGCCAGATGTTTGACCTTTCTGAAAATGTAAATTATTAGTCGAAATTATGAGTACTTTTCACGATGCGAGAATTTAAAATCCAAAAATCGTTTTCTTGAGCAAAAAGTGACTTTTGTTTTAAAATCTTTAAAAAATATTAGAAATCGAAATTCAGATTTGAAATTGATATTTTTCTACTCGAAATTCTCTGTTCTTTCCGATGGTGTAATTTGTTTTTTTCTACGATGTCTGGATCGTGGAGAAAAAAGGGCAAAAAACGGTCGAAATCGCATAAAACATTAAATAAATAAAAAAATAATTAAAATTTTAAAAATCGGTTTTCACGTGTCCCCTTCCCTCCCCCCCGGGTCTCCGATTGCCAAATTTCGTAGCTCTCCGACGCGCGGTCGCGAAACGTATAGTGTATAAGACAGACACACAGACAGACAGACACACAGACATTGCCTTTTATTATATAGACTAGCCGCCTTTGGCGACCAGCCTGTTCGCTACCCTTGAAAATTCTGACCGTGGCAAACTCGTTGGCGCGACCTACCAGAAAGGTGTAAGGTAACTGCTTGGAAGGCCAGGAAGTGCCACACAATTTAGACCGGAACCCAATGGGGGAGGCATCCAAAGAGACCGTACCCTCCTTCCCCTACCACAAACCTCTCGGAAGGACTTGCAGTCCCACACGTTTAACGTGATCGTACTCCGCGTGAACACGGCTGCAGTTTTGGCAATGGCGGGAATCGAACCCGGGCCTACCGAGTGAAATTCCCGCGCGCTAACCACTGGGCTACCGTGCCATCCGCGACAATCCCCATAACTTTACTTTTATTCGGCAATTTTGGGAATCGAACCCGGGCCTACCAAGTGCAAATCCCGCGCACTAACCACTGGGGTACTTCACCCTCCGCGATATTCTTCATAACTTATTTTTTATTCACGCAATTTAGACCGGAACCAAGTGGGAGAAGCATCCACAGGGACCGTACCCTTCTTCCCCTACCACCAACCTCTCGGAAGGACTTACAGACCCACATGTTTAACGTGATCGTACTCCGCGTAAACACGGCGGCAATTTTGGGAATCGAACCCGGGCCTACCGAGTGCAATTTCCGCGCGCTAACCATTGGGCTACTTTGCCCTACGCGACAATCTCCATAACTTTCTTTTTACTCATCCAATTTAGACCGTACCCTCCTTCCCCTACCACCAACTTCTCGGAAGGACTCACGGACCCACATGTTTAACGTGCTCGTACTCCGCGTAAACACGGCGGCAATTTTGGGAATCGAACCCGGGCCTGGTAACTGGTTGGACGGCCAGGATGTGCCACCCAATTTAGACCGGAACCCAGTGGGGGAGGCATCCACAGGGAACGTACCCTCCTTCCCCTACCACCAACCTCTCGGAAAAACATACGGACCCATATGTTTAACGTGATCGTACTCCATGTCAGTGGCGGAAATCGAACCCGGGCCTACCGCGTGCAATTCCCGCACGCTAACCACTGGGCTACTTCGCCCTCCGCGACAATCTCCATAACTTTCTTTTTATTCACCCAATTTAGACCGTACCCTCCTTCCCCTACCACCAACCTCTCGGAAGGACTCACGAACCCACATGTTTAACGTGATCGTACTCTGCGTGAACGTGGCGTAAGTTTTGGCAGTGGCGGGAATCGAACCCGGGCCTACTGAGTGCAATTCCCGCGCGCTAACCACTGGGCTGCCGCGCCCTCCGCGACAATCTCCATAACTTTCTACATATTCACCCAATTTAGACGGGAACCCAGTGGGGGAGGCATCCACAGGGGCCGTATCCTCCTTCCCCTACCACCAACCTCTCGGAAGGACTTACGGACCCACATATTTAACGTGATCGTATTCCACGTAAACACGGCGGCAGTTTTGGCAGTGGCGGGAATCGAACCCGGGCCTACCGCTAACTTCCCGCGCGCTAATTTGCAATTTAAAATGACCATATGCTTAATTCCATCATCCTCATTCCATTGTTTCATTGTTCCATCATTTAAAATATCCATAAAATTAAAATATCCAAAAGTTAAAATATACATTTAAAAAATCCAGATCGTCCCATCATTTAAAATATAAATATAATAATTTATATAGAGCAAAGGCGCTCTATTCAGAACCGTGACGTCACCTCCACCTTGACGTCCCCACCCACCACCTTCCCTGCTTCAGCGGGGGAGAAACGAAGCGGTACGCCGAGCGGAACGCCGAGAAATATAAAATCATGACGTCTTTAAAATTGCCATCCTGAAGGCAATTTTCATTATTTCTGGACCAGATTGGACTTGTAAGAATGCCAGATGTTTGACCTTTCTGAAAATGTAAATTATTAGTCGAAATTATGAGTACTTTTCACGATGCGAGAATTTAAAAACCAAAAATCGTTTTCTTGAGCAAAAAGTGACTTTTGTTTTAAAATCTTTAAAAAATATTAGAAATCAAAATTCAGATTTGAAATTGACATATTTTTACTCGAAATTCTCCGCTCTTTCCGATGGTGTAATTTGTTTTTTTCTACGATGTCTGTATCGTGGAGAAAAAAGGGCAAAAAGGGCAAAAAACGTTCGAAATCGCATAAAACATTAAATAAATAAAAAAATAATTAAAATTTTAAAAATCGGTTTTCACGTGTCCCCTTCCCTCCCCCCCGGGTCTCCGATTGCCAAATTTCGTAGCTCTCCGACGCGCGGTCGCGAAACGTATAGTGTATAAGACAGACACACAGACAGACAGACACACAGACATTGCCTTTTATTATATAGACTAGCCGCCTTTGGCGACCAGCCTGTTCGCAACCCTTGAAAATGCTGATCGTGGCAAATTCCAACCGTGGCACACTCGTTGGCGCGACCTACCAGAAAGGTGTAAGGTAACTGGTTGGACGGCCAGGATGTGCCACCCAATTTAGACCGGAACCCAGTGGGGGAGGCATCCACAGGGAACGTACCCTCCTTCCCCTACCACCAAACTCTCGGAAAAACATACGGACCCATATGTTTAACGTGATCGTACTCCGTGTCAGTGGCGGAAATCGAACCCGGGCCTACCGCGTGCAATTCCCGCGCGCTAACCATTGGGCTACTTCGCCCTCCGCGACAATCTCATAACTTTCTTTTTATTCACCCAATTTTGACCGCACCCTCCTTCCCCTACCACCAACCTCTCGGAAGGACTCACGAACCCACATGTTTAAAGTGATCGTACTCTGCGTGAACGTGGCGTAAGTTTTCGCAGTGGCGGGAATCGAACCCTCCCTTCCCTACCACCAACCTTTCGGAAGGACTTACGATCCCACATGTTTAACGGGATCGTACTCCGAGTGAACGCGGCTGCAGTTTTGGCAGTGGCGGGAATCGAACCCGGGCCTACCCAGTGAAATTCCCGCGCGCTAACCACTGGTGTACTTCGCCCTCCGCGACATTTTCCATAACTTTCTTTTTATTCACCGAATTTAGACCGGAACCCAGTGGGAGAGGCACCCACGGGGACCGTACCCTCCTTCCCCAACCATCAACCTCTCGAAAGGACTTACAGACACACATGTTTATTCCGCGTAATCGTACTCCGCGTGAACACGGCGGCAATTTTGGAAATCGAACCCGGGCCTACCGCGTGCAATTCCCGCGCGCTAACCACTGGGCTACTTCGCCCTCCGCGACAATCTCCATAACTTTCTTTTTATTCACCCAATTTAGGCCGTACCCTCCTTCCCCTACCACCAACCTCTCAGAAGGACTCACGAACATACATGTTTAACGTGATCGTACTCTGCGTAAACGTGGCGTAAGTTTTGGCAGTGGCGGGAATCGAACCCGGACCTACTGAGTGCAATTCCCGCGCGCTAACCACTGGGCTGCCGCGCCCTCCGCGACAATCTCCATAACTTTCTATATATTCATCCAATTTAGACGGGAACCCAGTGGGGAGGGATCCACAGGGGCCGTATCCTCCTTCCCTTACCACCAACCTCTCGGAAGAACTTACGGACCCACATATTTAACGTGATCGTATTCCACGTAAACACGGCGGCAGTTTTCGCAGTGGCGGGTATCGAACCCGGGCCTACCGCTAACTTCCCGCGCGCTAATTTGCAATTTAAAATGACCATATGCTTAATTCCATCATCCTCATTCCATTGTTTCATTGTTCCATCATTTAAAATATCCATAAAATTAAAATATCCAAAAGTTAAAATATACATTTAAAAAATCCATATCGTCCCATCATTTAAAATATAAATATAATAATTTATATAGAACAAAGGAGCTCTATTCAGAACCGTGACGTCACCTCCACCTTGACGTCCCCACCCACCACCTTCCCTCCTTCAGCGGGGGAGAAACGAAGCGGCACGCCGAGCGGAACGCCGAGAAATTGAAATTCGGAAACTTTTAAAATCCCGATCCTGTGGGCAATACGGCATATTTCCTGACCAGATTGGACTTGTAAGAATGCCAGATGTTTGACCTTTCTAAAAATGTAAATTATTAGTCGAAATTATGAGTACTTTTTACTATGCGAGAATTTAAACACCAAAAATCGTTTTTTTGAGCCAAAAGTGACTTTTGTTTTAAAATCATAAAAAAATATTAGAATTTGTCCCTGAGATTTGAAATTGATATATTTTTACTCGAAATTCTCTGCTCTTTCCGATGGTGTGATTTGTTTTTTTCTACGATGTCTGGATCGTGGAGAAAAAAGAGCAAAAAGTCAAAAAACGGTCGAAATCGCATAAAACATTAAATAACAAAAAAAAATAATTAAAATTTTAAAAATCGGTTTTCACGTGTCCTCTTCCCACCCCCCAGGGTCTCCGATTGCCAAATTTCATAGCTCTCCGACGCGCGGTCGCGAAACGTATAGTGTATAAGACAGACAGACAGACAGACGCACAGACACACAGACATTGCCTTTTATTATATAGAAGATATACTGTAACTTTCAGTACGGTTATGTTGTAAAATTTTCTGATGATGTTGCTAAGAAAACGCAAAGGGTCACCTTTGCAATTGCCTCATTCAGGAAGCATATATCGCTTTTATAACGATATGTTGTATTGCTATTTAATCGTTTACTTCTGATTAAAAAGTTTAATATACTGTTTCTGAATATATTACGATGTAAACTTGTATTCCATTTTACAATGTAATTTATTTTAAAATTGAAATCTTACCAGGGACGTATCGGTTGCAAGGTTAAAGGGTTTTTAGTTTTGGCTTTGTGGAAGTTGTTTCTATGACTTTATGAGAGTTAGGATGGTAATATGAGTGCGAGGTCAGTTTGTATTGTTATCTCTTTGATATTAGATATTATATGTTGTCTTTTGTGTAGATGTAGGTAACACTGTATCTTGAAATTTCATTTATTGTAGTTGAGTCTTTCAACTTTTGACTTTACATTTTTCATATGGATTTTTAAATTTTGTGTACTTGGTTTTCGACAGTGTATCCGCTTCCGGGAGTGTTGTCATGACGTTAAGCTGGCTTAACCGGGAAGTGGGGGTCACAATCCCCTCCGGCGAATTTTTGATACATTGTCGTTCTTTCTTCTCTTTATGTTACATATAAATGTACTTGGAAGGGCTGTATCGCGCCTTAGGGTATATTTTCTGTAAGCTGTTTAAGGAGATGTCGATAAATTTACATATTTGGATATATATATATATATATATATATATCATATAAAAACCAGTAATCAAATTCAAATAGAATTCCTATGCATATCCACAAAAAGCAAAGGCACTACTCAGGAAAAGGCGCCAAGCCGCTCTATACTCCGAAGCAGATAATAATCCAAGAAAAAGAAGATTTAAAGTAATATGGGATAACCAAATGCTTTGCATTTAATGGTTGGGGAGGATTGCGACTCCCCCTCCCGTTTAAAGCTGCTTTTCTAGCCTAGGCAAACGCTCACGGTACCAATACTACGCAAAGATTGGTCCCCAATTTGTGCTAATACGAAGGCACCCGGATACGAAAGAACAAGACCAACCAACAGAAGGAAACTGGACCAAAAGTGAATCCTGTCCAACTCGCTATCTTATATCTGTTCATCTTACGCATGCGTGCAATCCTAGCAGGTACGCATAAACTTTATTTACTTGCAGTTTGATGAAGTAAACTGTCAAAATCCACATGATCCCTGAAAATCGATTTATAACAATCCTTTAAGAAATATAAAGGATAATGTTTATATAAAGCCACAGTTATGATTTTAATGTTGCTATTATTGCAATCCTTTTTAAACGTATTGTAAATTTGGTTTCTCTTAAAGTGCCCGAGTATGATATTTCTGAAATTATTCTTGGTAAGATTTGTTTTCCAATCGATGAGATGATTGATCTTAATTCTATATAATTCTCTTTTGTCATATAACGTTGTATAATGACCATATAATACATGTTTTTTTATAGAGATGTCCAGAAAATTTTCCGCTTCATTTTCTTCTTGAATTTTGTGAAACAAAATTTAGTTAAAAAGCAAAGCAGAAAAAAAAAACAAGCCTTGTTCTTTTCCCACATAAAATATTTTTTGTTACTATGCTACCGATGAAAATAATTGCAATTTGCTTTGAATCGCTCAATTTATTCGAGACACAGTGTGATTCCACAGAAATCAGACTCACAGAAAGGCGGGCACACATCCAGTAAAAATAAAGATTGATTCCTGTGTAAATACATGGATTTATTTGTATACTAGAAAATGTACCAGACGGTGCCCGGGAGTTTATGTAGGGATTCATCCATACAATTTTTCAAAAGGCATTCACTTCTTCAAAAAACGAAGGTATACATATATCTACTCCTTTGGGGAAAAAAAAACAAGCGCCATGTAGAAAGTTACTGTTTTTATCGAAATGAAATATGTGTACAGCTCATACGCAGGTAATGAAATGATTACGAAATCAAGGCCGCAGGATCCATCAATGGTTAGCAATTGCACATTGAATTTTCAAATCAGTAATTGGTGAAATAAACAATGCATACTTAAACAGTGCATGTTTGTATACGTCTGCGTAAGGCGTGATAAAGTTTCCTAATGTTATATTGCGATACATTCTGCCAGGAATTCCTCAATTGTTGCTCCAGATCTGCTACATTTCGAAGTGCCCGAATCTGGTGGCCCAGCATGTCCCATACATGCTCAATTGGCGAAAGGTCTGGTGACCTTGCTGGCCAAGGAACAGTATCAACAGCACAGAGGCAGTAAACAGATATGCGAGCCGTATGTGGCGTTGCATGATCTTGTTGGCAAATGGCCCCAGAATGATATGCCATGAAGGGTAACTACGCGGGATGACTAGGGGCGACCTGATAAGAGATAGCACCACACACCATCACACCGGGGTAATGGCTGTGCGGCTGTGTAAAACAAAGGCTGATTGGGACCGCTGGCTCTGGTGCCTCCACATATGTACTCGATGGTCATTTGCTGAAAGATTGAAGCATGATTCATTGCTGAACACTATGAGATGCCAGTCTGCTGGCATCCATGATGCTTGAATACGTCACCACTCCAAACGACTCTATCGATGTTGTTTGGTTATGGGCAGACGTCTTAAAGGCCGTCGTGAGCGTAACCTTACATCAGCCAAAGCCGTGAAATGGTGGAAGGCACAACGGTTGGTATAGGTTATAGGACGTTGGATGGCGGACAATGTTGCCGTTGGGCCAGTTCGGGCCTGTCGCACAATTATCCGATCTTGCATCGCATTCGTGCATTATGGCCTTTCAGAACCTTCATTCTGCCGATGAGTTCCTTGCAGTAACTATTGCTGCCATCACCTTTACACAGCAGTGTGTAGTAAATCTTTAAATCATTAGATCTAGATGCATTTACGAAGGGCTATTAATATATTGATATCATAGGTATCTAACTTATTTTCATTGATCAGAAAATGATGTTCTATTGCCACCCATAATTTGTACATAATGATAAAATTAATTTAGTTTAAATGTTGGAATTGCTCTCCTACTGCAGATAACAGCAATCATAAATATATTTTGTGTTTTTTATGCGCTCGTCAGCATTTCACGTAAGGATTTGGCAGTTGCAGACTTATGCAGTCTGAGATTAGTAGTAGGGTTCTGTATTATGATCTTGGTTATTGCAGTATCGTATAGCTGGACATCTATGCTTGTGAAATTTGAAGCCGGTTGTATTGTAGGACTGAATTTGCAGTTCTCTATAGAGATTCTCAAAACTGTGGTATTACAGAGCAACTTTTCTTGTTGCTGCAAGTATTTGGTATTGCACGATTGTAGGTGTATGAAACGGTTCATAGGTGCTGTTATCACCAGTCAAAATCAAATTTCAAATTACGATCAAATTCTTAAAATTGAAATTTGAACTTTGTCTGGTACTAGTTGTGTGACAAATTAGATTAAAAGCCCCTAAAATCTGTATTATTTATGATTCTAACTCTTTCTTACTGGTGTTACAATCAATTATATAATCATGAGTGATTTAATCATTTGAAGGCACATTTTGCCTAATTTTAAATCTATTTTTAGTAAAAGCAAATTAACCAAACATTTCGAATTTTATGATTGACTTGGAACTCCGATTAATTTTTTCAGAAGTTGCTTCAAAATTTAGTGGTGCAATTAAATATTATATTTTACTGTTACTAACAAAGTATTTGCAATATTAGATTCTTTAAACATCAGTTCGAACAAATTATTTCACTTTTATGTTTCTTTTCAGATCACGAAAATAATATTCGAAAATTTGAAGGACTTTATCAGCCCCTTTCTTCCGTCAAAAATAATAGTTTTATTATTACCTGAAATTATTATGCTAAATTTTATTTGAATCAAAGTGAAACACCATCTGCCCTATAACAAGGCGTTGCACAAGTCTGCCTATAACAAGGCATTGCATAAATATGCCTATAACAGGGATTTGAACCTTCTGCCCAATAACAGGGCGTTGTTAAGTGGATCATCATTTGTCATCCACGGAGTATAGTTCAACGATCATTAGCTGTGTTTATAATTAACAAGAAAGATCAATCATGCTTAAAGCATTGATTATGAAACACTTTCCAACTTCAATGCAATTTTATTTAAAAAAGTCGAAAATGCAATACATTCCTCGGTAATATTTTAAAACTTATCACAATACTACATTGATTTATTATATTTGAAAACTTAAACCTTCATTGAAAAAAATGAACTTCATTCAAATGACGGCATTGAAATATAAATTGCCTGGTTTAAATATCTCTAAAATGCAATACATTCCACGGTAATATTTTTAAAATTATCATAGTACTACGATAATTTATTATATTTGAAAACTTCATCGAAAACAACTGAAATAAATTCAAATGACATCATAGAAAAAATAACACGCCTGGATCTCTATAAAAGCAGGATTTCATTCATTTCATTCATTACAATACTATAATAATTTATTTTATTTAAAAATTAAGACCATGGAGTTACAATTCATAAACTCTATGCTTAAAACTTCATCGAAAAATATCGTACTTCTGTTTATAAAATCAATTAATATTTCATTCATATCAGCCATGCAGACTCCATGGACTGAATTATTTTGTGTTAAAGAAATACAGTAATTCTAATACAACTCATTCTACATATTTTGCTGTTTACATTTTACATAGGTGAAAAATAGGCTTAGCTGTAGAAATAATCAAATTTGAATGAGAATTTATACTCAAATATGTTGTCATTGTGTTGTTTTAGTATGTAGATGCACAGAATGTAAGCAAAAATAAAGTAGTTTTAGGACGGATACAACACTCAATATGAATTAAAAAGAACTTAAAATAATAACGATTGTGAAACAAGATGGATGCCATATGTGTCATTTTGAAGTGGGTCATGTGATCGTTTCATATGGTCACGTGATCGTTTCATATAAGATGTGTAATTATTATTTTAATTTTTATTTAAAAAAATACTGAATATATTTCGCTGATTTTTTTTTATATATTTTATGGAACAATTTGACTATTACCTAAAATTTTCGAAGCAATTTGTGAATTTTAAATCCGCTTAAAAAATGTTTGAAAAATAAGGTCCCATAGGGCTCAATGTATTTCATTTTTTCAACCCGGGTTCAATCCAAAACTAATAGGGTGATATTATTCATTTATATTCCCATAGGTCCTACAGACCGTCTGAACAGCATACTGAAATTTCATTTTGATTAAGTCATTTTTACGGCGGTTATCGTGCTAACGGACAGACAGACAGACAGACAAAATGATTAAAGTCATAAACACTTTTCAACTTTGTTGTAAAGTGTTAATAATAAAAACATTGAAACCCCGCATAATTTGGAGCTTGGAACAACTCAGGAATAACGTGGTCATGAATCGTAACATTCGTACATTACTATTGTGGCCGCAAAACCCACCATTACCTCTTTGCATGAGTTCCTTAACATATTAATTAATTCAAACACTACACATTAAAATCTCCATTTTAATCTTTAAATATATCGCTTATTAATTTCTCTATTATTGTTATTAAAATTACATCAATTGTAACAAACTCTTAAGGAGGAGAAAATCACCTGTGAGACTAGGTCTTTTGAATCTTATTCCAAGAATCAACGATTGACCTAACAAACATGAAGACTGGCACATACCTCTGTATTTTGGGTTTGTAGCTCAGCATGACTGGAATCTTTACCGATTCTTTTTCTGACACGTGGAGTCAGATTTCGTATTTTTCTAAAACATTCTCAATAATCATAATAACGACTCATTCTCTTAACAACACTGATTGAATCATCACGATCTCTCTCTCTCTCGCTTTTGAATTACATCAATTGTAACAAACGCTTAATTCTATAATCACGACTCTCTCTCTCTCTCTCTTGAAATCATTTCTTATAATCGTTGGCTTTTTCTCCTTGTGGGCGCATCATTTGTCCTGGAATTCAGATTCGTCCTCCTTGCTCTCATTGGATGCTCCTCAGTGCGATGTCTCATCTTCGCATTATTGGCTCTATCAGTTTCAAATGAAACTTGGCTTATGTCTTGGCCATAGGATATATTTGTCGCAACCACACCTGCAATTTGTGTGAAGTGCATTTATTGGGGTCATGACTTTCCATCAAACGGTGACTAAAAGTCTACGCTTTGTTTTGTCGTCAACTTCAAAAACTGAATAAGGTGCCTCCTGGTCTCATTTTACCTTTCGTGAACATGGGGGAGTGAATGAGATGATGAGGGAACACGAAAGTCCTTAAAGGTTTCAGTGGACTGAAGTGCTTGTAAGCACAATTTGTTGTACGTAGCTTATTTTGTTGCTGCTGTTGAACGTATCGGAAAATTTAGTACACGTGCAAAACTTTAATTCCCACACAGGAAGTAATTTTCATTTATACGGGGCGAAATATTTACCGCGAGCAAAAAATCCGAAACAACTTGAATTATAAATTTTATCTAATGCTCAAGTATGCTATCTCCAATTGCGAATCTTAAAAATTTACTCATTAGTCCTACTTATAGTCAAAGACATTACTTTAACGATAATGCACTTCTTTCTAACAAAATGCAGTTATTACATAACATAAATTTTTCGTCGTTATATATGAAATCTCTCATAATCTCCGACTACCTTCCTGGCCCCTCCTTAATGGAGACCACAGACGATATTCTTGGACATCTGAAACCCCGGAAATCGAATGTGTTTCTTTATTCAAGATAGCAGCCCTCCACGATCTTGTTACTGGCCCCTCCTTATTATGATCCCCAAGTCACGTCGCTTATGGGAGAAACACAGTTGTCCCAGACTTCTCTGATCACCGCAGAATGATACGGAAAAAAGCTGGTCCGATGTGGTCTAAGAGAGGGCTTCCAATACTAGGATCCTGATATACCAAACACTGGTATATCAATATTGTTGGCATTTTAACATCAGTAATAATAAAAATCATTGATATTTGTGTATTTCATATGTGAGTACTTTACATTATATTGACATAAAATTTCCAGTATGTATGCATTACCGGTATTTCATATGTATAACATTTTACTTTCCCTGCAATACATGGTAATGTATAGGGAAAATATTGGAATCATGTCGAAAATCGCAATTCAAGTTGTCGACGGATCTACACGTTTCAAGACCTCTAGAATATGAAAACACTATTTTTAACGAGACGTCTGTGTATGTGTCTGTCTGTGTGTCTGTCTGTCTGTCTGTCTGTGTGTCTGTGCAATGTATGTATCCACTCTAACTAGAAAACTAATGGACCGAATTTCATAAAATTTGGAATGTAAGTCACTTGGGTGAGACC
Source organism: Amaurobius ferox (assembly GCA_951213105.1). Lineage (NCBI taxonomy): Eukaryota > Metazoa > Arthropoda > Arachnida > Araneae > Amaurobiidae > Amaurobius > Amaurobius ferox. Next base: position 60,792,764 of record OX578144.1, read on the forward strand.
CTGGTGCTGATTAGTTTTTGATAGGAATCATAAAAACAGAACCCGCATTTTTTTGCGAAATGGCCCGTAAAAATTTTATGTATCTACTCTAGCGAAAATACTAATTTACCAAATTTCACAAAATTTGGTAGATAAGTTACTTGTGGGACACTCTGGTGCTGAGTATGTTTTGGTACGAATCGGAAAAGAACAACCTGCCTTTTTTCACGAAATGGCCAGCCAAAATCTGAAAAAAAAATAAAGACTACATATGCTGAAATGTATCAATTAAATTCTTGTTTTATACGCAATTTTTGACGAGGAAAAGACTCTAACACACCCCATTATACTTTAGGATGAACCGTTATCAAGATATTTGTGATTTCTTACATTTTTGTTACGCTGCTATTGGAAAAATATCCAGTTATCAAATAAAAACAAAAATTAAATTAAAAATGCAAATTTAGTGTTATTTGGTGCAATTAGACTCAATCTAATGAATTATTAAAGAAATAAAGAATATCTGAATTTGAGTCTGCTGGGAAAGTCATGTGCTGCCCACATCAGATTTTTCAAATTAAAGCCAAACTATCATTTGATGTTACTCTTATATATTCATTATTTTTAAAATTAATGCTAAAAATGTGCGAATTAATGCCATTCACTGCATCAATTTACTTAGTCAATGTATCTTTTGATCATTTAATGCGACTTATGTGGAAACTGGGAACTGTATTTTCGATATTTTAACATCAGTAATGATAAAAATCATTGATATTTGTGTTATTCATATTTGGGTACTTTACATTTATGACATAAAATTTCCGGTGTTTGTGCGTTATCAGTATTTCATATTTATTAAATTTTTAAATTAAAACCGAACTGTCATTCGATGTTACTCTTATATATTCATTATTTTTAAAATCAGTGCTAACAATGTACGAATTAATGCCACTCATTGCATCAATTTACTTAGCGAGTCAATGCATATTTTCATCACTTAATTCGACTTATGTTGAAACTGGGAACTAATTATATTTTCGATTCATTCACTTTATTATTTAAGAACAAAATATATTTTTGAAAGTTTTATCTATATATTCTCATTTAATTCAGCATATTATTTCTTATATATCGTTACAATCATTTTGTTCTTTTCTAGGTGACCCTTTTAATTTTAAAATGTACTTACTTTTAAAATCTATTCCTTCAGTTGGAAATGAGTAATCTGTTAACATTTTTGATTCTATCAAATGTTTTGACCTATATTTTTAAATAATTATATGATTTACTTTATGTAATGGATCTATTTTATGCAACTACTTTTATGAATTGGCTATCCACATGCCACAACCAGTGCTTGAGTGCCAGGTGTTAAAGTGTTATTACGCTTAAAGTGTTATTACACGGAGCAATACCTACCAGCAGTTTTTCAGCAGCACTATACATTTCAATGGGAAGAAATACTGCCACTGAATTGCCGCAATTTTTTCAAATTAGACAATAAAAATTGCTAAATTTCTTAACGCGAACCGATCGGAAGACGGTGAGATTGGACGTCACTTCGCTCCGCCTTTCTTCTCCTCATTTTATGATGATTATGGCGACTGCAAGCAGCTCAACTACGTTGGAATCTGGAGATGGAAAAAATAATAATAGAACTTCTACCAAATTACAAACATCTGTGGGATATAAAAGATCCAAAATTATACGGGAAAAGAACACACTAAAGAATAATTTTTGGAATGAAATCGGCTGCATTAGAGAGGGGGAGGCTAAATTATGATTGACGAGCGGAATTGCCGAAGGCTGGAGATGGAAAAAATAATAATATAACTTCTACCAAATTATGGGATATGTGGGATATAAAAGATCCGAATTATGCGTAAAAACACTTCCTGGAATGAAATCGGCGGCATTAGAGAGGCAGGGCTTAAATATGATTGACGGGCGGAATTGCTGAAGTTTGACAATAAAAATTGTCCTGTGTAACAACACCATTAGTCTCTGAATAAGAAATTTCAGAGTGAGCAAATGTCCTAAAGACTAGGTTCAAACTAGCAAGTGCGCATGCGTTCGTTATTGCTGGATTGAAGCAGGTCCACTAAATGATCGGATTTAGCGTGATGTAACTCTATTAAAACAGACAATTTGGATTCATTATTCCTCGAAATGAAGTGACTCGATTTGCTTTCAGGTTAGTCATGAACGGCCCTAACACCTGCTCAGTTTTTAATCAATAGTTACTTTCAACATCAAGCTGGGAATAATCATACATGGGCACATCTAGAATAAGCGTTGTTGTTTTTCCTTAAATTTTCGCTTGAGAAAAGAGTTAATATTTAAAAATACAAAAATATCAGTATCAATATCGGTAGACCGATAATGTACATTAAAATACCGATCAATCGGTTTTTAACGCATTACAACATAGTTGAAAAGTGTTTATGACTTTGGTCATTCTGTCTGTCTGTCCATTCGCACGATAACTGCCGTAAAAATAACTTTATCAAGATGAAATTTTAGTATGAGGTTCAGACGGTCTGTGGGACATATGGGAATGTAAATGAATAATATCATCCAATTAGTTTTGGATTGAACGCGGGTTGAAAACATGAAATACATTGGACCCTTTCTGACCTAACTCTTGAAACATTTTTTAAGCGACGTTAAAATTCACAAATTGCTTCGAAAGTTTTAGGAAATATTCAAATTATCCCATAAGAAATATGAAAAAAAATATCAGCAAAATATATTTGGTAGTTTTTAAATAAAAATTTAAATAATAATTACACCCATATTATGATCCACTTCAAAATTTAATATGGCATCCATCGTGTGTCGAAATCGAGATTTTTAAAGTTCTCTTTAAGTTATATTTAGTGTTGTGTCTGTCCTAAAACCGCTTTATGTTTGCTTACTTTCTGTGCCTCTATATTCTGAAACAACGCAATTCCAATATATTTGTGTTCAAATGATAAATGTCATCAATCTTGTGTCGAAATCGTGATTTTTGAAGTTTTTTTCAATTTATATTTAGTGTTGTATCCGTCCTAAAACCTCTTTATTTTTGCTTAATTTACGTGCATCTATATTCTGAAACAACGAAATTACAATATATTTGAGTTTAAATGATCACCAAACTTTGATTATTTCTACAATGAAGCCTAATTCTTACTTACGGAGAATGTAAACACATCAAGCTGTAAGATGAGTTGTATAAGAATTGCTGAATTTCTTTAACGCAAAATTATTTAGCTCTGGAGTTTGCAATATAGCTGATATGAATGAAACATTCATTGATTTTACATTGAGAAGCAAACGATTTTATAGCAGACTTTTTCGGTGAAGTTTTAAGCATAGAGTTAAATTACTTTTACCTCCGTGCTTTTACGATTTTAAGTAAAATAGATTATCGTAGTATTGTTATGAATGAAAGGAATGGAATAAAAGTGAATGAATGAAATATTCACTGCTTTTACATAGAGAGTCGTGCGATTTATATTTCAATGACGTCACTTGAATAAAGTTCAGTTGTTTCGATAGTTTTAAGTTTTCAAATATAATAAATTATATTGGTGGTGAATAGTGTTGTCATAATTTAAAAAATATTTTAAAATTAAAGGTGTTTAAATAAAATTGCATTACAGTTGGAAAGTATTTCATAATCAATGCATTATGCATGATTGATCTTTCGTGATTATTTTGTTTTGGTATTGAGCGCCCTAATCTAACACAATACATTCCCTATAAAGGAACACATTTGACAATGTTGGAAAACAACAAATATAGGTGCATAGCTTTGAATTTCGCTTAAAATAAAAATCTTCCTGTTAGATTCCAATTAATATAATGGTAAAAACGTGCAGAACTTCATTGATAAAATCTGGCATATATAAATAAGGTGACGGCAATTGCATTGAGGACGTTATAAGCGCAGGTAGAAGAGCATGTGTCCTTAACATCTACTAAGAAATACTTCTTGAACGAACTTGAGGCAGTTTTTTCTTTGCTGTTATTAAATGCGCATACTGTACTACCTGTTTTTTGGCTCAAAGAAGGGGGAATTTATAACGCCCTCTAAACAATTATCGTGCCTGCTTTCTTCAAGGATATTTTGGAAAATTTTATCTCACAAGAAGTATTTTGATTTATTGTAATAAAATTATATTAAATTTTGTATTTGACTTGCCCAATTTTTAGAGAGATATCAGTTTAACTGTGAGGAAAATACAACCTTTTATGGCAATCCCATTTCAAATAACAGTATCTTTGTCTCTGGCTTGCACGCTTTATCCACTATTCAGCTTGACATAGCTGATAGTGCAATATCAGCAACAAAACCTAGTATGTGCTACGATTTTGTATATCTCTGTATAAACTAATAAACTCAGTCCTATAATACAGCCGGTAATTAATTTAATAAACATTGCCTAAGCAAGGGATGCAATGGTAAAATCGTACAGCTCCAGTCGTAATAACAGAACCCGCCTGAAAAGGGCGTTTCCAATTCAAGAATCGCGCTTCCATTGCACATAACAGCACGAGTAAATTGTGGTACATAAATATTTTTCTTGCTGTCGTTGTAATTAACGGTTAGTTCATGTCAAATAGTGTATAAAACGCGAGAAACATGTCCATAGATGCTGTTAACTGCTAATAGAGCGTGATACAAATTTAAAATGTGTCCCAAGTGGATGAGTTCCATGGATGTAATTTTCGTTTCAAGAGAACGCCTAGTAGGAATACCAAAATTGGTACGATTAATTCCGAAAATTGAAATTCACTCTTCTTAATTAATAAATAAAAATTTCTGTACTGTCTGTAGGGGGAAATTTAATCGTCGCACGGTTGTAAAATGTGGGACACAGGTATTTCAAGACACAGAATGGTGCACTTCAGTGTAATTTTTTTAAATTAGAATTATTTTTTTAGTAATTTTATGTTTTAGCATTTTCACACAAATCGGTTTCATAAAGACCGAAAATATTACCAGAGCGTTTCCATGTTGACTCCATAAAAAAACCAAAGAACGCTCTTTCCAACGATGTTTGAACCGTATCCGTAGGGTAATTACTTTGTATTCATTTTTTAACACTTTCCAGCATACTTGAAATGACTTTGATCATTCTGTCTGTTTGTCCTTACGCACGATAAGTGCCGTAAAAACTACTTTATCAAAATGAAATTTTAGTATGTTGTTGAGACGGTCTATGGGATATATGGGAATGTAAATGAATTAGTTTAGTTAAACTAATTAGTCACCTAATTAGTTTTGGATTGAACCTGGATTGAAAAGGTGAAATGCATTGAACCTTATGGGACCTATCTTTTCAAACATTTTTTAAACGAAGTGAAAATTTACAAATTGCTTCGAAAATTTTAGGAAACATTCCAATTTTACCTCAAAATTCCCGTAAAATATGTTCGATAGTTTTTTAACCAAAAATAAAAATAAAAAGTTTACCCATATTAAGAGATCACGTGACCCACTTCAAAATAAAAATATGGCATGCATCTTTTTTTCCCAATGTAAAAATCGAGATTTTTAAAGTTCTTTTAAATTTATATTTAGTGTTACATCCGCGCTAAAACGGCTTTATTTTTGCGTATTTTCTGCGCATATATATTCTGCGCCAACGCAATTACGATATTTTTTAATTTAAATGATTATCAAACTTTGATTATTTCTACAACGAAGCTTAATTTTAATGAATGCTGAATGTAAACAAACGAGTGTAAGATCAGTTGCATATTTTTTACGCAAAATTATTTAACTATGGAGTGTGGAATAAAAGTGTATGAATAAAATATTCACTGTTTTTACCTAGAGAGCCAGACGATTTATATTTCGATGACATCATTTGAATAGAGTTCATTTTTTTCTAAGAAGTTTTAAATTTTCAAATATAATAAATTATTGTAGTACTGTGAAAATTTGAAATATATCAGCGCTAAATGTAACACATTTTAGAGATGTATAAATAAAATTGTATGTTATTGATGTATAAATAATATTTTATGCATGATTGATCTTGTTTAAATTTATCGAAATTTGTATTTTTCAGGCTATGTGATATATACGTATATATTGTCGTATCCGTAAAAGCAAGGGTAGCACAATTGTGGAGTTCGGTTAAAAGTTTCGCATACGTATTGGGATTTTAATTTTTTTTTTCGTTTTATAAGTAATTTCTATTTTGTTCATTTTATGAATTAAGTATTTCTAGACCAATCAACTAGAAGTTTGAATTTTTGCACACTTGTAGTTTTATCCGCCGGATAAAAAATAGCAAAGTCGAACTTTCAATTCTCCCTCCAGTGACGGAGAAAATAGAGGTCGAAAAGTATTTTTCTAGACCCTCCAGAACCTCCCCCCCCCCCAGTGGCCTAAAAGGCTAAAACTCTGCACCTTTATAGCATGGACCCTAGGACAGGACCTAACTGAGTTATTTTTCAATAAAGACAACTACTTCCGACGCTAAGCATCATACATTTTTAAACAAAATAAAACGTCTTTAAAAAGTTGCATTTTTCTTTTTAAAGTGTGTTAGTTTTCCTGTTATTCAGAGGCTTAAGTTCTAGTATTTACATAATAATTAATTTAATAACGTATACAGACCTCAATATCAAATCTGAAATTCCGACTTCTGCCCGACCGCAACTATATAAGGATAATGCCCCTCACGTTGTCAAAAATACAGTTAATACATACACTTCTTTTACCTTGCACTTCTTTAAGCTCATGTATCGAGTCCCTCAAAATCTCCTACTTCCTGCGATCCTTTCCGTAATGGAAAACCGCAGACGATATTCTAGGACATATCGTAAGCTCCGGAAATGAAACAAGTTTCTTTATTTCAGATAGCGCGGCTACCTCGAATCGTGTTGCCAGACGCTGCTTCTAGTCCCCGAGTCACGTCTCTCAGTGAACGACTCACCACTTAGAGTCGTATAGAAGAGATGGAGAATCAGATATTAGCAGGGTTAAACAGACACAGATATTAAGTCTATTATATTATACGTATAAGATATCTATATGATTTATATATTTTTTTAATTTTAATTTTAATTAATGAGATCGCGGGTCAGTAAATACTAATAATTAATCACGACATAATCATGAAAATCTGATGTGGGCAACACATGACTTTCCTTATATAATGTAATGAATTTACTACTTTTATAGTAAAACGAAATAGGTTTTTCTTATAGTAGATACTAATATTCTTTCCAAGATACTGAATTTTCGACAATTAGTCGTCATTTTCATTGATTTAGCGTCATTTTTATTCATTTGGCAAGATTTTCGTTAATTTGGCATCATTTCAAAAAGTCGCCAAGTTGGCGCCATTCCGCCAAATTCGTCGCCAAAATATCGCCAAGCGTTATGGACGAAGAAATAAGTTATTCTTACAGCAGATAAATGACTATTTGCGTTCAAATACAAAAGTATTACTTAACTTATCTTTTTTCATGAATGGATAGGAATTAATAGGAATTAATTTTTTTTTATTTTATATGATTTTTTGATAATTTTTTTGAAAAATGTACAATATCTCGATAACGGTTCATGTTAGCGTTTTAAAATTTATGTCAATCGTTTTCTAATGAAAAATTACATAAGAAATGTCTATTTGCGTAACTTTTTTGATTATTTGACGATTTTTTCAAAATTCCATTTGAAAATTTAGGGGGGTTCTGAATTGCGTGCTTTGATTATTGCGTATAAAAACATTATATTGCGTATAAAAACATTAGGCTTCCAGTGTTTACGGATTGTGATTTTTGTACCAAATTTTGTTCGAATCGGTCCATTCGTTCGTCCGTTATCGTCTCCACAGGCTCACTGACACACACACGCACACACACGCACACACACACACACACACACAGACATCACTTCAAAAATGGTTGATTCGTGATCAGGGATGCTTGAAACGTGCTCTCCCGTCGAAAACTCGAATTCCAATTTTCGACCCCGTCACAATACTTTCCTTATACATTATGTATATAAGGAAAGTAAAAATTATTAGTACATTTACGCATACGGTGTGGCATGTTAACAAATATAAAATTATATTCAAATATGTTACCAATCACTGGACTCATGAAATCTTGTAGCATATTGTAATTTTCTCAGGCTAACATCATTAAAATGATTTCTGCTAATTGTCATTGACATATCCACGTGTTGCCAGATTCTGCTTCTAGTCCCCGAGTCACGTCTCTCAGTGAACGACTCACCACTCAGAGTTGTATAGAAGAGATAGAGAACCAGATATGAGAGTTACACAGACGCAGATATTACGTCTATTATGTTATGCGTATAAGGTATCAATATGATTTATATTTCTTTTTTTTTAATTATTTCATTGATTTTTGATTTAGCGAAAATATTTTAGTAACGAAGTCTAAAAGCATGTTTGTAAATTGTTTTCAAACATAGCTTAAAGCAGTGTTTCTCAATCATTGTGAGATCGCGGCTTGGTAAATTTTGATAATTACTAACGGCATAATCATAAAGATTGTTAGTACATTTATATATACGGTGTGACATGTTGACGAATATAAAATTATATTGAAATAAGTGATCCAATCACTGGACTCATGGAATCTTGTAGCACATTGTAATTTCCTCAAGCCAACATCAGTAAATTCATTTCTGCTAATTTTCATTGAGATAACTTATTCTGATCACCAAAATTTTATATTATTACTAGCAGCATACCCGTTCTTCGTACGGAGTATATAATATAAAGAAACTTGAAATTCATAATCATGCCCAAATTCTTATAGTATACTAAATGACATGTTTAATCAAAATATTCTGTTAAAATATTTAATATAATGCTCCTAAAAAGAAGTTTAAGAATCTCTGTTCTCGCTATATAAAATTATCTTCATGGACATATCTGAAGAATAAAACATCTTGGACCCCTTATGTAAGCAAATATAAAAAAAATATGGAATTGAATCAATATATGCAAAATAAAAGCGTTAAAATTGTATGGGACCCGTACTAATTATATACGCGAATATTAGAAAATATAACCTGTATTAGTAGATTACATGTATAAATTGAAAATACCAATAAACCCGTAATCTTTAAATCTGAAGACAGTCATTTATTCCAATATATGTCAAAATTAAAGTGCTAAAATTATATGGGAAGATACACACGTACTACTTATAATGTCCGATTATTAGTAGAAGATTACCCGTTTTGCCATATGAGTCTCAAATGTTTTTTGGTAAAATACAACAGACGACGTAATAAATTGAATATATAATTAATCCCCGTAATCTTCATACCAGAAGACTGTACTTGATTCCAATATATATGCCAATATATGTCAAAATATATGCCAATATACCTGTACTACTTATATTCTCGTAGGTTAGAAGATATACCCGTGCATTCCTAGAAGATTACTCGTACAACGTACAATATGCGTGTGTCAGCAATTTTTGCCGCAATAAAACAATGGCGTAATAACTTAAAAATATCAATAATCACTGAATCAATAATTCCGGAAGATATCAATAATAATAATGTTTAAACCTGAAGAGTATAATTGATATTATCCAGTCCAAAATGAAATGGCAATGAAATTTATTTTATATACATATCTTCATTATTCAAATCGGAAAGGATTTAATAAAAATCGTCTGCCGCATAAACACATTGGATTTAAATCCGTTGCTAAGCGACATGATATCATTTGCTTCAAATAAATTGGTAGAAAAAATATCGTCTAAATAGTTATATTTCTATGGAACATTTGGCGACAGTTTCGTCAAATTAGCAACATTTTAAAAAATCGCCAAATTTATCGCCAAGTGGGACTGTAGAACTGACAGTTCCACTTTGCGACAAATTGACGAAATATCATCACAATACTATCCCCTAACAAAAAATAATTAATATCATTTATGTAGCGCAATTTTATCAATTTCAAGATATTTTTATAGATTTGAAAACATTTTTATCAATTTGGTGACATTTTAAAAATTCGCTACATGTATTACTAAGTAGGATGGTTGGTCTGACAGATAAATGCTAACCAAACATCATTTCAGTACTCTCTTCTAACAAAACAAAAAAAAAATTCATTGATATGTAGAAGAATCAAGCCACACGACCAACCCGAAGGTTTATGGCAGCTGTTTGTGTGTCGTTTATATCAATTTGGCGACATTTCCGTCAATTTGGCAAAGTTTAAGAAAAGTTGTCAAATTAGCGATATCCCTCCAAATTCGTAGCTTTGAATTTGCAGATCTGAATGAAACATTCTTATCCCGTTTCAATATACTAAATGAAAACACTACAATTGTATTAGAAGATATACCCGCTCTACTCTTTTTCTGTTTCAACAATCGGCTATATGAATTTATTGGCTAAACACAATATATGAGTTTAGTAGCTAAATACGATATAAGCTTGAAAACACTTTGCCAAAATAAATGAAATTGATGTACACAGTCAGCAATTAATATAATTAAAAGAAAAATCAAACCGTCCATTCATAAGATATACTTTTATATCCATTTATCCATTTATTTATTATTTAAATCGAAAAAAAATAATAAAAACATTAACAAACACATTTAATTTAATTGCGATGCCGAGCAACATGATATATCCTCCCAAAATGTTAAAATTTATTAACCACTAACAGCACACCCGTTATTCGTACGGAGTGTATAATTTAAAGAAACTTATAATTCGCAATCATGTGCAAATTCTGTTAAAATATTAAATTTATTGCTCCTAAAGAGAAGTTTAAGAATATATGTTCTCACTATGCAAAATTATCTTCACGATCAGATCTGAAGAATAAAACATCCTGCCCCCTTTTGTAAGCAAATTTACAGAAGAAAAAATAGGAATTGAATGAATATATGCAACGCCGTACTAATTATATTGTCGCAGATCAGAAAATATGCCAATGTGTTAGTAGAAGATTACCCGTATTACAATATGCGTCTCAAAAATATTTGCCAAAATAAAAGAGATGACGTAATAAATTGAAAACATCAATAATATCCGTACTCTTTATACCAGAAGGTCGTAATTGATTCCAATATATGCCAATATATATCAAAACATATGTCAATATACATGTACTACTTATATTCTCGTAGATTAAAAGATATACACGTGTATTTGTAGAAGATTCGTACAACATACAATATATGAGTTTAAACAATTTTTGTCATAATAAAATAATTGCATAATAACTTGAAAATATCAATAATCCTTGAATCAATAATCCCCGAAAATATAAATAATAATAATTTTTAAACCTGAAGACCGTAATTGATATTATCCAGTCAAAAATGCTATAAGAAAAATCAAATCGTTCTTTTCTAAAATATATTTTTATATCCATTTATTTATTATTCAAATCGAAAAAATTATTATTAAAATTAACAAACAGATTTAATTTAATTGCGTTTCTGAGTAACATGATATAAGATAGAATCTTATAACATGTTAAATATGTCATGTCTTATAACATAAACTGCGAAATTAAATAACGATTTTGATTTCTCTATACTTCTCATTGTTCCGTAAAAGCTTGTTTTAAATAAACCATGAACCATGGAGATAGATTTCCCCTTTAAATCATGTTTCAAACAATTCATTTTTTCAGAAAGTGACTAATTAACGCAAAAAATCTCCCATCAAACTCAGAGATTAAATTTTCATTCACTTGCAAACGATTTTCAAGCTTTTCGTTTGGATAAACCACGGAGTTAGGGAGTAGAACTCCTAGGAAAAAGTTCCGTTTTTCATTAATATCTCGACAACCCCAGGTCTTAGAAACTCGAAACTTGGACAAAATTTATGGGGGGATATTTCAAGGCTATTCACCAAATTTCATTAAATTCGGTTGAGCCGTTTTTCCGTGACGATGAGAAAAACGAAAATTTCGTTTTTTACTAATATCTCGAGAACCACTGGTCGTAGAAACTCAAAACACGGATATAATTTTAAGTGGGGCTATTTCTGGGCTACCCACAAAATTTCATCAAATTCGGTTCAGCCGTTCTCCCGTGATGGTGTGACAAACAGACAGACAGACAGACAGACAGATTTTCATTTTTATTTATATAGATTTAGTATAAACTTGACTACTGTATTATTAAATTTATTTTGGTTTGAAAAAAAATAGAAAAGAAAAAATATTTATCCCGTGTAATTCACCATAGAAATCAGCTGAGCAGTCTTATTCGTATTAAAATTTAAATGCAGATTGGTCACTGACATTTGCTATATAGCTGTTATTTAGGGGATCTGGTTTTGAGATTTTCGACATATTCACGAATATTATTCTCCTAAGAATATTTCCATTATAAAATATGTATTCATAAAAAATGCCTAGAAAACTAAAACGACAAATCCCAGGAGAATCTGTCGCGGACCGCGGTTGAAAAACACTGGCTTAGACCATGTCTAAAATTATGTACCTAAAATTTAGAAAATTACCACTCGCTGAATAGGATTAATTATTAATCTTTTCTTGAAAAACGGTTTAATATGTAACAATCATATATTAAAGGAATATAAAGTAAAAAAAATCTGATGTGGGCAGAACATGACTCTCCTTATATAATGCAATGAATTTACCACTTTTACAATAAAAAAATAGAATATTTTTATAGTAGTTATTTATATTCTTTCCAAGATATTGATATTTCGTCCATGAGTCGTCATTTTCCATGTCGTCATCATCAATGAGTCCTCATTGATTTAGCGTTATTTTTATCCATTTGGCGAGTTTTTCGTGAAATTTATGTCAATCGTTTTCTAATGAAAAATTACATAAGAAATATCTATTTGAGTAACTTTATTAGTGGTTTTGATTTTTTGACGATTTTTTCAAAATTTCATTCGAAAATTTAGGTGGGTTCTGGACATTCGATTACGTATAAAAACAATAAGCTTCCAGTGTTTACGGATTGTGATTTTTGTTCCAAATTTCGTTCGAATCGGTCTATTTGTTCGTCAGTTCTCGTCTCCACAGACTCACTGACACACACACACGCGCACACACACACACACACACACACACACACAGACATCACTGTTATATTGTAATTTTCAATTCCCAATATAACATTGCTATTTTGAAAGTGGAAGGGGATCTAAGAAGATGGTCCCTCATACAGCGAGACAATTCATATAGCGTTCCCTTGAACACAGCTGGACCGGACGTAGTTCGAGGGTGAAAAAGGGAGCTTCTCGTATTCACGTCAACACTAGGTACTATATTAGACGAAAGGGGTTGAACCTCTTGACCCGAGAAGTCAATTAACTTCCTGATGGACATGGGAAAATGTTCGTGAGAACTTTCTGATCGAAAAAGACAATACTCAAATATCTGATATTTCAAGGGGGGCTTCGGCCAGTTAGATAGCCGGAAGGCGGAGTTATGTATTTACGGAACCAATGAGAGTCTGGGGGCCTAAGAGAGAGAGGAGAGATGAAGAGAGACTTAAACTTTTAAAAATTTGAAAATCGAAATGAAGAGGAGTTAATTTTTGGTGTGTGCTGAAAGGTGGTCGCACTAGGGCGACGATAAGACAGAGCGCACCGGGGAAAGCCTTTCCTCCTGCCGATGAGAAGTTTCCAGCCGACGGTGATGTTCCGAGGTATGCAATTTCTTTACATGTATTTTGCACGAAGGTCAATGGCCCAGTATGCTCTCACCCTCTCTCTCTATTAATTATGAAAAGTGTTAGGAGCAATAAAGGTTTTATTGGATTTAATTAGGCAATTGTGTAATGTATGCCTCACGTGAAGTAGATGTTGATAAAGGAGATCTATCAGTATATGATTTGAAATATTGGTTCCGCGGCATGATTGTAAAATTAAATGAGTTGATACGAGGTCTGGAATATTAAACATGCATTGTGGAATTGTTGAATTTATCAAATATTAGTAATGGTTATCGCATAAATAAATGTTTATTTACTTTTGTTTAAAATATGTCTCTTCATTTTTAGTTTCTTATTAGATGTATTTTAATTTACTCCACTTTACGAGATCGGTCTATATAGCGTCAATACCTGGCGTGTGATGACTCACATATCATTTTGGCGCCCGTGACCAGTCGAACCTGGACTCAAAATTATTGCACACATATCATTTTGGTGCCGTTTAAACCAGTTTCGAACCTGGACTCAAAATTATTGCACCCTTATCATATTGGTGCTCATGACCAATCAAACCTGGATTCAAAATTATTTCACCCTTCTGGCGACTTTGCTGTTTTAGACCTGTTATATGCCAGAATTTAAATTTTAATGAAGAGAATAAAAATATTTGGAATTAATGAAAAATGAAAATATTGAATAAAATTTTTTTCTGTGTAAAATAAGGATTAAATTAAAGAAAGAATTTTAAAATTAAAATAAATATAAGTAAATTTAAGAAAATTTATTTCACAGTATGAGAAGCAAACAAAGTGACGAATCATTATGTGTTCTCAATGAGACATGCCATATTGTATTTGAAAATATAATTATTAGGGAACTTGAAGCTTTTAAGAAATTTTTGAATTATGTAAATATTTGTGTAATATTTTAGGAGTTTATTATGAGGATTGAAGTATTTGCATGCGTAGATAGTGAAATGATTAGAATTATGTTTTTGAATTTATGTGATATTGTATTTAAATATTTTGGGGGAACATTTTGAGGTGTAAAAACAGGAGATAATTTTAGATATAGAATTTTTGCGAGAAAGTGAAATTTAGAATGACGGAAAGCGGAGAAAATCCTCCAGCAACGAGGGGCAGGTTACCAGGACTTATACACCTATTAGGGGAATGCAATGGCATAGAGAATGATGTAGAAATTTCTTTTGACCAGATCAAATCTTTAAGCAGCTTGGGGGATTGGTCAGAGGAGGAAAAGTTAGCAATTGTGAAATCTCGGTTAAGAGGGAATGCAAGAAAATTTTATATAGGGTCACAAGAATTAAGAAGGGAAACATCTTTCGAAAAATTTAGGGATAGGTTATTAGAGTTCTTTACAGAAAAACCGAACATTACAACGAATCAGATCCTTTTCACGACCGCAAAACAGACACAGGGAGAAACGATTAAACAGCTGGCACACAGAATAACAACACTAACTTTAAATTATATTGGCGACACAGAGCACAGTGAAGCGACACAACAGATTATGGATAAATTAAGGTTAAGTAAATTTTTAGAGGCAGTAACACCTGAATTCCAGAAAGAAATAATAAAAACTAATGCACAAAATTTTGATGAAGCTGTAAAAATAGCCACAAACTTGGAACAGGCAAATTTAGCTGCGATAACGGCAAATGTAAATAGTGCGACTTATAGACAAGAAATTGAGAAGCTCCGCAAAGAGCAACAGGAATTTAACGCACATATTTTAAATTCAATTACCCAAGAAATAAACACATTAAAAATCCAAGAAAAAGTACAAATTCCCACGACACAAACAAAAAAACCCGTAACATGTCATTACTGTAATAAACAGGGACATTTCATGAGAGAATGCCGAATATACAAAACTGATCATTTTAAGCAAACCCAGAATCTAAACATAAACAACGCGAGAACACATTGGCATAATCAAATACAGTCTCCTCCCCACTCATTTCAAACCCAGCCGTATGATGACCACACAACTTACCCCTCCCAGCCGGACACATACGATTATAGGCCAAACCACGCCTTTGGAAACTATCAACAGAGCAGAAATTACTATGCAGCACCCCCTCCACAAAGTAGATTTTCTAGGGAACAACGATATAATAGGGACGAGTCAAACCAAAACAGAATCAGAGAAACGGGTGTGCAAAGGAACGATGGAAGAGAAATGAATACAAGATTTGGATACAGAAATTTCCCTAATAGAAGAGATAATTTAAACTAATTGTGGGAGCTTTAAATAATAACTTACAAAGAGAGAAAAATTACAGGGTAAAGTTCCCGAGAAAAATTGAAATTCCTGTACAAACAGAAAATAAGAAATTGAAGATACATAACGATGAAAGTATTGAAAAACATGAGGAAACGATTGCATCTGTAGGAGAACAAATTGAAAAAACAGAATTGCCAACAATAATAGCTCAATTTAAAAATATACAAAGCGAACTCATGATAGACTCTGGAGCGAGCGTTAGTGTATTATCATTAGAATTGTTCAATAAAATTAAAGATAATGTCAAAATTAAATATGTGTCAAGGAGTGTTACAATATCAACTTTAACAGGACATAGTATTGAATATATAAAGACTGTGGAAATTCCATTCAAAATTCAGGGAAAACAGTTCAAACACATTTTTTTTGTCACAACAGCAAAATTTACACAAAAATTCAAGGGAGTATTGGGTTTTGACTTTTTACAGAAAAATCAAGCCATTTTGAATACACAAAGGAACATTCTGAAGATGGGCGACATAGAAATAATTTTAAATTCTGATAGGCAAATTGATAGACAAATAAATGAGATAATACAGGAAAAACCGAATCTAGCCAAAATTTTAAGAAAAGTACAAATCAAACCTAATTCGAGGGAGAATGTTGTAGTATATAGTGAGGAAAGTCTAGAAAATGGAACAGAGGTTTTGTTCGAACCCAAAGAAAAATCATACATTATAATGAATTATGGAATATACCACATGAATGAGAACAAATTTAAAATTGAAGTTCAGAATAACACGAATGCGACAATTACATTAAATAAAAACATGGCTTTAGGAAACATTACGACAGATTTTACGATACAGCAACAGGACATTAAAGAACCAGAAATTAGTGAACGGACACATAAATACGAAGAGATGATAAATTTAATACAGGCTAAACCGGAGATAATAGCAGAAAGAAAAAAAGAGTTGAAAACAGAAGATTTTAATACTGACCACATGGACCCAAACATTAAACAAGATTTCCTCAAATTTGTAATGCAATATTCGGACGTTTTTTCAAAATCATTAAAAACTTTAGGAGCGACGGACATCGTAAAACCGGTGATAAAGCTTGCACATGACCACGCAATACGTTCCAGGTCATACGACGTTCCGTACGCACTGCAGGATACCGCAAAAACTCAATTAAAAGAGTTAGAAGAAGCAGGGATAATTGCCAGAACAAAATCAAATTTTGCATCACCGATGATTTTAGTGCGTAAAACAAGTGGAGAGTACCGCTTATGTTTAGATCTGAGATTAATTAATAACATATCCACTCTGTTTCCTTACAGAATTCCCTGTGTGAATGAAATTATAACTAAATTAGCCGGACATAGATACTTTTCGAAACTGGATTTTCATAGTGCTTTCAACCAATTGGTTTTACCTGAAGACACAAAAGAATTATTTGCTTTTACAACGCCCTATGGCAATTACCAATTTGAAAGACTCGTTTTTGGACACGTAAGCTCCGCTCCAATTTTTCAACAGGTTATGGACACCATTTTAGCGGACTTAAGAGAGGAAAACATACAAGCTTACATCGACGACATAATAATCCCGGCTAACTCTTATTCAGAATTAATACATAAATTAAAATTAGTATTCGATAAATTAAGAAAATACAACCTAACTCTGACACCCAGCAAATGTAAATTTTTTGTAGAAAAAGTAGCATATTTAGGATTTGAAATTAGTCAAAAAGGCATTACACCAACAGATGAAAATATAAACAAAATCACTTCATTTCCAGTACCAAAAACTTTAAGAAAATTAAAAAGATTTTTAGGCATTTGTAATTTTTACAGAAATTCAATAAAAAATTATGCTCAATTAACCGCGGTTTTATCAGACTTAACAAGAAAGGATAATAAATTTAAATGGGATAATGAATGTGAAGAGGCATTTCAGGCACTCCAAGAATGTTTTTTCAAGAAACCATTACTTATACAGCCAGATTTTGACAAAGACTTTTATCTGAATATCGATGGCAGCATTCAGTCCATAGGAGGCGCTCTTTTACAATACAGAGATGGGATTTTAAAACCGATTGCATATTTTAGCAGGAAATTATCGATACAGGAGCAAAAGTATCCGGCCATGAAAATTGAATTATTAGCTATGCATCAGGGAATGAAATTTTTTAGAAATTTCCTTTTCGGCCGAAAGTTTTTTGTGCTTTCTGACCATTTGCCGTTGGGACAGCATTTAAAAATACAAAACCCACCCAACTTATTACAGAGGTGGCTTTTAGACATATCTGAATACGATTATGAATTTATTCACGTCCCGGGTAAAGATAATTTATTAGCGGATTTTTTAAGTAGAGATGATTTTGAAAGTAAACAAACAGAGCAGAACGAGAGAAAACAAAACATTGAGAATCCAAGGGGAGAAATTAACCTGATAGAACAAATTAAGGGAGAAAACACGATGAAAAGAAATGGATATGTGAATGAGGATAGTGTCTATATTGCACAGATAAACACAATAACAGAAATCCCGGCATTAGATAGAATTTTAGATGAACAAATTAAAGATCCAAAATTAAAAATAATCAGAGAAAATTTACAAAATCGGAATTTTAAAGAGAGTAAACATTATGACACATTATATATTGACGAGGAAACTAATTTATTAATGCACGTAGGAAACTGGAAGGACAGACCTTGGAGAGACAATTTGAACAAAACTATAGTTATACCCAGAAATTTACAGAAAGAAATTTTAGCGATTACACACGTAACACATGCAGGGATTGATAAAACTTACAAATTATTATCGGACAGGTATTATTGGAATGGTATGTACAGTGACACACAAAATTTTATTACATCTTGCGAACAGTGTAGAAAGAAAAAGGGAAAAAATCAGCCCGTTCCCCTGGGAAGAAATCCTATACCTGATGGGCCCGTGCAAATTTTGTCGACAGACATTTGCGGACCATTTCAAACTAGCACTTCAAATAATAAATATGTGTTATCGGTGGTAGACCACTTCTCCAAACATATACAAATGTTTCCAATCCCGGATATAACGGCCACCACGGTTGCTGATAGACTCTTAAATTACTTTATGAATTGGGGATGTCCTAAGACAGTGTTATCGGACGCAGGCTCTCAGTTTACATCTAGTATACACCAAATTATGACAGAAAAACTCGGAATAGTTGCCAGAATAGCATCGGTACGTTCGCCATGGGTTAACGGTATAGTGGAGGTTACTAACAAACAATTGAAACACACCTTAGCGACATTAGCGGAGAATTCTCCATACTGGGATACCGCAGTACAATGCCACGTAGCTGTTTACAACGCGACAGTACATTCAAGCACCAAAGAAACACCAAACTTTCTTTTTTTTGGAAGAGACCTTCCAACTTTTTTTGAAACTAATGTAACAGAAAATAATACAGAAACAACATATCAGGATTATATATAAAAAAAAAATAACAGTGATGAATAACGCATTTAAGGAGGCAAATAAAAATTTAATTCTCGCGAAAGAACGCCAAGAAAGTCAACAACTCCAAAGAGCTAAATTCAGGGATTTGGAAATCGGGTCCAGGGTGTTCATGGAAAACAATAATAATCGGTATAAAAAAGGGAACCACACGGGACCTTATCGAGTAATTAATAGAATAAATAGATTTGTATATGAAATAAAACTGTGTGACAAACCAAATTCTAAAATCATAAAAGCCCACATAAATAGATTGAGGACTTTTCCCGACCGCAAGCCACATCTAAAAATACCGTACATAAACAAATACAAGTCACCTCTTCTCCCCACTCCTAAAAACGCGCAACAAAACTCTGAACCGAAACCGGAACTAAAGAAAGACCGCGGTCAAAATGAGAATATTCCGTTTATCATGTTGGAGGAGGAAATAGCAAACGGACAGTACAGAGAGTCTTGTCAAACCCGTTCGCACAGCGCGATGCCACAGCATCCTAACGGAAACACGCTTACTCGTAAATCCGCGAAACCAGTTACCGCACAAGTACAAAACGAAACAACTCAGAGCGCACGGGAGAATGCAATCATCCCTCCAAAAGACTCTCCGAACGCAAACATTCTTTCAGCAGGGGGGGACTCAGGCAGACATAGCACGCTAGAAACACACGAGAATTTGGAACTTTCAGAACAGGGGGACTGTACACAAATTGAAGCAAACACGAATGAAAAGGCGGGAGAAATAGAACAAGATGCGCGAGAGGGACCAACACAAGTAGATGGGGGTTGTATACAGATGGAACAGGAAAACGTTCAGGGGAAGGATGAATCAGCAGGAAATTCACAAGGGGACGATATAAACAGTACAAGTTGTTCACGCACAGTACTACTTCCAACACCGGTTAGGCCTAATCACAGATACGCGTTGAGATCTTTAAAGAATGTAAATTTAAATTGATTCAATTAAAGCACGAAATAAATAAACTTTAGGGATGATAGGTTAAAGATGTGGATATATTAAATTCAAATTTTGGAAAGAACATAAATAACAGAGGAGACACGTCACATTTCATGAAAAAAACAAAAAAACAAAAGGGGGACATCGTTAGAATTCTATAAAAAGTCGTTATAACTCTATAAAAAGAAGGTTTTTTTTTAAGAGAATTTTGATTTCCAGGCA
Source organism: Amaurobius ferox (assembly GCA_951213105.1). Lineage (NCBI taxonomy): Eukaryota > Metazoa > Arthropoda > Arachnida > Araneae > Amaurobiidae > Amaurobius > Amaurobius ferox. Next base: position 60,813,347 of record OX578144.1, read on the forward strand.
ATAAAAATTTCGATGGGTAAGATAATTAGGAATATTAAATAAAGGGATATTTTGAATTTCAAAAAAAAAAAAAAACTCTTTTCAAAGAATAGTGAAATTTTAAAACAAAAGTAAACTTTCTCCACGCGCTCTTCATGTAATTAGCGGACTGATCAACCATTGTTGGATGAATACGCGTGAGGAAATAGGAATTATAGAATTATAGTTTAAAATGATTAGATAATTGGTAAATATAAAAAAAAAAAAAAAAGAAAAACAAATTTTTTTTTTTCCTAGTTTAAATAAATAAATAATTCATAATTAAGAATAAAAATTGGAATTTAAATAAATAAATAATTCATAATAAAAAAAATAAATTGTAATCTAAATAAATAAATAATTGGCAATTCAAAATAAAAGTTGTAATTTAAATAACTAAATAATGGGTAATTAAAATAAAAAGAAATTAGGGTTTAAAAGGGATAGAGAATTTTAATTAAAAATCGAAATGGCAGTTCAAAGAAAATAGATAATTGTAATATACGCAAATTATAATTTCAAATGAATAGATAATTTTAATAAACATACGCGAATTGTTGGTTAAATAAAAAGCATTTAAAAAAAAAAAAAAAAAAGCGTTTCTACATACATTTTGATAGGGTCACACAGTGAAAATTTTAAAATAGCGAGGTTTTCGATTTAGATGCTAGGGGCGGGAATAAACATGATATAATAATAAAATACAATGGTAGAACAAAATAACACTAACCGCATTTTAATTAATCCAGAAAGTGTATAATCCTAGAGGTAATCCGGGTAATTCCAGAGTTTTTAATCCATTTGGGGGCCTCGGTAGAGCACTTTCACATCACACAATTCATAAGCCACTGAACACTGGCCAGAATGGCGGATGACGAGATGGACCATTTTCAAAAAGGCGACATGTACGAGCCATGTACAGCTAATTGGCCATGGGAACTCACACGAAGAAATGCCCGTATTAGCCGCAGGCCAGAAAGGGGACCGCTTTCCAGGGAAAATGACACAATAGCAAGGACGTGTTGACCTTGTGTCCAAACAACATTTAAGGAATAGGATCTTGGGAGAATTGGGAAAAATACATTGGAACGAATGCTTTGGAGACTCGAATAAATGTTACATGAAGTTTGGAAGTTGAAAAGAGAAAGAGGTGAAACGAATTAATTCAGGAGACTTTGCATTCAATTACAAGGGATATATGAAAAGAAAATGTACATTTTGGTATTCAAGTATGGAATATGAATTGAGTTAGAGGATATTTGAGAGAAAATTTGTAATTATGTATACATTGAGAGAATTTCAGTGAGTGATAAGATTTACGAAAAATTTAAGTATGGTTGCATTAAGTGGGAAAGTGAATAATTTAATGAATTCGGGAAATTCCGTATCCAAGTATATTTTTGGATTAAACCAGGTGATATGTGAAAGAAAATGTATAATTATGGATAGTGTAATATAGAATCGCAGGGGAGTTATAAGATTTTCAGTAGGATGATAATTAAATGATTACATGGGTTTTTTTTCTGTCATCTCAGTTGGTAGGAAAATTTTAAAGTATTGTGCGGAAATTTTTGGAGTTATATAGGTCTTATCTTGATAGTATTTGAGAGAATAGTGTAATTGTTTAAGTATATTTGTATAAATGTGTACATGAGTTATATTTATGGCACGTTCAATTGAGAACACATGATGAAGTCAGGAAAATATAAATTGATAAGAGTGGTGAAGTTTAATGTATAGAGAGTGTAAGAATTTCAATATTTTAAGTATTGAATAAGATATCAAACTTAAGTGGATTGCATGTTAGATAAGAAGTGTATATAATGTAAAAAAAAAATATATATATATATATATATATATATACATAAGGTAGAGAAATGTAAAATAAATAAATAGTAGGAATTTGAAAAATGTAAGTTTGAAGGGTGTATCAAATTTGTAAAAAAAAAAGTATATATTATAGGGAAGGATTTAAAGTAGATAAATGGTTAGGATGTTAAATAAGAAATGTATATATATAGTGTGGAAAAACATAAGGCAGAGAAATGTAAAATAAATAAATAGTAGGAATTTGAAAAATTTAAGTTTGAAGGGTGTATCAAATTTGAAAAAAAAAAAAATGTATATATTATAGGGAAGGATTTAAAGTAGATAAAGTATAGAAATTTCAATGGGGCAAATTTTGAGAATGTTAACAAATTTAAATGAGTTTGAGAAAAAAAAAAAAAAGAAGTTTTTTGGTAATGTTTCGTGTGCCGGGTGACAAATTAAAATTATGGAAATTGAATTTGTAAAAAAAATATACTTTGGTGAGTTTTTAAGAGAGGAGAGTAATAATAAGTTGGCCTGAGTGTAATGTATATGTATTGATTTGCTTAAACAAAACATGAAATAGCATACAGATCCTGTTGCCCAATGATTTCCAAGTGGTCAGCGATTCCGGTCACCCAACCATTCCAGACGAACAACGATTCTCAAGTGGTCAGCGATTCAACAATCCCAGACAAACAACGATTCTCAAGTGGTCAGCGATTCAACAATTCCAGACAAACAACGATTCTCAAGTGGTCAGCGATTCAACAATCCCAGACAAACAACGATTCTCAAGTGGTCAGCGATTCAACAATTCCAGACGTGCAACGATTCCCAAACGATCAACGATTCCTTACCCAGCAATTCCAGCGATTCATGTCCATTTCTGCAACAAGGTCAGTGTTTAACCATAAGGAGATAGTGTACAATCAATCGTACCATTACAAAGATGAACAGTTTAAACATTTTTCTTTACTATAAACTTTTCAAAAGACATTCCACGAGTGCAGCTACAATGTTTCAGATACAGTATAACAATAAATCGAACTGATGCTTACAAAAAAAAAAAAACTTTCCAGGAACACTGTGATTTGTATTGGTGCAAAGAGTATTTGATACTTTGTTACCAGTAATATTTTTGTGGTACTGAAATGACTGATATATGTATATATAGTGTAATGTTACAGATGATTCAGTATTTGAGAGAGGAAGGAGATGATGTCACAGGTAACTCTGCCAGTGTGATGGTGAACCCGCAACTCGATAATTGGCTTTTTTCCCACCAAGTGTTGGGGGGGGGAAGAAGGGTAATTGTTATATTGTAATTTTCAATTCCCAATATAACATTGCTATTTTGAAAGTGGAAGGGGATCTAAGAAGATGGTCCCTCATACAGCGAGACAATTCATATAACGTTCCCTTGAACACAGCTGGACCGGACGTAGTTCGAGGGTGAAAAAGGGAGCTTCTCGTATTCACGTCAACACTAGGTACTATATTAGACGAAAGGGGTTGAACCTCTTGACCCGAGAAGTCAATTAACTTCCTGATGGACATGGGAAAATGTTCGTGAGAACTTTCTGCTCGAAAAAGACAATACTCAAATATCTGATATTTCAAGGGGGGCTTCGGCCAGTTAGATAGCCGGAAGGCGGAGTTATGTATTTACGGAACCAATGAGAGTCTGAGGGCCTAAGAGAGAGGGGAGAGATGAAGAGAGACTTCAACTTTTAAAAATTTGAAAATCGAAATGAAGAGGAGTTAATTTTTGGTGTGTGCTGAAAGGTGGTCGCACTAGGGCGACGATAAGACAGAGCGCACCGGGGAAAGCCTTTCCTCCTGCCGATGAGAAGTTTCCAGCCGACGGTGATGTTCCGAGGTATGCAATTTCTTTACATGTATTTTGCACGAAGGTCAATGGCCCAGTATGCTCTCACCCTCTCTCTCTATTAATTATGAAAAGTGTTAGGAGCAATAAAGGTTTTATTGGATTTAATTAGGCAATTGTGTAATGTATGCCTCACGTGAAGTAGATGTTGATAAAGAAGATCTATCAGTATATGATTTGAAATATTGGTTCCGCGGCATGATTGTAAAATTAAATGAGTTGATACGAGGTCTGGAATATTAAACATGCATTGTGGAATTGTTGAATTTATCAAATATTAGTAATGGTTATCGCATAAATAAATGTTTATTTACTTTTGTTTAAAATATGTCTCTTCATTTTTAGTTTCTTATTAGATGTATTTTAATTTACTCCACTTTACGAGATCGGTCTATATAGCGTCAATACCTGGCGTGTGATGACTCACATATCAATCACTTCAAAAATGTTTGATTCGTGATCAAGTATGCTTGAAACGTGCTCTCCCGTCGAAAACTCGAATTCGAATTTTCGACCCCGTCACAATACTTTCCTTATACATTATAAGGAAAGTAAAAATCTGATGTGGGCAGCACATGACTTTCCTTATAAAATGCAATGAATTTAGTATTTTACAGTAATAAAAAATATTATTTTTATAGTAGTTATTTATATTCTTTCCAAGATATGGAATTTTCGTCAATATGTCGTCATTTTCCATGTCGTCATCATCAATGAGTCGTCATTGACTTAGCGTCATTTTAATCCATTTGGCAAGTTATTCCTTAACTTAGCAACATTTAAAAAAGTATCCAAGTTGGCGACATTCCACCAAATTCATCGCCAAAATCTCGTCAAGCGTTATTGACGAAGAAATAAGTTATTCTTACAGCAGATAAATGACTATTGGCGTTCAATTACAAAAGTGTTACTCAAAGTATCTTTTTTCATGAATGGAACGAGCTAGAACCACGAGAATGATGTCACCCAATTTATCGCATGGTATTACATATGAAAAGTGAACATGTTTCTCAATAGGAAATATTTTTTTTTTATTTTATATGACTTTTTGATAATGTTTTTGAAAAATGTGCAATATCTCAAGAACGGTTCCTATTAGCGTTCTAAAATTTATGCCAATCGTTTTTTAATGAAAAATTACATAAGAAATGTCTATTTGCGTAACTTTAGTAGCGGTTTTGATTTTTTGACGAATTTTTCAAAATTCCACTCGAAAATTTAGGGGGGGGGGGGTCTGAACATTCGATTGCGCATAAAAGCAATATGCTTCCAGTGTTAACGGATTGTGATTTTTGTACCAAATTTCGTTCGAATCGGTCCATTCGTTCGTCAGTTATCGTCTCCACAGACTCACTGACATACTTTCACACACACACACATACTTTCACACACACACACACAGACATCACCTCAAAAATGCTTGATTCGTGATCAGGGATGCTTGAAACATGCTCTCCCGTCGAAAACTCGAATTCGAATTTTCTACCCGGTCACAATACTTTCCTTATACATTATGTATATAAGGAAAGTAACAAATAATAAAAGTTATGTGCAGCACATAACTTTGCATTATACTATAATGCAATGACTTCACTTTAATGCTTTATTCTACATTAACAATTAGCGCTTTTCCAGATGACAATTTATAAAATTATTTCGGAGAGCTAAATTAAGTTATACTTTGCGCAAACCAAATTTGAAAATTTTAAATTCTGCTAGCATCCTCTAAGCAATATAGTCCATATGTTTAACGATTTTAATCATTAGAAAATATTAAATATTCATCAATTTTGGCGCCATTTTCGTTTATTAGACGCCATTTTACCAATCGGACGACATTTTTGTCCATTTAGCAATGTAAATTAAAAAAACGTCACTTCAACAAATTTTCGACGAAAGTATCGCCAAGTTAAGAATACTTGCTACTATTTCTTATTTTACGTACTTTCCAAATATTTTTTCGATAAATTTATCTGAAACGAGCTATATCTCGCGGATTGTTAATACTAACTTACTTAAGTGAGTGTCATTCACACACAAAACTACGTAAGATATGATTGTATACATAACATTATTAAAGGCCCTGATATTTTAATAATTTGATTTAAATCATTCAAAAATTGGGATGTGTTTTTCGAACATTCAATCGCATCTACTAATCAACAGAGTTCCGCTGTTCACTAAATGTAATAATCGCACCGACTTTTTTTTCAATTCGCTCCATTTGTTCATGAAATATCGCTTACATAGGCCCACTGACACACACACATACATACACACAGGCATCACCTCAAATGCATTTCATTCGTGTTCAGCGATGATTTAATCGCGCTCTTTCGCCGAAAACTCGAATTTGAATTTTTGATCCCGTCATTATACTTTCCATATACATTATACTGTGTATGCAGGGAAAGTAATATATTGTTACGATGTATCCTCTGAAACTATGGATGTACTCTCAGGGTACAAGGATGAGCACAAATCTCTGTATATAAATTTCATTTAAAATCACTGATAAACGTAAACAGTAACAAAATACAGCAAATAGCTTCATAACTACCTCGCAAGACCACTAAACAACTGTAAGGTACAATAAAACAGCAATAAAATGCTCAACTAATTCACAAAATAGCAGATACTAATTTTCAAACCACTATCGTATCTCATTGTTCAATATAGTTCGTATCACTTCAACTCTTCCAACTACGCGATAGCTATGCCACGATTATATACACTGTATAAATATTTCTAGAAAGTGCTCGTATCTCCAAGAATATTCGATACTTCTAGAACATTCTAGTATGTTCAAGAACTCGCAAGATGTCGCCAAATCTGGCAAACAAGCTCGAAAAGTCAAAGGAAGGCAACCCTATTTTGACGTGATAGGAATGGCTGGTTGTAAATGTAAGTAAGTTTATTCAGATTACCGAAGGGAATTATCGTATAAAATGGAGTTAAAATCGGTCAGAATGAGCGGCAGATATCTACCTTAAACACCCAGATATCTTGTCTAAGACAAGAACAGATAGGCAATCGAAAAATAACGGTGGGCAATTTAAACTAGAGGAGTTAAAAACATAGTCGCATTTTGATCTACACACAATACTTTTGCTTTACGTACACTACGTACACTATGCAATGAAGGAAAAGTACAATAGGTTAGCTCATGATCAGTGATGTTTAAAATACATAAAATGCAAATATTTTCTTTGCGTATTGTCTGCATTGTAGATGGAATATAAATATCTGGAGTATGAATCTCCAGTCGAATTTCTCATTCATATACCATAGTGTTTAGTTCTACTTGTAATAAAATCATTATCAGAATGAAAGAAAAAACCTATATTTTTCAAATTTGACTCCCAAGTTATTCTTTTAAAATATTTCGTAATTTTTATTTTAAGTTTCTTTTTACAAGTTGGCAGCATCTTAATGATGCCAATGGATGTTTTTTTCTTATCTGTGTTTATTCCTCTCTATGTGTTTATACCTTTCTACGTGGTTATACCTTTCTATGCGTTTACACCTCTGTAAATGTAGATTTTTATATAGTAGATCAGACTTTAAAGCTTAAACAATTTTCTGTTTATTCTTTAAACAATACATACAACGTAAAATTAATTATACAAATGTTTTCTAGCGTAAATAGATAAGCTTTAAAATTAGGCGTTTCTGCTATATTTCTATTTAATTGTCTCTTAGATATTACCAAAGATTACTAGATTAAGAATAATGCAAAGCACCATGATCAAATGCATCCAAAAATAATTTCAACACTTTAATAAGACTGTGAAATTAAAAGATAAGACCTAAAAGAAATAATTTAAATATAATATTAAAAAAATCTGATGTGGGCCACCCATGACTTTCCTTATATAATGCAATGAATTTACTATTTTTACAGTTAAAAAAATGTTATTCTTATAGTAGATACTTATATTCTTTACAAGATATTAAATTTTCTTCAATTAGTCGTGATTTTCATTGATTTAGCGTCATTTATATCCATTTGGCGAGATTTTTGTTAATTTGGCAAGAAATAAAATGTCGCCCAGTTGGCGACATTCCGCCAAATTCGTCACCAAAATCACGCTAAGCGTCATGGATGGAGAAATAAGTTATTCTTACAGCAGACAAATGACTGTTGGCGTTCAAATACGAATGTATTACTCAAAGTACCTTTTTTCATGAATGGAAGGAGCTAGTTCCACAAGAATGATGTCACCAAATTTATCACATGGTATTACATATGAAAAGTGAACATGTTTCTCAATAGGAGGTATTTTTTTAATTTTATATGACTTTTTGATAATTTTTTTGAAAAATGTGCAATATCTCGAGAACGGTTCATGTTAGCGTTCTAAAATTTTTGTCAATCGTTTTTTAATGAAAAATTACATAAGAAATGTCTATTTGCGTAACTTTAATAACAGTTTTGGTTTTTTTACGATTTTTTCAAAATTTCACTCGAAAATTTAGGGGGGTTCTGAACATTCGATTGCGTATAAAAACAATAGGCTTCCAGTGTTTATGGATTGTGATTTTTGTACCAAATTTCGTTCGAATCGGTCTATTCGTTCGTCAGTTATCGTCTCCACAGTCTCACTGACACACACACACACACACACACACAGAGAGCCATCACTTAAAAATGTTTGATTCGTGATCAGGGATGCTTGAGACCTGTTCACCCGTCGAAAATTCGAATTCGAATTTTCGACCCCGTCACAATACTTTCCTTATACATTATGTTAATAAGGAAAGAAATACAGAAATGAGTCAGATATGTATTTAATTTACGGATTTCTCTGAATAACACTGTTGGTTAATGCAAATTGAAACGAGCTACAAATATACATAATATTTAAATTTAAATTGTATGTTAGAATTTTTTGTTAATACACATCAACTTGCTGAAATTTAGAATTAATGAAATGACAATAATGTTGATACCAATTCAAAGCATATACAGTTTTAAACTTGCGATTTGACGAAAATGTATAAAATGCACTTGAATTTCTACAAAATGCATTAAAGTGTACATATAACATTTTAGAGAAAAACAGAATCCCATATTATAACCGAAAACAAAGTTAGTCGGTAGTAACATTACAAAAGAAAAACTGATAAAATTATCCGGTTTCGGAAATGTGCATGAACTACTTCTTCAACTAAATCCAAGTAGCAGTACTTTTCCCCCGGAATCGACTGTTGTCTTTCAAGATTTGACAAATTCTATTTATTTTCAGTAGTATTACCTATTTCATTTGTACTTATTTATTCAAAGGTGAATTACGTAATTTGTAGAATGTTAGTGTGCGTTGTTCTGGATATATTGCATTTTTTCGATCTAAAATGATAAACTCCGAAAAGAAAACCCAAATACAGTCTATGTTATTAAATGTATAAACATGTTATTTTTACCAGGAAAATATGAGCCGCATCGTTTAAGAGTTATAACTAGCCGTTCTCGAGCTATTTTGGTCAATAGATAGTATACTTTTTTCACCAGGGGTATCTGATATCTATTGAAAATAATAATAAAATTACACAAAGCTTGATATGCTCATTTTAATTGGTAACCAAAGACATTAAGTTAAGTAACTTAAAATTATGTTCAAATTAATCTTATATTGCCATATAAAATTCAATATAATTTTCTGTCGCAAAACTCATGCATTGGACGCCTTAATGTGTTATTTTTACTTCCTTTCTTTGGGTTTAACCAATGCCTCTCTTCAGAAAATTATAGTCCAATCATTATGCTAGAGTCTTATGGCGGTGCGAATCTCTGTAAATGCTGGTGTTGTGGTATTTACATATTGCCATTATCATCTCAACAATCTCTCAAGCGAATTTCGAACATATGAAATGAACACAAATATATGTCTTATTGTATAAATTCTTAAAAATCCTTAATTTTCCAAATTTAACTTTACTTAACACACATTTATTTAACTAAGAACGGAAATTTCCAAGACACTAACCATAACGTAATAAATGTGACTGTAACGCCTATGCAATAATGGAATGTCACTATATCAATACTGATAAAGCAATATACTATATTTGATTACTACAAGGAAACCTGGCTGAAATGATCTTCTAAATATTTACCAAGAATGCATAAATTCGGACACATACGGTTATGTACGCACTGTTACGAAGCAAAATTTAAGTATTACTCCTTAGCCTCTAATTAATAGCTTCCATAAATTTAAAGTATAATTAATTTAATCTAAATTAAGATCAGATTTTGAACTAAATTATGATACACACATTTAATAGTACGTACGTGGACAATTGTGGATAAGGACGTATAAAGTTATACGTACAAAGCAAGATTTCATTTTGAGCACATTCTGTACGAAATCCGAGTTCGAAAATCTCTCTCTGTGCCATAGAAATGTGACCAGGAGCTGGTTTTCACTACAAATATTTCGTTAATTACTAGAATTTAAAAGAAACAATCTGATGTGGGCAGCACATGACTTTCCCTGCAGACTCAAATTCATGCTCTCTTTAGTTCTTTAAATATTTATTAAATTGAGTTTAATTGCACAAAATAACCCTAAATTTGCATTTTTAATTCAATTTCTGTTTTTATTTGGAAATTGGACATTTTTTCAAAGACCGCATAACAAAAATGCGAAAAATCTCAAATATCTCGAGAACGGTTAATTCTAGAATAATAGAGTTGTTCTAATTATTTTCCTCTTCAAAAATTACGTATGAAACAAGTATTCAATTGATACATTTGAACATACGTAGTGTTTCTTTTTTATTTAGGCGATTTTTGAGGGCCATTTCGTCAAAAAAAGGCAGGTTGTTCTTTTCCGAATAATACCAAAATCTAATCAGCACCAGAGTATCGTACAAGTAACTTATCTACCAAATTTTGTGAAATTTGGTCAATTAGTATTTTAGCTAGAGTGGATACATAAGATTTTTGCGGGCCATTTCGCAAAAAAAGGCGAATATTTTTCGGAATCGTATCAAAAACTAATCAGCACCAGCGTCACACCCAATTGGCTTACTTACCAAATTTTATGAAATTAGATCCATTAGTTTTTGAGTTAGAGTAGATACATACATTGCACAGACAGACACACAGATACGCAGACATACACACAGACGTCAAGCTAAAAATGGTATTTTTATTTTCCCTGCAATACATGGTAACGTATAGGGGGAGTATTGGAATCATACCGAAAATCGCAACTAGAGTTTACTACGGATCTACACGTTTTGGGACCTCTAGAATGCGAAAAAACTGCTTTTAACGTGACGTCTGTGCGTGCGTCTGTCTGGCTGTCTGTTTGTGTGTCTGTGTGTCTGTTTGTGCAATGTATATATCCACTCAAAAACTAATGGATTGAACTTCATAAAATTTGGTGGGTAAGTCCCTTGGAGCATGGAAGTGACCCTGGTGCTGATTAGTTTTTGGTACGATTCTGAAAAAAAGAACCGACCATTTTTGCGAAAGTGCCGCAGAAGTCTCATTTATTCTAGCTGAAATACTAAATAACCAAATTTCACAATATTTGGTAGATAAGTCACTTGTGGGATACTCTGGTGCTGATTTGATTTTGGTACGATTCGGAAAAGAATAACCTGCCTTTTTTTACGAAATGGCCCGCAAAAATCGACAAACTATAAAAAAAGACTACGTGTAATCAAATGTATCAAATAAATACATGTTTTACACGTAATTTTTAACGAGGAAAAGATAAAGAACAACTCTATTACTCTAGGACTAACCGTTCCCGAGATATTTGAGATTTTTAGCATTTTTGTTATACCGTCTTTGGAAAATATCCAATTACCAAATAAAAACATAAATCGAATTAAAATGCATATTTGGTGTTATTTTTTCGCAATTAAACTCAAATTAATAACCTCTTGAAGAAATAAAGAATTAAAGAAAGTTGAGTCTGCAGGGAAAGTCATGTGCTGCCCAAATCAGATTTTCGTATTCTAGAGATCCTAAAACGTGCAGATCCATCGAAAACTCGAGTTGCGTAATTCGGCATGATTCCAATATTTTCCCTATACATTATCATGTATTGCAGGGAAAGCAAAAAGATGGATAATTTTATTGTATTTGAAGATGTGCACATGTAGAGACAGGTATCACTTTTCTTATCGGTATTTAAAGTGAGAAATGCACACATAAAATTGGGCCATTTAGTAGTGCTATGTGCGAGTTGATGATCCAAACAGATTTTGGATCATGAATGGATGTGTCCCTTTACTAATATTTAAAGTGAGAGATGCACACATAAAATTGGGCCATTTAGCAGTGCTATGTGCGAGTTGATGATCCAAACAGATTTTGGATCATGAATGGATGTGTCCCTTTACTAATATTTAAAGTGAGAGATGCACACATAAAATTGGGCCATTTAGCAGTGCTATGTGCGAGTTGATGATCCAAACAGATTTTGGATCATGAATGGATGTGTCCCTTTACTAATATTTAAAGTGAGAGATGCACACATAAAATTGGGCCATTTAGCAGTGCTATGTGCGAGTTGATGATCCAAACAGATTTTGGATCATGAATGGATGTGTCCCTTTACTAATATTTAAAGTGAGAGATGCACACATAAAATTGGGCCATTTAGCAGTGCTATGTGCAAGTTGATGATCCAAACAGATTTTGGATCATGAATGGATGTGTCCCTTTACTAATATTTAAAGTGAGAGATGCACACATAAAATTGGGCCATTTAGCAGTGCTATGTGCGAGTTGATGATCCAAACAGATTTTGGATCATGAATGGATGTGTCCCTTTACTAATATTTAAAGTGAGAGATGCACACATAAAATTGGGCCATTTAGCAGTGCTATGTGCGAGTTGATGATCCAAACAGATTTTGGATCATGAATGGATGTGTCCCTTTACTAATATTTAAAGTGAGAGATGCACACATAAAATTGGGCCATTTAGCAGTGCTATGTGCGAGTTGATGATCCAAACAGATTTTGGATCATGAATGGATGTGTCCCTTTACTAATATTTAAAGTGAGAAATGCACACATAAAATTGGGCCATTTAGCAGTGCAATGTGCGAGTTGATGATCCAAACAGATTTTGGATCATGAATGGATGTGTCCCTTTACTAATATTTAAAGTGAGAAATGCACACATAAAATTGGGCCATTTAGCAGTGCAATGTGCGAGTTGATGATCCAAACAGATTTTGGATCATGAATGGATGTGTCCCTTTACTAATATTTAAAGTGAGAAATGCACACATAAAATTGGGCCATTTAGCAGTGCAATGTGCGAGTTGATGATCCAAACAGATTTTGGATCATGAATGGATGTGTCCCTTTACTAATATTTAAAGTGAGAAATGCACACATAAAATTGGGCCATTTAGAAGTGCTATGTGTGAGTTAATGATCCAAAGAGATTTTGGATCATGAATGGATGCGTCCCTTTACTAATATAGACGTTGTTCTAAACGTCAAACTACTTTCTGAGGAAGCTTAGAAATGTCATAAACGTAATTATTTGATATGTTTCACGTTTCATTTTGTACCTTTTTCCCAATTAATGATATAAAAACCTTGATTTATCTGTCTGTTTATCTATCTATCTCTGGGTAAAGCTGCTACAAAATGTTGCCAGGAGTATTTAAATCTATTATAAGAGAAAAACCTATTTCTCCATCCATAACGCTTGTCGAATTCGGCGGAATATCGCCAACTTGATGGATTTTTTAAATGTTGACAAATTGACGAAAATGTTGTCAAATTAATAAAAAATGTCTCCAAATTCATAAAAATGACTTTAAATCAATGAAAATGACGACTGATGAAAATTCAATATATTGGAAAGAATATAAGAATTTACTATAATAGAAGATACTTTAGGTAATAGTTTTGTATTTTGACGCCATTAGTCGTTTATCTACTATATGAATAAACCATTTCTCCGTTCATAACGCTTGGCGAAATTTTGCCATCAAATTTGGCGGAATATCGCCAACTTGGCGTGTCTTAAAATGTTGCCAACTTGACAAAAATATCGCCAATTGGACAAAAATGTCGCTAAATTGATTAAAACGTCGCTAAATTCATAGAAATATTGCCAAATGCTTAAAAATGATATTAAATCAATGAAAATGTCGACTAATTAACGAAAATTTAATATCTTGGAAAGAAGACAAGAATCTACAATAAGAATAACTCTTCTCCGTCTGCAATGCTTGGCGAAATTCTGGTGACGAATTTTGGCAGCTTATAGTCAACTTAGCAAGTTATTTAAATGTTGCCAAATTGATAAAAAAGACGACTCATTGATAAAAATTCAATATCTTGAAAAGAACATTACAAACGACTATGATAATAATCCATTCCTCCGCCCGTTCGTAATGCTTTTTAAATATAGCCAGATTGACAAAAACGCAATTGATAAAAATGTCAATAAATTGATAAAAATGACGCTAAATAGGAGGAAATCCTTTGCAAATTTTTTATTCCGTCATTTGACGGGCATACCTTCTAGTACATCATAATTACCTGAACATTTCTTGTCTAATAAGTGAATACCTGTATGATATATGTTAGTTTTTTCGATCAAATGAATCTAATCTTACTATTTAAATTTTTTTTTTTACTTTTCATTAATTTATTAAAATGTTATTTTGATATATGTTGCCTGCGCTCATGATTGCAACAAAACTATTGCTTCCAGAAACAAAAACATTGTTGATTATGATGCAAAATTATCCATTCAAGAATTTTTAATTCAAAATAAACACATTTGCACAGAGTTTTTAAAAAATAAATTCAAAAATGTTTTACTTATTAGCTATAAAATTGGTATAATTCATGTATAGGAGAAGAGGTACAAAATAAAATGTGAATAATTGGAATTCACTCTGTTAATGACATTTTCAAGACTCATGCGGTCCATGAAATAAAGTGTATGCTTATTGACTAGCTAGTAAAACTTACATACGGTGGTTTTAAAAAAAATAAATCAAATTTTTGTCAATGGATAGCGCTGCAGGCGGTGTTTAAATTTCCTTTAAATTATGGAGTGTTCTACAGTTCATTTAGTATTTTTTGTGTTCAGCTGTCGAAACATGAAAGGATATTTCGTGCAGTGAACGAGATGGACAGAAACATTGGAAGAGAGATGTATTTGTCAGTGCAAAGTATTTTCATTGTGCTCAAATATCACCTGTTGGATCACAACCCGATTGAGACAATGCGCAGCTTTCAACGTTGATTTCAAGTATCGAAAGGTCCAGAGCGGAAAAAAATTCGATATTTGTTCATAAAATTTTAAAGGACAGGAAGCGTTGAAGCTGATTTGACTATACATGCCTATCAGCGCCATCTGTTGGCAACATTTTCAACTATTTTTTGAACCCATTGTATGTAAATTCTACTGGCTGTCCAATAAACATACACTTTATCTCACCCTTTTATCTGAAAATTTTCCGAGATATTCATTTTTAAAATTAGATAGTCCTTTTTGGGACATCCTGTATAAACAAACTATATCTTTGTTCGAACAAAAATTAAATGAATATTTACCAAATCCTCTCCATTTATTTGTATTATTTTACATTCACAATATTTCCTACTCTTTTAATATGTTTTTGACATTTACATACCTTTGAAGCAGTAACCGGATACAGAAAAGAGCGTTCTAATAACACGACTTCTTTTTTTCTGGCGCATTTATTGGTAATGCAGAAAATTGAATAAGCAAAGATGCTCCTTGTTTGTGTATTGAGTTATCATGTAGTATGGAAGCACAAAGAAAAGGGAAGTATGGGGAATCAAGTAAACTTGCCTCCCACATGACGCGAATAGAGCTTAGTTAGGCTCTTCTATTCTTTAGGGGATTAGGAAATCTTTAGGTGATAGAAAGCAACTTTTTATGTTCTCAATGGTAGTATATGTATAAGGAAATAAATCTAACGGGATTGGAAATAATTTATTTTTGGATGGTTTTACACGTTTGTAGCATTTTTGAATGGTTTTCTTCCTTGATATTTTGTGTCGAATTCCTCTTAATTCAGCAGTTATTTGTTCGTTGGTAAATTTAAGTTATTTGATTGAAGATCAGGTGATGAATTTTCTCATGTAGCTTTACGAAATCGTATAATTTTATATTCAATATTTGCTATATTCTTAATTCTATAAGTTATTAATTGATATTTTTATTAGTTTGTTATCTTAAAGAAGTTGGTTCATCCAGTTTTCGAAACCAGTTGTTTTTTCTTCGGGTTTATTCACATGCATTTTTCCAGTGAGTATTGTACATGTTTTTCAAGTTGTTTCATGATATTACTCAGGTATCTTCCAAAACCAGTTGCTCACCGAATTTCCATCATAGAGTACTTAATGACTTGTAACCCTCCCTCCTTTCTTTGTTCTATTCCTTTGGGGTTCTTATTTGTCGTTTTAATTTTTATTCGTCTTTTTGGGTTTCATTTTTTGATTCAATTTTATGTTCTACTTGTCGTTTTGGATTGGCTGGATTTTCTGATTGACCTTCTTTTAATCCAAGTCTTTGGTGAATAATCCCCTACTTCTTTCGCGCCAATGTCTCTTCTGAATTTCAGGTATGTTGGTTCCCTTGCACTGATTATGGGGATCCAGCATATCATCTATACAGCGGTATGCTGCATTATTGTGTTATTTGTGCTTTTATATGTTGCTCAACATTCCTTCATCCTTTGCAGAAAGAGCATTTTACTGTTTGAGAAAACTTAGTTTGTTGTTTTATAAACTGAGACAGCATTTAAAATGTTTCTATCGTTCATTTTGCATCCTTTTTAAATGCCAGTTTTTCCTCCTAGATTTAATTTTTCAAATTATCGTCTGACAACAATTACATTCTTAGATCAATTGAAACAACTCTAATTTGACAAACATGTTTTTGTATTTCTTTGTACTGGTATGCTCTGATTTATCCTGATGAAGAAGATTTTTTTCCGCCTTTGAAACCGGTTGATACTCTTATTCAAACTTTATATGCAATGCCTAACGAAGTTTTAACTTTACGTAGTTCAGAACACGTTTGAACTACTGTTAGAGCGACATATGTTCTCTAACAGTAGTTCAAACGTGTATCGAATAGCGTGTATCATGTATCGAATTGCCCAATTTTCATTCATTTCAGCAATTTGTTGATTTTTGAGTTTAAATGTAAATTAATAAAGTATCATTAGCTTGTTTTGTCAAATGATTTGCAAAAATTGCTAAAAGCAAGCCAAATAGTAATAATAATAGTCAATGAGATAATAATAATCATATAGTAACACTCCTCCTTAAAAGTTGTTTCCATGAACCTGAATTTCTTGTTATATATGTACTTTTTGTATGAATAAATAAATAAATAAATATATTTACGCTATTTGCTAAGAAGACTGAAAAAAATACAATTATACAAACTGTTAGCTTTGAATAATTTTAAATAATTATTTATTTTGTGTACTTTTATGTGTAAACTAGCCATTTCATCCACTCTTTGTGAGGTACTCAATGGCTAGTGTAACATGTAACTACTAGCCAAGTGGTTGTTATTACATGTAAATACCACTTAATAAAGGTTCTGAAAACTAACAGCATTTTTGAAAGACAATGTAGTGTAAGTTTTTGAAAATTTCTTTGTATTGATTCTAACCCATTCCAATACTCTAACCGATGTTTCTTCAAAATCAACTAGCTGTAGTGGAAGTACTCGATAATTCAGCAAAGCGATTTATAGTTTTTGATTATTCTTTTGCTCCATCACCCCTAATTCGAGTTTTAAAATTTTGGATGTTTATTTTTGTCTTGAAGTTGAGATGGATAGAATGAAACCAAAATCAAGAGTATAGTTAGAGTGGAAGTTCGTATAATAACTTTGATATATCACCCCGTCACTTAATCAATCAGTGCATATGCAGATTTTATACGAAATAATATATATATCATTTCACTGAATGGAATTAATAGTCTGTATGGATTCTGTGTTCAGATTACATTTATTATTTTCGTGATCGAGGATATGTATAATAGTCAATGATTTTTGTGCTATACAAATTATTGTCACGAAATTCTGCCTTTATGTGATATTTCACATTGTTAAATTAGCCAACGGCTCTCCCGTGCTGAAAACACCGGTTCTCGTTAGATCACCGAAGTCAAGCAGCATCGGGCGCGGTTAGTACTTGAGTGGGTGACCACCTGGGAACACCGCGTGCTGTTGGCACATTTCGGGCGCGGTAGCCCGGTGGTTTGCGCGCTGGATTAGCACGTTGCCACAACTGCCGCCGTGGTCATGCGGAGTACGATCACGTTAAACATGTGGGTCCGAGAGGTTGGTGGAAGGGGAAGGAGGGTACGTTCCCTGTGGATGCCTCCCCCAATGAGTTCCGGTCTTAATTGGGTGGCACTTCCCGGTCGTCCAAACGGTTACCTTACACCTTTCTGGAAGGTCTGACGGTCTGGGTCTCAACAACAACAACATTGTTAAATTAAAGCTTATCAGGAAATGCATACATACAGACACACGCACATGAATTCATGCGATGACCGACTGAAATGTATAGAGTAGATGATTTTAATTCCAATCTCTGCATCTCTCATTTAATACAAATTGTGTTTTTCTAAGGCGAGAATTCACAGTTTAAATATCTATAGAATCGAAGATTACGAAATTTGTAAGTTAAAATTCGGTACTGTAATGCTCATTTAAGACAAATTGCGTTTTTCTATGGCGAGATTTTATCTCCGGACAATCTAAGATTGAAACATTTTGATTTTGAGGGTGGCATTTTGAAAATAATAATTTCATTCTAAGATCCTTACCACTCATTTGACAAACGTTTACTTATTAAACCTTAAATCCGTGTTTTAAAGCATCAAACAGGTATAATGACACACACAAATCGTGACACATATTTTTACACACACACATTTTTCCAGGCACATTCTAATAGTGTTTATTTCTAATAATGAGATATGAAATACTACTTTTAAAAATGTATCATCATTCTCATGTTTAAAGATTATTACATATAAAAATATTTAACATTATTTAGTACCACAATGCCTGCGTTAAATATGCCTGTTATGCTAAATATGCTAAAAATACCTACGCTTAAATAATGCAGCTGAACATAAATGGCAATATAAAATAGTTCCTCATAAGACAATAATTTTGCGAATGTTTATTTTTTCTTTGCATATCGAAATGCTTCAAAATCAATAAGTACATTTTTTACAGTACTGCATAAAGTGAAAAAGACACCTTTAAAATAACACTTAGAAATTTTGCCAATATAAAGTTTGAATCTCGGCATTTTTTTTTTCTTTATAAACACGGGAAAAAACTTCCAACTCAGCCGCTATCAATCATTTGACGGTGTCGAAATGTGACAAAAATGATTTATTGTAGGATTCTCACATTACCTGAAGAAGCTATTTCTTGTGATACTGTCACACGCAATTCCAATCTCAACCAAGCAATGTCAGACAAAGCCAACGGAAAATAGGGAAACGGAAAAAGCATTTTTTTAAATGGAAGAAATAAAATGGATGTGCAGGGGTATAGGAGTTGTTTGTGTTATTCCGGAATTTTAAAATGTACATACAACTATCAGATATACCCAACGTTGTTTGTGATTTAAGGGGGAATATAACCGTTTGAACTCATTAAGACTCTTTTAAATCATCTTTTTATTTTGTATATTTATTGAATAAAATGTTAAGACAAGTAATAAAAATAATATATATATATATATATATATATATATATATATATATGTATATGTATATATACGATGTGTCCCAAAAACATTGACCTCGGATTTTATTCCTTAAATATTGATCTTAGACATATATAATAAATTACAAAGTTGCGTAAAAAAGGGTACAGCATTTTATGAAATCGATTGAATTTTCAAGGAAATTAAATTTTAATAAATACAAAATTTAAATTTTTATGCGGTTCCCGTACAAAAACATTTCCAATGAGTAAAATGTGCCCCATACACTAATAAAATGATGTACCAAATTTTAGCATTCTATCATAAAAAGTCCCAGAGATAGTAAAAGACAAAAATTCTGATTTAAACCACTTTTCGATGCATCGACATGGGTTCTCAGAGGGGATAAACATCATGTCTGCAGATCGCCTTTCAGGGTTATACACAAATTACGAAAGAAAACAATGATTACATAAATAACTAGTAATTTTGCTTTTTATCGGTACAAAAGTATCTACACTGTGTAGAAATAATAACTTTACAAAAAGATTACAAAGCTTGTTCAAAATGTTTTCCATCCATGCCAAAGTTCCATTAAAGATAAGAGGCAGATATTATTTGCTTATGATGCATTTCTGCGTTGCGTCATTTGCGCTCTTGCACATTTTAATTTGTGATTAATCCCTCACCAGCTTTGTTTAAACATATCTCTGGAACTTTTTATGATAAAACGCTGAAATTTTGTATATCACCTTATTAATGCATGTCGTACATTTTACTCATTGGGAATGTTTTTGTGCGGAGCCCGTATAAAAATTTATATTTGTATTTCTCCAAATTTAATCCCTTGAAAATTTTTATCGATTTCGTAAAATTCTGTACCTTTTTTAAGCAAATTTGTAATTTATTATATATGTCTAACATCAATATTTAAAAAATAAAAGCCGAGGTCAATGTTTCTGGAACACCCTGTATATATATATTTATACACTCATGTCCAAAAGTTAAGCATAAGTTGTAAAATGCGAAGAATTCGGAGTTAATATAGATACAATAGTTCACAATCAGTTGTGGAGAATCGTGGGACGAAGGTAAGTTATTGTGCATATGCAAAACAGTTCAGGCGACGTCGACATGCGCAAATCACCGGCGTGCGTCGGAACGAGTATAAAATGGCCTTGAGCGGCATGGTCAGTTCAGGCAGAAATTCGCAATTGCTGTGGTACGGAGCATTGTTAATAATCAAAAAGGACAAAAGATGTCAGAAAGATGCCAACTGAACATGTTGTTGTATTGACAAATTATTGAAATGCTGGAATCCGGTCGATCAAAAACCGAAGCTTTTCGAATTCTGAATGAGCCACAGTGTATGATCTCCAGACAGTGACAGAGGTCCCAAACCACTGGAGATGTTAACCGACGACCAGTACCAGGGCAGCCAAGGGTAACTAACGCTCGGCAAGACCAATATTTGGTGATATCTGCGCGACGTCAGAGGAGCCATTCTGGCAGACAACTCGGTTCAGCCCTGACATCCGCCACAGGAGTCACTCTTTCGAGACAAACTGTTTACAGGGGAATCAGACACGTTGGTCTCTATGCCAGACGATCAGCAGTTTGCATCCCCTGACGTCTGCACAGAACCGCGCTCGTTTATAGTGGAGTTTGGAACATCGTAATTTGGAGTAGACAACAGTGGGACAATGTCATGTTCAGTGACGAGTCCAGGTTCAGCCTGCTTACTGATTCTCGTCGTACCACGATCTGGAGAGAACGTAGAACTCGTTTCCACCCGGGTAACATCACCGAAAGCCATCGTTTTCCGTTTGAAGGAGTCATGGTCTGGGCAGGCATAATGATGGATGGCCGCACGGACCTCCACATCTTTGACACGGGGGATGGGTTACCAGTCAATGATACAGAGACGAAGTCCTTCAGTCTACAGTTCGATTGTTTCGAGGTGATGTTTCTCCTGATTTCATATTCACGGACTGTAATGCGCCTCTTCACCGTGCGACCTTGGTCGACGACTTCATTCAAACTGAAGATATCCAGCACACGCAGTGGCCTGCCAACCTTCCTGATCTAAATCCATTAGAGCATGTGTGGGATATGCTCGAGAGATATCTTGCAGCCCTCCGCTACCCACCAAGCTCCGTTCCGGGTTTAAAAACTGCTCTCCATGAGGCTTAGAACCCTTTGAGCACACAACTAATCCAAACCCTCATCGAAAGTATGGGAAATCAATGTGCAGCATGCGTGGCTACCCGAGGTTTCCACACTCCGTATTAAACTGCATCATCACATTATTTTAATCATTCTGTTTCACTGAGGTTGACACTCGTATTGTGAACCTTTTTCTTTGAACCCTTTTCTTTGGATTACAAAAGTCGTTATCATCCTTGTTTTTTGTTCTGCATTGTTAACTTCTTCTATAACCCCATTGCACCCGCATACCGCGTTTCCTTTCATTCCGATGTAGATGTCCTGAAATTTTCGCATAAACAGCAACTATGCTTAACTTTTGGGGACATACGTGTATACATATATTATATATATATATATATATATATTTGTGTGTGTGTGTGTATGTGTGATCAAACCATTTTAAACTTAATTCACAAGAAGACACTGTTGCAGTGGGCTAAAAAGCGGAATTGGATGACTGATAACTGGAAGGCAGTTCGCTGAAGTGATGTATCCATATGTGAAGTTTTAGGTACAGTAAAAAGGTTATTTGTTGGCAGGTCTGCAACTGAACGGTCGTGTAACCAATATTTGATTCCGTTTGTAAAACAGGGTGGAGGTTCTAGAATGATATGGTTTTTTTTTGTGGAAGTACCGTTTGTAATATCTTCAGGATACAAGGAAATATGAAGAAGTAACAATACTCTTTCCTCCTTGAAACTGAAATGTTTCCATCTGAGCTGCAGGTTTTTGCTCAAAAATTTATATTCTAACAAGATGATGATCCAAAACGTTCAGAAAAGATCTGAAATAGTAATTGTATAAGTTAAATAGGGACGGAAAGCTTGAAGTAATATTTTAGCTTCCGCAATTACCTGATCTCAATTCAGTTGCATTGTTGTGGGATGAACTGGACAGAAAACCCCCAAAAGTTTATTCAAATTCTTCTAAAAACTCCTGGAAAATGTTGCAAGAAGAATGAATAAAAGTTTCGCCAGAAACGCAGAATAAGTTGATTGAGATAATGTATAAACTTTTGCAAAGACGTCACTAAAAATTTAAGAGTGGACGAATAAATGAAAAAAACATTTAATTATTTTGATCTTATTTGTTTTTTTATAAAGATTCTGAATCAAATTATAAGTGTTTTGAAATGTAATTTAAATATTATCCCATAAATATTTGTTACAATTTTCCACATCCTTAAATATATTAAATTTAGTATCTGGTCAAATACTTATGGACGGTAGTGTAAGTATAGTGTATGTGACTTGAAATCATTTCTGTAATATAGTTCTCTCTTGCGGTGTCCTGCCCTTGTGTTACCGCTATGACATTTAATTTATAACAAGTTTAATTCTGTTCCTCTGAAGGAGGTTCCAGAAAGAGTATATTACAAAGAATACTAAATCGATATTGACCCCGACTGTCAAAACTAGGGTATATTAAAATGTCAACACAACTTTATGCATATGGGTGCTATTGCTCATATTTTGTGCTCTCCCCATCTGCTGCCACTTAAGTTAAGACTTCGTAAAATATTAAATGTTTTACAAAGAAGGAAGTAATACTCTTTTAATGTCCCCGCTTTGTATTTAATTCAGGTTTAGTGAATATATTATAGTTATGTGTGTGAAACTGAAGAACGAAAACAATTGAGTCCATCACGAAAATAAATTGTATTTTAAGAAATAAGTTTTCATTGTATTTGTATTATCTTACATAGTAAAAGAAGATTGTTGTCGGTGTGTCTGTGCATCTGTGGTACCTGTTGTGGAAAATTGAAGCTTCGTACAGCGGCTAAATTGAGTACACATGTATTTCAGGTTCTTGGATAGTACGAGTAGACGAGGTTGTTTTTAATTCAAATTATTTTTTAAATTGCAAACATTTAAAGTCATTTGATAGACCAAAGGTGGAAGTTGAGGAATACAAACCAAGAAAATAAAGAAAGATCTCTGGGTCAGCGACTCTCATAGCCGCCTCACATAGAAATGATGCTCAAACAGCTTCATATCCACAAACATTTGGTAAATGTATGCTTGTTATGCTAGAAAATACATTGTATTATCTCGGAATATTTTATAAATGAATTTTACTAATCTTTTTGATCTGTGGAAACCAATCTTAAGGTAAGGTTTTGCAGCATAGAAAAATGCCCATTAAACAACAACAGTGTCACGAAAACGATGAACCCATGACAATTGCTGATATAACATATTGATAAATAAAATGTAGCATATATAAAATCAAATTTAGCGTGTTCCGCTTGGTAGTCTTGCCGAACAAGCCCCCCCCCCCCCACTAAATTATCTGGGAATTCACGCTCTGTTACAATTTTAGACCTTGTTATCTAATAACTTTTCACAATAAACATTCGCTCCGTAAATGTATATTCATCCATCATGAGCGGCGTCCAACGATACATTGACACAGGGCAGAAATAAGACGCCCTGATATTTGGCACGGTAACGTCACAATTAGTAATCGCGTTAACAGAAAAATCACTACCGTGCATTTATCAAGGATAAAAGTCACGTGTAACCAAATGTATTGTTTCTATGCAGAGCGGAAAGGAAAATACAGTTTGCCCTTTCGAAGACTATCCAGAGAAATCAACCTATATAAATAAATACTATAGCAATACAATTATCCATTTATGAATTGAAAAGAACAATACACGAAAATATTGCAATTTTATTCAT
This sequence comes from Amaurobius ferox, assembly GCA_951213105.1. Taxonomy (NCBI): domain Eukaryota; kingdom Metazoa; phylum Arthropoda; class Arachnida; order Araneae; family Amaurobiidae; genus Amaurobius; species Amaurobius ferox. The sequence goes on from OX578144.1 coordinate 60,837,686, forward strand.
CAACTTCTCAAATATATAGTGCGCATCAAGAACAAAGATACTTTATGTTTTTTTCAATGGCTCCATTCCGATGGAATCGAAACGGTTTTGCTTGAATATGCGGCAGCAAAGACATCTGATCAAAGATGCTTGGAATCTGTACCCGAATTATAAGAACAGAGGAGAAGCTAGCTTTTTCTCAGTGATTATAATGTCGGTCTCTGTAAGCAAAGGGTCCCTGGTTCGAGGCCCGGCGACGCTCAATCGCCACAATGATGACTGGACGTTTGAAACACGCAACCTTCCTCTCCAACGATCTCACCATCTCAACACGAGATGGCAGCACCACACGGAGTCAGAAGCCTTGACACTCCCTTCCTGGTTGACCACGACTGGCCGCCACGCCCGAGGCGACACGTCCCCCGGCCTTCATCATCAGCGGAGGGAGTGTGCGGCAGCAAAAACATCTGATCAAAGATGCTTGGAACCTGTAACCGAATTATAAGAACAGAGGAGAAGCTAGCTTTTTCTCAGTGATTATAATGTCGGTCTCTGTAAGCAAAGGGTCCCTGGTCCGGGGCCCGGCGACGCTCAATCGCCACAATGATGACTGGACGTTTGAAACACGCAACCTTCCCCTCCAACGATCTCACCATCTCAACACGAGATGGCAGCACCACACGGAGTCAGAAGCCTTGACACTCCCTTCCTGGTTGACCACGACTGACCGCCACGCCCGAGGCGACACGTCTCCCGGCCTTCATCATCAGCGGAGGGAGTGTGCGGCAGCAAAGACATCTGATCAAAGATGCTTGGAACCTGTAACCGAATTATAAGAACACAGGAAGAGCTAGCTTTTGCTCAGTGATTATAATGTCGGTCTACGAAGCAAAGGGTCCCTGGTTCGGGGCCCGACGACGCACAATCGCCACAAATATAATTTTTCTTTGGTGATTTGTCTTCTTTAGATTCAATGTACATTCAATTCAATTTTGGAGAAATCTACAGGTTAAGTTCTTCCGTTTAATTATAAAATTATGAAAATCGGCTGAGCTTTTAACAATTTATTAGGGATGAATACAAATGAAAATGAATTATGTATCCCAACGAGAACGTGCGAATGCGCAAATCACTCCCCTAATAGCATTTTTTTCACAGTGACGTAAGATTTACGTTACACTGTGACTTTGGACAGGACGTCGCAGTACGTCTCGGCAATGTCATATTGAGGTCACAGCGCAGTCAGTTTGGTCATTTTCATGGTCATTTTGTGACGTCACATATTAACTTGTTTGTGACGTCCCATAGTAATTGTCATTGTAATGCCGTCACATTGTTACATGTTAATTAAATTGTGTAAACATCACAGAGTATAGTAATGATGAAGTTACAAAGTTACTAATACGTAACGTCTCTTAGAAGTCACAAATATGATGTCACATTGTGACCTAGGTGTCATGTGACTACAACGTCACTGTCACACATGTGACTATCTTTGCTGTGAGGGCCCATTCCTAACCCAAAATTCAATCCCGCGTTTTATGAACCGGAAAATCTAGGAGATAACCGTTTTTCACATGTCGACCTTGATATTCACAAAATGCTCCCTATGTGTAGAATGTTAGCATTGGTAACACTACTAATCCTCTTGTTAAGAGCTTTCTTGGCTAGGAAAACTTTATGTTTCCGAAAAAAGCAATGGGCATTTTAACGGTTACTTTGTAGAAAATAAATTGATAATCATTCTAAAAGTATCCTTTTTTTTTAAACGTTCATCTTTGTCACAGTAAAAAAGTGTTGAAGAACAATACCTTCTCTATTTTTAGTATGATAAACTAATATCAATTTAATATGTGCGCGTAATGGCTTTTTTTGCTTATTTGTTTTAATTTTTCCATATTCTAAATTTCAGTGTATATTTCTGAAGTTCCAAATGAATTTCTGAAATCCTACATAATCTGCAAATGCTAGAGATTGAAATAAATGCGCATATTCCAAACATAACTTATTCCCTAGTCATTACTTACGGCTGTGATATAATTAATTTCTATTATAGTGCAGCTTAGCCAAACACACTGTCTAAAATGATACTTATGATGCGAATATAATGCCTTTACTCTCACTAATAGATATTTAATTATCTCTCTATTTTCTATTGATAACCTTTCGAAATTCAACCGTTAATTGTCAATTATTAACGAGGGCTATAATTAGTAGAATAAATCATTCAGAGTGATTTATGTAAATTGCTGTATAATATTACTTTCCTTATATACGTAATGTATAAGGAAAGTATTGTGCCGGGGTCGAAAATTCGAGTTTGAGTTTTCGACGGAAGAGCGCGATTCGAATGAAATTTGGTACAAAAATCACAATTCGTGAATACTGGAAGTCTATTGTTTTTGAACGTAATGGAATGTCAGAACCCCCTAAATTTTCGGGTGAAATTTTGAAAAAATCATCAAAAAATCAAAACTTTTAATAATGTTACGCAGGTAGACATTTCTTATGTAATTTTCCATTAGAAAACGATTGGCATAAACTTTAGAACGCTAGCAGGAACCGTTCTCGAGATATTGCACATTTTTTAAATAAATTTATCAAAAAATACCATAAATTAAAATAATATATATTAACTGTTGAGAAACATGTTCACTTTTCATGTGTAATATCATGCGATAAATTTGGTGACATCATTCTCGTGGATCTAGCTCGTTCCATTCATGAGAAAATATACTTTGAGTAATACTTTTGTATTTAAACGCCACTAATTATTTATCTGCTATAAGAATAACTCATTTCTCCGTCCATAACGCTTGGCGAGATTTTGGTGCCGAATTTGGCGGAATGTCGCCAACTTGGTCACTTTTTTAATGTTGCCAAATTAACGAAAATCTCGCCAAATGCATAAAAATGACACTAAATCCTTGAAAATGACGACTAATTGACGAAAATTCAATATCTTGGAAAGAATATAAATATCTACTACAAAAAAAACCCACTTCTTCATTTTAAAAGTAGTAAATGCATTGCATTATATAAGGAAAGTCATGTGTTGCCCACATCAGATTTTTATACTATATAATGGAATATACGTTTTTACTTCAGATTAAATAAACTGAAGTGTGCGGCTCAACTCGACTGTCTAATACCAGAATTTTTTGTTTTTTTAATTTTACAAGAAAAAATTTGAAAAATCGGTATCGTGAGCCCAAATGATTACAGCTATAGTGTGTTGCCATTCACTTTAAAGGGCTTGAAAATTATTTTCGGTTGATACCATACTTGGCATTATACCCCCCGATGTGGCTAACTTGCCCTCCCCACAAAAGGGCTCATGACGTCACGAACAAAAAAATGCATCGCGGCTATTTTTCATAAAAATGATTGAAACTATTAAGTATCGTGATCATTGAGTCATAAATAAACCCTTCTATTCATAATTATATCAAATCCTGTCCCATGTTGCCATGTTAAAAATATATAAAATTTCGAATAAAATTTAAAGTTTTCGCTTGAATGTAGAAATATTCTATCTAGTTCTAGTTTCGTGAACATACAATTATATTTGTGGCGGCTATAGTATACACAAGAAATGGACCACAGACATTAGACAGACGGACATCTCTCCAAAAATAGTGAAAACGTGTTCAGGAGGTCTTAAAACATATATTGACATTAAAATCTCGAAATCGGAAATTTCATGAAAACAATTTAATTTCTCAGTACTATGTATTTGAAAGTTAAAATATAATATATTGTATTAAACACATAAATGCAATAATCAAAACTAAATAGCGTTTTATGATGAGCGAAGTTATCACACATATAGCGAAGTTATCACAATTTTTTATCCTTATAGCAAAAAGCATGATTTTATGTCCTATTGAATTTTAAATTAAATGAGTCCTAATGTACTATAATTGACGCCTAATCCGAAATGCAGTGTGGTAAAATGAGCTCTGCACCTGCTCTGGTCTTACTCACTGGCTGATACCCGGCTGCTTCTTATTTTTATAAAACCGTTTGCCAACAATCCTGTTTCAGACTAATATTTTAAAACTTCTGTTCGACAGACGCATGGAGATGAACATTTTCGATGCTTAAAAATTTCTAAATATTATTTCATAGAGTACATGGAATTATTTTGTTGATTTTAACTTGTGTAAAGTAAATGTTTAAAAAAACAATTTTTACCTTTAATATTTGCATTAAAATTGCACAAATTGCTGTGTTTGATGCATTTAGATAAACTTTATCATGGGTTGAAATGGGCCTAGATTCAAAGATCTTTGGGCGGAGTCAACGCTGGGTTTTATATTTGGATATATCTTAGGGCTCAAGTTACAGTCGATCATGTTCAAATAGCAATCTAACAGTATGTTCACTGAAAATTGCTAATTTTCATTGAATCCAGTTTTTGTTCAACTGAATTTAAAATTTTCTTTGTAAATTTATTAATGATTCAGCAATTTGCTCATGATTTGGAATAGTAGATCTAAAATAATTTGTAGTGCCTAGAAAACTTTTAATTTGTCTTATAGTATTTGGAACTTTGACATTTTGAATCTCAGCACCACTGCTATGTGAAGAGTTAATACCATTGTTGTTCATTTTATACTCTAAACATTCAATTTCTTGTTTACATATTTGCACTTCACTGGGAACTAGGGTAAGGTCCCTGTCCCGCATTCTAACAAATACTGCTTGCATTTTGCTCATAATTTCTTTAGTTGAGTTATCACATATAACCAAATAAAATAAAATATTTTGTTCATTCAAATCCCCTATTATCTTGTTTCTTAATAACTGAAAGTACGCCCCTGAGTTTTTCAAGCCAAATGGGAGCCTGTTCGGCTTAACTGTCCCTGCATCAATCCAGAATATATAAACGCCTACTGATGACGTTGCAAAGGCCAAGGTAACCCTGTTTATTATCATCTATGAGAAAAATTAGTTAAAATATAATTCTAAGTCACTCAAAAATAAACCTGTATTACATTATTTGAGTTTCTGGGATATAGATATAAAAAAAGTCACGTGCTGGCTTGTGTAAAATGTGTCTGTTAGAGCTTTCAACATTGTACGTTAAATTTTTGAACAGAAATTGACTGGTGCTCAGCCGCGAACCTTACTACGTAAAAGACTATTACGAGCATAATATTTTTATTTTATAATATACATTGCACAAGTAATTTACTTCAACCGAATTATAAGTAATGTGGGACATATGCTTCCTGGAAATGTCGTTCTGGGACTGCCCAGACAGTAGATTTCTAATTCAAGGATCTTAAGTTTCCGTAACACGATCATAATTTATGTTTGAAAATTAATTGCATTTAAGTTGAAGTTAATAATGCATATGTAAATGTGCAATCTATTTAAATAGAATTGAAATTCTGTGCCTGGTTTGTGTGTTTGTTTGTTTCATCATCACTGAAGATCAGCTGTACCGAATTTCATAAAATGTAATGGGTAGCCTTGGAATAGTTATACTTAAAATTTAATTTATGTTTCAAATTTCTAGGATAAGGAGTTGTGCAGATATTAATAAAAAACGCACTATTAAATATTCCATAGACATAGCATTATGCAGACGAAAGTTGCGAGATTTTTTCCAGAAATTTATTTTAAGAAAATACCATGCTGCTCAGCAAATGAATTAAACCTAATGGCATTATACGGCAGATGATTAAATATTTTCTGATTTAAATAATTAAGAAATATGTATAAAATAAATTTTATCGGAATTACACTTTTGATTGAATTGTACTAATTTTAGCTTACGAGTTGAAATGTTATGGGGATTGTTGATATTTTTAATTTCTTAAGGAATTTGTTTCATTTTGCCAAATATTTTTCAAACTCATATATTGGGTTTAGTCAATTATTGAAACAGAATAAAGTTGGTAAGGATATATTTTCTAATAATATTTTAACGCTTTCATTTTGGCATATGCTCTTCCAGTTTTATATTGCTTTCATTTTGGCATATTTTGATCCAATTTCATATTTTTTGTAAATTTGTTTACAAACGGGGCCAGGATGTTTTATTCTTTAGATCTGCCTATGAAGATGATTTTGTATAGCATGAACAAATATTCTTATTCTTGTTTTTAGGAGAATTAAATGAAATATTGTAACATAACTTTTTGAATAACAATGACATTTAGAATAATATATGGATTTGCACATAAGCGTAAATTTTAATTTTATTTATAGTATATATTCCATACGAAGAACGGGTATACTGTCATTTGTCTAATAGGTGTTGTTTTCATCTAAGTTGTTACAATTTCCAACTGATTGGTATAGTAAATTCATTGAAGTAACTCATAAATTGCCATTGAATTAATATGCATATAAATTAATGTGTTTATAATAGTTAAACTTCTGTTAATATCTAACATACAAAATATAATACCATTTATTTGGTATACTTATACAGTTTTTTTAAACAGCTAAATAATAAAATGCTAGTCTGTATTGCAGTTTCTATCTCTTGAAAAGAAAAATTGTTTGGAGTCAGGACGAGTGACTTCAGGACATGGAGAAGATGCTCTTGAAGTTCTTCCCCTTCTGCCTACCGTTCGATAGAAGAAATCAATGAACGTTTAGTTAGCAATAAATTCTCGCCTGTCATCCGCCTATCGGTGTCTCTCAGTTTTTCTCTACGGGGATATTCTTTATGTTTGTATAAAACTGCAAATTATTTGTTTTTTTAGAAAGAAAAGTACTTGAAAATAATTTATAGGTTTTTCAAGTTTTGAATTAAATTTTGGAAATTTAGTCGAATGTACGTGCATTTGTTCCTGTGTTTTGACATTAATATATGAAAATGATCTTCCAATCTGAAAGGAAGTTAAATTTTGCATTACTAAAATATGTTTGTACAAAAAATTCAAAACGCTTAAGATACTTAAGAACGGTGAAAATAATATTGATTATCTCAAACGAAAAATTACATAAGAAAGAAATGCAATTAACCTTTATCAATGACTAGAAAATCTACCCGACGTTGTACGGATTTTAAGAAGCAAATTTGTGATTTACATTTCACTGGAATATATATAGCAAATTTTCAAAATCCACACAACGCTTTTACGATACGCGCTTAGAACAGCAGCAATAAAAAATCTGATGTGGGCAACACATGACTTTCCTTATATAATGTAATGAATTTACTGCTTTTACTATAAAAAAATAGGTTTTTCTTATAGTAGATACTAATATTCTTTCCAAGATATTGAATTTTCGACAATTGGTCGTCATTTTCATTGATTTAGCGTCATTTTTATCCATTTGGCGAGATTTTCGTTAATTTGGCAACATTTCAAAAAGACGCCAAGTTGGCGACATTCCGCCAAATTCGTCGCCAAAATCTCGTCAAGCTTTACTGACGGAGAAATAAGCTATTCTTATAGCAGATAAATGACTATTGGCGTTCAAATACAAAAGTATTACTTGAAGTATCTTTTCTCATGAATGGAACGAGCTAGATCCAAGAGAATGATGTCATACAGTTTATCGTATGGTATTACATAAGAAAAGTGAACATGTTTCTCAATAGGAAATATTTTTTTTTATTTTATAAGACTTTTTGAAATTTTTTTTGAAAAAAGTACAATATCTCAAGAACGGTTTGTGTTAGCGTTCTAACATTTATGCCAATCGTTTTCTAATGAAAAATTATATAAGAAATGTCTATTTGCGAAACTTTATTAGTGAGAGACTGGGTGATATTGGATACATTCTCTGCTGTAAGAAATTTTTCGTCATATAGCACAAACTAGTTTCTGGTAAACAATTGTGATAGATATCCCTTCTCTGTTCCCAAGTGATAGTACTCATCATTTTTGTAGTTAATATTACTGCCAAAATATTCTGCGAATCGCTTCTTGCTCTGTCCAAATCTGTTATCCTTATAGCTTCACTGTAACTCTGACTTTGGCTACAGCAAACTTCAGCTCAGATATTTTCTTCATTTTCAGCGCTTCAGCTTCTAAAACTGCCTTTGCTTTCGCTGGCATCTCAACTTCTTCCTTTCTGTTCTTGATTGTAGACAGACGGATAACTTCATTCTAGAGTGTACTTTGGTTGATAAATTAGGATTACATTGGGTTGTTCGAGTGATGGCTGTTCATTTTCAATACTTTTTCTGAAATATTTGTATCGGGTTCTTCTAATTGACTTTGATTTTTATATAGCGATCCAATTATTTCTTGTAGCTCTTCGGTGAGAACATCTGCTACAGTATTATTAGGAAGGGCTAATGTCTTCAGTCCAACTTTTAATTGTGAATCATTAAAACTTTGCCTAAGACTTTGACTTCATATGGGAATGCCAAATAAATTTAGATTTTAATTTCAAGTTGGCAAGATTTACCCAATCAACAATCAGTGGAATTGATAGAAATGTTGACGTTCGGAGCCAGTTATAGAAATGCCATTTTTGTGAGTAAAATTCACTAAATTACAAAAAAATATATGCATCTGTAAGAAATTAAGCTACGCAGTCCTTAAACTCGGCATGTATATATCGTTTGAAAATATATTGAAATGATTAGAATTTAGGAGCAAAAAAATGTTTTATTTAGAAATGGTGTCAACAAGAAGATGGTATTTGAGTAAGTGGTAAATACGGTCCTGGAATCTAAATTCGGTGCGGCATAGAGTATATAAAATTGATTATGTCCCTCTGCGGAAGAATTTTACCACAGATGTTGAAACTGGTCAGATAATTCAGTGGTATTCTAAGAAGGATAAAATTGGCATTCCAGCATGCTCCAGACGTGTTCTATTGGTGATATGTCTGGGGACCTGGATAGCCATGGGAGGGTATTAAATCCTCGAAGATATTATTGAGAAAGTGGTGAAGTATGTAGCAGAGCGTTGCCTTGCTGATAAAAGGAATCTAACAGGCTTGACAGAATAAGCAGAACAATCGGCTGCAGAATATCGTCGACGTATAAGCAAGCCGTCAGATTGGCTTGCAGCACAACTAGGAAAGATCGGATATCTAACGAGATGGCTCTTTTGACTACTATCACACTACGTGTGATGTCTGTGTGCTTTTCCACAAAAAATGCGGGATCGGGAAGCTTGTTAGTTCTCCTCCACACACGTATGCGCGGTTATTAGCACTGGGAGAGAAACGGTATTCGTCGTTAAAGGCAACATGCTTCCAAACGGACATTGTCCAGGCTGACCGAGTTCGGCACCGATCCAAACGGGCCTATGTTGAGTGTCAGTTGTAGCGGTCTTAATGGACATCAACACCTAATATCACGTTCTGCCAGTCGTCTATGAATAGCATCTGTTGATAAAATATGCACATGGATGATGGCAAATGCCTTCGTATTACTGCTGGAAAGGCCATTGCTATAGATGTGGCTCCTCTCCTGACTGCGCGATCCTTTCGAACAGTTGTCTGTCTGGGGCATACTGAGCCTCTGCGATGACCCACCTTCTCTGATCCATTATTGCCAACACCGAGCAACTATCATATCGCTCCAGCCAAGATAGGAATCTTTTTACACAACTTGCAGTATCAAAGCATAAACTCCAGTTCCAATTACACGCGAGTGCGAACACTGGTCGTTTTAAATGCTGACAATGCGTTGTTCTCATGTGTGTTGTATGAGTCCTGTAACATTATTGGTGCTGACAGCTTGATCATTCGTATAACTCTTAAAACGATATTTGAATGCCGAGTTTCACGACTCAAATTTAATTTTTATGGGTGCATTTATATGGGTGCATATATTGCAACAGAGTGTATAATTTAGTATATTTTTAATATGTATCTAAATAAACATGCAAAAATTTAAACTATCATGACAAAATGATGTGTAATAATTTCTACATAATTCATTATTTGAATAATATTTAACAAACATTGAATATGCTATTTCTCTTGTAGGTATTAATTTTGCCACCCCTTCGAAATATGGTGCCTTGGAAAAATACAGAACTGGTAACTCCCCTTAGCTACTCTACTTCTTACACTGACACCTTATTAATTACATTTTACCGTAATTGCGGTATACACAAAAAAGGGCGCTTATTCTTAGATAGAGAGATAATTATGTTTAACAAAACATAATTAGGAAGAAATAATTCTTACCTTTATACATTCTCTCGTATAAAGAAAAAGTAATAACAAAACATTCCCAAACTGGGAACTTTACTAACAAAGTAATGGTGGTACAACCAGGAGAAAACATTAAATAAATATCGTTAAAATAAAGGTTACACGACAAGAATTCATTATTTATCAAATTTACCATCCTAGACAATCAATTATGCATAATATTCTCTAAATTTGATTAATTAAGTGCGATTTATTATATTTACCAATATGAACTGAAAAGTATGCATAATCACCGGTAAATGTGATTAATCCTCAGTATATGAAATAAATGTATCGAACTTGCCAAGATAATCGGTGATTATGCATAATAACTGTCGTTTATGCATAATCACCGGATTTATTCCTTTTACCGTAACATATACATTCATTCCAGACACGCATACAGACATTCAAACAGAATTGATAAGGCAATTTATTCGGTTTCAGGAATGTTCAAAATAAGTAAATCCATGAAACCCGAGTAGTCATATTTCTGTACCCCATCACACGTCCCTGTAACATAACAATATGAAAATTAAAAGCAATGCATGGAAAAGTATGGTAGGAAAAGTAAAATAGAAAAAATCTGTAGTTTTACTTCATTACATCTAATAAGTCTCGTGGAGAAAAATATTTTGCATGCAAGCACAACATATATCACAGTAGTAGAAATATTTTGCATTTATGCCTTCAAGAAATGAAGAGAACACACTTACATTTCCTTCCTCTTAAACTTTCTTAGCATACACGTGATGGAATTTCGTCTTTAAGAACTAAAGGGGTATGAGTTACTTTGGTTCCAGTTCTTAAAATACTGAAATAAATACAATGATAATATATTTCGTTTACTTTATAACGGAATGCTCACAGTATACACGTCTACAAATGTATGCCAAGTATGTATTGTTTAGAAACAAATGTATCGATGTATCGATTACACGCTGAATCAAATGATATATTGACATTTCATATAGGTATACCTACTGTTGATGGAGACGTTCAGTTTGGTACATTCTTTAGCTCATCTCATCACCCATTCTAGACCGTCATTTTAACGTTTCATTTAATGATATCTATTGTCTTTGATTTTAGCCTCATACCTTTGAAGCACTGTTATTTAACTAGGGTAAATAATATTTACACTCCTTTGTACAGAATCAATCATGAGACACAGCATTAACCATGAGACACAGCATCAACCATGAGACACAGCATCAACCATCAGGCATAGCATCAACCATAGGACGAACCTAATGGAGCGGTAGGAGCGAAGTAAAGGAGAAGTCGGCTTAAAATTTTTTTTCAAGACATCCTTATAAGTCTTTCCAGTGATATAGAAGCTAATAAATCTGCATAGTATGATAGCTATTAGGGCACAGAGATTAACAAAGCCGGAATTTCGATCTCCCTCAAAGGTTGGAGAAGCTAAATTTTAATAGGCATTTCGACTATCCAGAAGCCTCCTGGTGACTTAGAAGATTAAATTTCTGCATACATATATTATTGACCACGAAGCATAGCCTAACAAAGCCGATTTTTTTATTTTGTCCCTCAGGGCGGACAAAATAGAGACAGTATCGAAAAACCTTTAACAGATCTTGTAGAGGAAAATAAGTGACCTAGCAGGATGACATTTTGCAAAGTTATAGCATAGACCAAGGAATATAACCTAACTAATCTAATGCTTGATTAAGGGGACTATTTTCGACGCTATGCATCATACCTCGTTAAACAAAATAAAACTTATTAAAAATTGCAGTTTAATTCTTTTATGAATGTTAGTTTCCCTGTCTATGGGAAATACAGCCTACCTACCCAGCCTACATACTTGTTATTGTTGAGACCCAGACCATCCGATCTACCAGAAAGGTGTAAGGTAACCATAGGCCTACATACTTGTGTTATAACTGTCATTTATGTATGAATAAAACTTTTCATGTGAACTGTTTAAATAAAATATATTAATATTTACTTTTAATTTAATAATAAGATACTGTGCTTGCAGCTAGCGGTTGCTAAATATAGCAACCAGTTTTTAAAGCAATAATTCAAGAAAATTCTGCACTCGCGTATCGAACGCAGAATTCGAAAATCAACAAAAGTGGGTCGAAAAGCTGAGATGGACCAGTTCATTCAGTTCTCACCTTTGATGAAATGTAGTAGTAAATATTTATACACATAAGAGAAGTCATAAAACTTACAAAGCCATTAAAATCCATACATTTAAACAATTAAGAGCACGGTCGCATTGGAATTTGCGAATAACAGTAGAGTTCATTTTAAACAGGTGATACAAAAAGTTTATCTATGTGATACGTAGGAGTGGTTCAGAGACCAGATGCAGCAGGAAAACCAAAATTGTTCAATTAGGAGCCGAGATGTGAAATTGAGGGCTGCTTGAAGTAAAAGTTATGCCTAGGATGCTGAGAAAAAAAAAATATATATCCGGGTAACACATATAGAGGATGCAGAGACTATAGTCATCAGCAAAATCAAAATAACTCAATTAGTAGCCACGATGAAAAATTTGGGGTGCTATATGAAGTAAAAGTTACACCCAGGAGGTATTTGAGTAATATTGACATTAAATGAAAGTAGAAGCGAAACCAAGGGCCATTGGGTTGTTGCCAGGGAAAAGAACAAAATTTCAAATAAAACGATCTCAAATCAAGAGATTAGGTCAAAAATGTAATTTTTAAGAATTTTTATCAAAAATTAAAAAAAAAAAAATGCTCAAAACTAAGACAGCTAGGTGGGTTGTGTGTCACTTCAAACTAATTACCCAAAACAGCACTTTTTTAGAAAATATTTCTAAAAATAGTCTATCGACCACAGATGGGCCACAGATAGAAAACCTGTGACGTTTAAACAACTAAGATAGTGAACGTATTGAATTCGCCACCAACAGAGTAGAAAACCACTTTAAATTAAAAATGACCCCCATCCCACGAACGTTTGCGAAATAGCATAAAAATCTGAGACAGCTGTGTAGGTCAAGTTACCCCTCAATCAAAATGCTCCAAACAGCACATTTAATCCCGACGGGCAGAATCCTTTAAATAATAAATCATTGCCTCCTGCTCCTCCTCCCTTCCCAACCATTGCGAAACAACTTCAACTCAATGATGTCTGCTGAGTAAAGTTGAATTAACATCTTAAGTGACAACGTTTGAATTTTCATCGGAACATTGATTTTTTCAGGTGATGTTTATAAAAATGATAACAGGAACTCAAAATTAGGGCTGTTTTAAGATTATTAAACATCTGTATAAAATATTATAGACATTTTTAAAAGGTGGTTGTCTAGGGCAACTGGAAATTTAGAATCTCGAGTTAAAATACGTGAAACTCCTAACTTTATTTTTAACAGAGAAGATAGCTTTTTTCCTACCTCATGTTTTTATACCCTAAAAACAGTTTTTTCTACAAATAATTTTTCTAATTTTAATTAAATTTTTCAATTAAATTTTTCTAATTTTCAAAACTTTCGGGCTACCCTGCGGATAGATAGATACCTGCATTATAAAAACAAACAAAAAGAAATGAGCGAGTTTCTGGGCTATGTAGCGATCTCGGAAACAACGAGGCGTACATGCCTTATTACAAATAAGCATTATTATATGGGTTTCTACAGGGTAATAGTAAAATATTGAAAATTGAAAATTGTAAAACGAAAATTCAGAAAGTTTATATGCATCCAAATATTGATGATATTGATACGATACATCATTAATACATAACTATATTTTACGTATCAATACAGCATATCAATAAATACGTCGTGTCAATAAATACACCGTAGAACATTGTCCACTACTTCAATAAATTCCTTACATTTATAGTTGAAGGTTGAGATGTTATATACTATATACCAAGGTGCACAGTAGTACTTTAATATTCAATAATGATGGAATAAAATAAATTTATTTACAAAAGATAATTAAAACAGAAACTAACATGATCATGTAAATAGTAAGTGAATTCTGGTATTGACAAGCAACTATGCTGCACAATTATGTATGTATACGATGTTTTTAATACATTAAGCACTAGGTAGCAAATTGATCGTGCTCATAATCGTATAAACCAATGGGCTAGTTAAAGAAAATTTTTTAATTAGTTATTTATTCGTACAAGTTTTATTGAGACAAAATATGTATATTGGTAGTTTTAGCAAGTAATTAATACTATGCATTGATGAACATAGAGGATAACCTTTTTAATGATGCATAGAGTATTTTTAAAATGAAATGTGCTTCCCATTTCTCTAATACAGGTTTGCACCAGCGATTCATATTCTTAATAATATGATATGAGCAGATAGTTCTTTGCGGATAGTTCTCTGTAGAAGACTATTTGCTGACAAGTTGCCATTTCCGTTTTAGATCAGTTTGCAAATTCTGAGGCTAGATGAGAAGGAGAAAACATGCAGAAACAGTTTCCAATTGGATTAAGTTTGGATTAGATCTGGAAAATATGTGGATCACTTCATTAGCTCAATACCTTTACTCTGCAGATAGTCCTCTGCTATGTGCACATTGATGATACAAGCTTTCAAGAGTCCATTCAAGAAACTCGAGACTGACAGGAGTTGCATACATTTTTAATAAGGATCAAGGACATGTCCGCTGTCATTTTAGTCACAAAATAAAAACTAGCCCATACAAGTGTAGACCCCTCCCAAGACCTAAAGCACGGTGTTTAACGATTATACGAGACTGGTTAAATGTTTTCTGTCATCCTCAGACTAGACATGTCCACTGATTTATTACAAGATCTCGGCTTGTCTGTCAGAGCATTGGATTATTGTGTATGTATCCAAATCACATGGTCACACTACAACTGTAAACACACTTTTCTGATTTTGGAGCTCTACGGTACATACACTTATATTTCCCGAGATATCTCATATCTAGCCTTCACCACACAGTGTAAGATGATATCAGATCATATATGGCTGCATTAACAGCTGATTATAGAGTTGGTGTAGTCCGTTGACTCTGTATCGTGAGCAATGCCTACGTCTCGCAAGCGATTCTTATGTAGCGATCATTGTAAGGGTGATGCAATTTTTCTAGCAGCACTGTGTATTTAAATTTACTACAAACCAGTTACTTTGGATTATATAGTTTAGAAAATACTTTACAATCCTTAAGTATTACTGTGAGAAAGCATCATCTTGACTAGACATATAATATGTTAAGTTGTCGACCGTGTAATGAAAATTCAGAAAGACATAAACCACTCTACTCTATCGCTTCTGACTTGCAAATCAAGTTGGGCCGATTTTACTCTCGCCCTCGTCCCCAAATTCTCTCTTAAAGCTGATAAAAATGTACCCCCAGCGGAAACATGAAATGATTATTGTAGAATATGGAGGAGAAAAACTACGGGAACGCGCTGCAGTCGTTGAGTTTTTCACTTTCTGAAGTTTTTATCTACTTACCCCGGGAAAAAATATCAGAGCGCAAAGAGAGCAGAGATCGATGATGCATTCAAAGAGAAAAAAAATTATGTGAATTATTTATGATTTCTTTTTTAAAGAAGTATGTCTTTATACGCAAATTCTGCTTTAAAGAAAGAAAATTGTCTGGCCGAAGCATGCAGTTTAAAGTAAAATTTATATAACTACATGCTCTATTCCATATACTATAGACTCGTAACAGAATATCTAGAATATACATAACTTCATTTAATGAAAAAATAGTGAGTAACTTTGTTACTCGTTATAGATTGATGTGAAATATTACTATTTTCGCATATTTCGCGAATGGCAAAAAATTGATGTGTGTTATGATTGACGATGGCACAAGGTACCTAGGGAAATGTTTCGATGTTTTTTTAATTTATTTTTATAATTATAGAATTTTAATAGATTAATTAAATTCAGTTTTTGTCAGAATAAGACCAGAAACGTTTATCTACTATAAGAATAACCCATGTCTCCGATCATAATGCTTGGCGACATTTTGGCGACGAATTTGGCGGACTATCACCAACTTGGCAAGTTTTTTAACATCACCAAATTGATAAAAATGTCGCCAAATTGATAAAAATGACGTTAAATCAATGAATATAACATCTAATAAATGAAAATTCAATAGATAAGTTGGTATCACGTCTGATTTCAATAGCAACAAGAAAGATCAATCATGCATAAGCATTGATTATGAAACACTTTCCAACTGAAATGTAATTTCATTTAAAAATTTCTAAAATGTGATTCATTCAGTGGTAATATCTTTTACATTATCCCAGTACTACAGTAAGTTATTATACATAAATATTTAAAACTGTATCGAAATATAAATCATCTGATTCTTTATGCAAAATCAATGAATATTTCATTCATATAACTTGTATTCCAGACTCCAGAGCTAAATAATTTTGTGTGAAAAAAATTCAGCAATTCTTATGTAATTCATCTTACAATCGCTTGAGATATTTGCATTCTGCATATGTTAAAATTAGACTTCCTTGAAGAAATAATAAAAGTTTAGGGATCATTTAAAATCACAACTATTGTAATTGCATAGGCACGGAATTTAGATACACAGATAATACACAGATAATATATATGTGTATGTGTATGTACTCAAAGTATTGGAATCGTGCCGAAGATCGGAACTCGAATTTTCAAAGTATCTACACGTTTTGGGACTTCTAGAACACGAAAAAACTACTTTTAGGAAGACGTCTGTGTGTGTAAGGGTGTATCTGTGTATGTTTCTGTGTGTCTGTGTGGATATTACATCCACTCTAATTGAAAAACTAATGGACCGAATTTCATACAATTTGGTAGGTATGTTTTTTGTGGGAAATCCTGATGTTCATTAGATTATAGTACGATTCGTAATAAAAGAATCTGCCTTCTTTGCGAAATGGCCGCAGAAATTGCCTTTATCCACTCTAGCTAAAAACTAATGAACCAAATTTAACAAAATTTGGAGTATAATATTTCAATAACCTACAAGTGATTTATATACCAAATTTAACAAAATTTTGTATATAAATCATTTGTAGGTTATTCTACTACGATTCGGAAAAAAGGAACGGGCTATTTTTGCGAAATGGCCAGCAAAAATCGTTATATATAAAAATAAAAGACTACGTGTGCTCAATTATATCAATTAAATTCCTATTTTATATGTGATTTTTGACAACAAAAAGAATAAGACTAACCCCATTACTCTAGGACTAGCCGTTCTTGAGATATTCTAGTTTTTTCGCGTTTTCGCTACGCCACCTTTGACAATAAGTCCAGCTATCAAATGAGAACCAAATTTAAGTTTAACGTGTAAATTCAATGTCATTTAAAATACTTATGTTGTGCAGATAAACTCAAATTATCATTGAATAAATAAAGAGAACGAATATGAGTCTGCAGAGAAAGACATGTGCTGTCCACATCAGAATTTTTAACAATATTACACCAATGATTTATAGAAGTGAACGGGGATTATTTTCAGGCCATTTCGAAAAAAATGTATAATCTATATTTAAAGATCCATCAAATTTTTGTCGAATAAAATGTTCAACAAATTTAAGCTGTGTACCAAATTTTAACTCTCTAGGACGTAGGAAAGTGCATTTAAAATGCCATCAATTAAATTTATCATGAAGAGTTATATAAAATTTAAAAAAAATGAAAAATTGTTATCTACCAAATTTATCTTAAAATATGAAGCCACTCCCATATGCAAAACGTTTAAACAAATGGAGAGATATTTATTATATAATATCTCTCTCTTTTCTTTCTGGAAGATATCCCAAAGTCAGAATTTAATTGAATTTGTTTTTTTCCCTATATTAAATAATTTTTTTAATTAAAAAACTACTTAACATATTTTACTGAATTTTTTTTTATATATTCTATGGGATAATGTGAATATTTCCTAAAAATTTCGAAGCAATTCGTGAATTTTAAATTTACTTAAAAAATGTTTGAAAAATTAGGTCCCATAGGGTTCAATGTATTTCATTTTTTCAACCCGGGTTCAATAAAAAACTAATTGGGTGATATTATTTATTTATATTCCCATAGGTCCTACAGACCGTCTGAACAACATACTAAAATTTCATTTTGATAAACTCATTTTTACGGCAGTTATCGTGCTAACGGACAGACAGACAGACAGACAGAATGAACAAAGTCATAAACACTTTTCAACTTTGTTGTAAAGTGTTAAAAAGATTAAGCACACAACTTTCATAGAAGGGCTTTACTGCACTTCTTATAAGACGTACAAAAATGATAAAGGCCAGAGCGCTTTCGAGCGTAAATACGCTCTTCATCAGTGACTACATGGAAATTGAAATGAGCATTCATATATAGACCAGAAAAGTTGACAAATTTGCATAAATACAATAGTAAATGAACTTTCGATTATCAAAGGAAAATTACACAAAAAAACATAAAACATTTTTAACAGATTCAAAAACGAGTATATCTCAGGAAAATACAATTAAAAATACTATTTTATTACAAGAATGCAAATTCAAAGCCAGGACCAATCCCCAAGAGGATGACGTCAAAGATAACCATGAAGAGACTTAAATTGCATGGAGTTGAGAATGAGTCGCCAAGCATAACTTAAAATTTGAACGGGGCCAAAATTACAAATCGACGCGCGGTAGATATAAATAAAAAGGGATTCAAAAAGGAGAATATTACGGGGGGTTATTACAACGCATTAAAAGGAAAGTTTTTTTCAAAAATTGGCAGAAAATTATCTTTGACAACATAATGAGCAAGGGCCGTATAGAGTATACCACCTTTGACATCCCGAGCGTGTTCTGCTAAACGGATGCCAACATTGCGTTTGGCACTGCCAATATAAAATTTATAGTTACCATCGGTGGACAACAGGGGAACCACATACATCCCAGCAAAGCTTTTAAAGTCATCCATATCAACAAGTTTATCAGACCGAATACGGTCAAATAAAGAAGTAATATTAGAGTGAGCAGGCCTGAAACCAAACTCATGACTGAACTGAATAAAGGGGCGGATAATTTTAGAATGGTTACGGAAAACTAGATTTATAAGTTGAACGATCTTTTAAAGCAACAAGTTTAGTATCAATTTGAGTAAATTTACGGCGAACATGGGCGAAAATCTTATGTATAATCTCAAAAGAATAGGCAGCCTCATGGGCAAGAATAAAGATAAAATCGATTTCATCACGCGAGACAGAAGAACAAACATTAAAGTTGCGATTAAAATAAACGTTGAAAGAAGCTTTTTTAGAGGAAATAGGATGGTAAGAATTAGCGGGTATACAGGAATTAGTAAAAGAGGGTTTAAGGAAAACAGAAATGTGAAAACCAACAGCAGAACGGGTAACCAGAACATCAAGAAAAGGCAAGGAACAATTAGATTCGTGCTCAACAGTAAAATTGAAGGGTAAAAATCATTAACCTTAGACAAAAGAAGAGAGAGATTATTTAAATCACTATCCCAAATAATAGAAACATCATCTACGATCAAAAATATCTTTATTCTTTTGTCTAAGGTTAATGATTTTTACCCTTAGATTAATTTTGTCTATCTATACTTCTCCATTTGTTTATACTTTATTTACACCCAATTCTGAGAATTATAGGTTTCACGGATAATGTTTGAGCTAGAAAAGGGAATTCCTATTATTTCTACCTTCTCCAGAATTTCTTGCTAAATTCATATTTGTTATCATTTGACCTGCATATATAGTATATCCTGAGAAGCAAATGATTCAAAAGATTTTGGTGGAAGTAATGGCATTGCAAATTATTTACCGTCAAGAAGTCTGTAAAACATAGCGAAAGAGTGGGGATCGGAATAGAATATAAAACTCGCTCTTAAGATAAAGTGAGACGTCAGTAGATAAATCTATATTTTTATAACAAAATATAATTTTAATAATTATATCATTTTAATAACTGTTGTTATTGTTTCTTATGACCTCCTGATTTCGACGGATTCGATGCAGGACCAGTGACGCAGGAAGCAGGACAGCACGAAGAAAGACACAGGACAAGAGAACATAGTTTATTACAACCAAGCATCACTGACGAAGGTCGGAGAGGATGCAGCTTCTCATTTAGACGAGGACCCAGAAGGCGGAAGACTGACTTTATCCTCGATAAACATATATGCCTTACTCGGGATTCGAACCCGAGCCCACCAGACAGCAGCCGAAGACGCTATCCACTTCACCGCCTGGGCGGCATTTTAATAACTAAATTAACTTAAATAGTTAATTTAATTTTTTCTGATTGGCAGTTTATATTAATTATTATACATTAATTATTTATAATAATTATTATATAAAATAATAATCAATTATTACTATCTAGTCTTCAAGATCACTTTTTCTTTGAAAAGCTGAGTCAGTATTGAATTTAGACACTCCCATGAAATACGGATACTGCATATATCCTGTAGCACATTGTTATAACGTAGTGATATTTACTTTATAAACCCTCGTCTTGTCACGTACATTATCCCGAATGGTAACAAGATTACATCCTCACCACAATCGTGTGGATTTTTTCTTGACATAAGACCATAGTCTTTTAGCGACAAAGCGTAATTGTAACCTTTCCTTGGAATAAGTATCTTATTGTATCACTAACTGTTAATAATAAAGAAATAACCTTAATAATACAGAAATACTAAGACACTTGTTAACAGTGTAGTCATATGAAAATCATAGCATTATATTTAACGTAGCACTTTGCACATTCAAATGCATTGTACGTTAGAAAAATTGCTAAACGTGAAATTTTTATTAAATTTCAAACTCCCCCTCTAGTAGACAAATAACGTCTGGGTGCATTCCGTTCAGTTCTCTTCGTAAACACAGGAGGCCAAAAATTTAATTACGAGCAAAGGGGAGAAGGGGCAGTCACTTGTTCTGGGTTCCTGCAGTCTGTTTCACCACATCCAAACATAACTTAGGAAATAGGATTTGAATTAAATTTTGTGGAAAATGATGTTCTGTGCGTCACTGAGTCAAAGTATAGGATTTGCAAGAGATTCTGAAATTCAAGAGATGATTGTAATGACTTTGATGCTCACAAGGATAAAGAATTTTTATTTAGAACATAAAAGGTATCGTAAGAAATACTCAGGATCGTTGTGACTATATATATATATATATATATATATATATATATACATATATATATATTATATATATATATATATATATAAACATATATATATATATATATATATGTATATATGTATATATATATATATATATATGTATATATGTATATATATATATATATCTATTATATATATATATATATATATATATATATATATATATATATATATATATATATATATATATATATATATATATATATATATATATATATATATATATATATATATCTGTGTGTGTGTAAGACTAAAATTTTACCTTTTGTTATGTCTGTTCATTTTTTCACCGATACAGAAACCATATAAGTTAGCTGAAAGGGCCTACATCACTATTCGGTTTGGAGTGCTTGAAAGACAGAGTTTCTCGCCGAAGCCAAGTTTATAAAGGTGCAATAGGATATGACACTAACCAAGCTGGTCTATATTCCTTCTTCTCACATCTATGTTTCGCATTGTTAAAAAGTAGTGAAATTAGTATTATAATTAATAACTAGAATGTTTTCTTTGCACTTATAAAGCAAATTTGAGATTAATTAAATAAAAATGAATGTACATACCCATAAAGAGTTTTTAATGGTTATTTGCATTTTGATTTACATCAAGGTAGATAGTTTTCTCACACTGGATGGAAAATGAAGGGTTATTCACAAAGCAGCTCTGTAAGGAGCATACAGAAAACTCAATTTATCGCTACACTTTAATCTATATAAATGAAATTAAAAATCTGTTTCTTTTCCTGTCTGTCTGTCTGTATGTAGGATTGTTTGTTTAATAACATCACGAGACAACGGTCGCACCGAATTTCATGAAATTTTGTGGGTAGCCTTAGAATAGCCCTACTTTCCCACACTGGATGGAGATTGAAGGGTTATTCACAAAGCAGCTCTGTAAGGAGTATACGGAAAACTCAATTTATCGCTTGTATACTTTTACTCGTACACTTTATCTTCGATAAAGTATAGATAAATGGAGCTTGATTATGCATGGCTTGTATCTAGCATCAAATTGCAAAGATAATTGGGGTCTCACCAAAGATTTTCAGTTTCGGTTCTAAAGATGCCACTTCCGACTAAATTATTCATATTTTTCTTGAACCATTTATTTCTCAACATTAGCTATATAGAGCTTAAACGATGGCCGATATGACATCCGAATCAAATTCTGGAGGATGTGAGATTTTCATTAAACATTTCCATTACATATTCTTTTCCCCTTTTCCGGATCAAAAATTTCCCTGAAACACATATTTATTGGGTTCGGTCCAATTTTGGTTCGTAAGACGTCACTTCCGACTAAAATATTCATATTTTCCTTGAATCATTTATTTCTCAACATTGGCTATATAGACCTTAGACGGTGACCGATATGACGCCAGCATCAAATTCTGGAGGAGGTGAGATGTTCATTAAACATTTCCATTACATATTCTTTTCCCCTTTTCCGGATCAAAAATTTCCCTGAAACACATATTTATTGGGTTCGGTCCAATTTTGGTTCGTAAGACGTCACTTCCGACTAAAATATTCATATTTTCCTTGAATCATTTATTTCTCAACATTGGCTATATAGACCTTAGACGGTGACCGATATGACGCCAGCATCAAATTCTGGAGGAGGTGAGATGTTCATTAAACATTTCCATTACATATTCTTTTCCAAAATCCGGATCAAAAATTTCCCTTAAAAGAATATTTATTGGGATTGGCTATAGATTTCAATAGTTATATTTATTAGCAACAAATTCCAGGAGATAGTTGAATAAGAGCATATTTTGCAGACATTATTATTATTATATTATTACTATAATCCTTATTCACTTATGGTCCAGTTGTAAATCGTCTATGTCTTTGGAGTTTAGTGATTCCTCGCCAAGTTCTGGTCCAGTCACTATCTCCCTTCGACGTTTCTTTTACGATGTATTTTTGTTCTACACCTCGGACGTCTTGGAACTTGAAATTAACACATCTGTGGTGCACAAAACTTTTTTGCAAATCATAATATTAAAGTAAATTCTCTTAAACATGGCCGAATATCGTACAATGTTAAACCCATTGAGTTGTGCTATTAAAACCCACCATATTTATCTCTAGGGCGAGTTCCTGGAATATAATATTTATTAACATATTATTCGCTGAGGAGCTTGGAAATATGAGACAAGGTAAATACTATTATCAAATGGTCTACCACCTGCTACAATATTTGGCAAGTATACCTCCAATTTCGTCTTTGGTCATTGATCACGACTCTTACATCAGAGTATTTTGTACTGGTACTAATTTGCCGTGATGCATCGTTTGCCACAGACAGTCATAAATATTTGACATAAAACTGTCTCCGCTAAATCTTGTTTCAAATCTGTTCCTGATTTCACAACTTCTAACTTAAAAAACTCCAGAACCATTCTATTCTATTAATTTATTTTTAGTCGATTCTATCTATATTATTTTTATTGATTCTATTTTCAATATTGACATGATTTAAAACTGTAGTTTCGATTGGCATTTAATACTTTATTTTATAAAATTTAAACCATTACCCACATGTCTAACCATTTTAAAATATTTCAAATATTTTTCTGTAAGTTTTCTTTTAAATTTTATTTTATCTTTCATTTTTTTTTCATTGCTCAATGTTTCTGTCTACACATTCCTAATTTTTCCATTGGATTTGTTTCATGTCTCTTACGGTAGCTCACTGAAATATGCAAATTTTTGTTTTGTGTTTGGCTTAGTTTAATTTTTCCCATGCAATGGTTCTCTTTCTGATGTTTTCTGATGACGTTGTTTTTACCTTGTATATTTACTTCTGGTTTTTTAAAAATAAAACTTTTCATGTGTTAGTGTTTTGAATTTATACGGCGTTTTGATAAAGACCGTAGATATTGGCCATAAAATCGTGTACTATGTTTGGTTCAACATATGTATGTGACACAACATTCTCGAAGACGTATTTTCCAGAAATAAGTTCAGATCTCGACTCAAAGACGCTCACCTTCACGATTTAATGAGAATTAGTTGGCACAACTTCACTTCAAATGTCAGGCATGAAGTTCAAAGCAAAACACTAATGTCTGCCTTTGAGCAAAAATATAAATAATATTTTATAAAATTGTATTTTGTTTCAACAATTTTGCGTTTTATTTACAAGAAATACTTTATAATGTTTTTGTTAGATAAAAAGTAATTTAATTAAAAGGAAAGGAAATCCCTTTTTACTTTCCCTACAATAGATGGTAATGTATAGGGAAAGTATTGGAATCGTGTCGAAAATCGCAATCCGAGTTTTCGACGGATCTACACGTTTTGGGATCTCTAGAACACGAAAACACTATTTTAACGTGACTTACTCGTATGTATGTCTGTGAGTGTGCGTGTGTCTGTGTGCGTCTCTGTGTGTGTCTGTGTGTGCGTCTGTATGTGTGTCTGTGTGTGCGTCTGTTGTGTGTCTGTCTGTGCAATGTGTATAATTGACCAAACTTCACAAAATTTGTTAGATAAGTCACCTGTGGTTCACCCCGGTGCTGTTTAGATTTTGGTATCATTCGGATAATACAAACCTGCTCTTTTTTGCTAAATGGTTACAAAAATCGTCAAAATCTAAAATGAAACCTACGTATGCTCAAATGCATCTGTATAATGCTTATTTGATATGAAATTTCTGACGATGAAATGGATAAGACCAACTCCATTACTCTAGGACTACATGTTCTTAATATATTTTAGATTTTTTGAGTTTTTGAATTTGCCGGTTTTGAGAATAAGTCCAGTTATCAAATGAAATCTAAAGCTGAATTAAAAGTGGAAATTCAGTGTAACTTCAAATATTTATGCTTGTTATTTAGTGTAATTAAACTCAATTTAATGATTTATTAATGAAATAAAGAGACAATGAATTTGACTCTGTAGAGAAAGTCACGTGCTGCTCACATCATATTTTTAAATTAGTGTAATAATGTCACTGCTTTGAAACACTGTTAAACTTTGTCAGACGCGGAACTCTGGTATGATTTTAAAACGGATCTCTCAAATGTAATTGGCACAGTGCCTAGAAGTAATAGTGCGCCGACTGCCTATACCTACCAATACTGGGAGCTGTTCCCGAAAAGCTGCTTTCGCCGAACGGCTCTGGTCTCAGATTAAAAGCTGAGGAGTTAACATTGAAACCATTGGGAATTTAATGCAAATGAAATGTCCGATATCTTTGGAAATAAATGAAGAATTTGTGTGAAATTTGGTGCGATTATTGCAAGTGGTATACACAAAATGTCATTTCATTTTCAAAGAGATTGAGTTAAGGATATATTTGTGTTTTTAAAATTTTATTTAACTTGATCGTTCAAACATTTGAGGTTCAAGATAATCAGGTTCATTTATCACAGTAACGTGAAATTCGGTATGACGTTTTCTCTTGTGGTATATTTCAGTTGTTTCGATTTTGAAGCTTATTGGAGCTAGACCGTCCTGGGCCCGCCATAGGACTCTACCCGTGTTTAGAGAATAACTTGAAAATCAGAGAAAGTAGGAAATCTAAATTTAATATATCGTTTTCTTTTGGGGTATATTTTAATTCTTTCAATTTTGAACCGTCGGGAAGCCCGTCTTGGACCCGCCTTAGAAATTCAACCGTTTTTGTGGGATAACTCGAGAACAGGCGTATCTAAAAATACGAAGTTTAGCACATCCTTGCCATTTGACGTATATTTTAACTCTTTGGATTTAAAACCTTATCGGGTTAGCCCGTTCTGTAACCAACAAAAGGAATGTACTCGTTTTTTGAGAATAACTCAAAATTATGAGCATTTAGAATGTTTAAATTTAATATATCATTGTCCTTTGGGGTATATAACATTTCATCGCATTTCGAACCTTATCGGGCAAACCCGTTTTGGATCCTTCTTAGAAACCCATTTGGGAGGGGGGGCGGGGGGATAACGCTAGAAAAGGAGTATCTAAAAGTTTCAAGTTTAGAATGTCTTTCTTAATTGCCGTATATCTTAAGTCATTGGATTTAAAACCTTTTCGGGCTAGGCCGTCCTGGGCTCAACAAAAAGAATGTATCCGTTTTTAAAGAATAACTCCAAAACTGTAGTAGCTAGAATGTCTAAATTTAGTATATCATTGTCCTTTAGGATATTTTGTATTTCTTTGGATTTTGAACCTTACCGGGCTAGCCCGTCTTGGACCTGACATAGTAATAATATACTCGTTTTTTGAGAATAACTCGCAAATCGGAGCAGTTAAAAAAATCTAAATTTAGTATATCAATTTCTTTTGGGGTTTATAATAATATATATTTTGCACCTAATCGGGCTAGCCCGTCTTGAGTCCGCCTTAGGAATGCGCCGGTTTTTGATGAATAACGCGAAAACCGAAGCAGCTAAAAATTCGAAGTTTAGCATGCTATTGTCTTCTGTGGTATATTTCATTTTTTCAATTTTGAACTTTATTCAGCAAGCCCGTGCTGGGCCCGCCTTAAGAATATACTCATTGTTTTTAGAATAAATCGAAAACCGGAACAGATAGAAAATACAAATTTTGTATATTAATTCATTTTGGAGTAGAATTAATACTTTCGACTTTGAACAGTATCGGGTTAGCCCGTCTTGGGCCTCCCTTGGAAATCCTTTCGTTTTGGGGAGACACTCGAGAATCAGACTAGCGAAAATTTCCAAGTTTAGCATGTCGTTTTGTTTTGTAGTATATTTTAACTATTCGGATTATTATCGGGTTAGCCCGTCCTAGTCCTGACATATTAATGTACTCTTTTTTTGAATAAT
Organism: Amaurobius ferox; assembly: GCA_951213105.1. Classification (NCBI taxonomy): domain Eukaryota; kingdom Metazoa; phylum Arthropoda; class Arachnida; order Araneae; family Amaurobiidae; genus Amaurobius; species Amaurobius ferox. The sequence continues at coordinate 60,864,727 of OX578144.1, forward strand.
TCAAAATGTAGATAGCTGGAATATTTAATATATCATTGTCTTTTGGAGTATATTATAATGCTTTATATTTTAAACTGTATCTTTCTAGCCTTAGACCAGCCTTAGAAATTCCCTCGTTATTGAGGAATAACTCGGGATTCGGAGTATCTACAAATTCCAGGTTAAGCATGTTGTCATTTGCGGTATATTTTAACGAACAATTATATTTGTTCTCAAAATTGTCCATATTTAAAAAAGTGAATTTTGCACTATAAGCTCCATTCGATCGTCGACCCCCCTTTTCCAAGATCCATAGTTACATCCATATGCAGATGAGCTAAGAAGTGCGAAGTTTGTACACGGATACTGGATCGCTGCACTAGGAGTACGAGTGAAGGTTGCGGTTCTGTGTGACCTGACGAAGAAGGCTTTTTGCCTTCGAAACCAATTGATATTAGTATTTTGAGTTGTATTCTGCTTTTAACGACAGTATCTTAGTTTTATTTCTTTATCAGAAACTTGGTCCGTACTTATTGATATTGTTTACTTGAAATAGAAATGTTTCAATATTTTTTAACAGCATTATATGAATAACTTGAACGACTGCTTTAAAACCAAACTTTTGTTTTGTATTTTGATACAGATCATGATGTAAACCTAAAAATGAATGTACAGTATTGTGGCAATTAATTGAGAAATGTCATTTTTTTCGTTTTATCACACGTAAGCTTAGGAAGAAGCACTCCAAATTAGCTCAGAGTTCAAATTGCAGTTATTATCAAAGTAGCAGGTGTTCGTATGCACCTGGTAAGTAGCAGGTGTTCAAATTCCTCCGCCAGGTGGCAGGTGTTCCGCAGTGGTAGATTCTCAGTTGTTGCGGGGCTCATTAGCGTCATGGATATCAGCGCGGAAACACGTGCTAAAGTGATTGAGCTTAGAGAACACACTTCTAAGACGTTCGAGGAAATAGGTAAAATATGTGGAGTGAGTACAGCAAGTGTCGGGAGGATCTGGAAGTGGTTTCAGGAAACAGGAAATGCTGGAACCAACCGCTCTGGAAGATGCGACCGAAAAAGATCAACTTCGACTCGTGACGATAAAACTTTACATCGAATGAGTGTTAAAAATCATCGATTAACCAGTTTTGACCTGTCTAAGTCCATGGTGGCAGCTGGTGTTGATATTGCACCTTCAACAGTGCGATACAGGCTGTTAGAACGCGGACGGAGAGCACGTCGACCGTACAAGAAGCAGCTTCTGACGATTCGCATGAAGAAAAAAAGGTTGGAATGGGCACGGAAATACAAACCATGGACTGAGAAGGACTGGGAGAAAGTTCTCTTTTCTGATGAAACACATTTTGTGGTTCAGGGATTTAGATCTATGTTCGTGAGAAGGAGCCAAGGAGAACCTCTCAATCAGCACCACATCAATCAAGCACCCAAGCATCCGACCAAAAAGATGTTTTGGGGTTGTTTCAGCGTTTGGGGACAGAATCTCTTGTTCCCGTAGAGGGAATGATGAACTGTGCCAGTTACGAAGTCATATTGACCCGAAAAGTGCTTCCAACCATGGCTAAACTGTGGCCGAACGGAGATTGCGTTTTCCAACAAGACAGCCCGCCATGTCACACTTCGAAGCGAATCAAAAATTTCAGCTCAAAAAAAATATTACCGTACTGGATTGGCCCGGGAATTCACCAGACTTGAATCCCATAGAAAATTTGTGGGCTATTGTAAAAAACGGCTTCACAAATTTGACTGCACGACAATGGACAAGCTAATTTCGGCCGTTATTGACATATGGTTCAGAGACGTTGAAATTAAAACAACATGCGCTAGTCTAGTATATTCCATGCCGAAACGTGTCTGTGATGTTATAAAGTCTCGGGGAGGTCATATCACTTATTAGTTTTAAATGTATCCATAGAAAACTTGAATAAAACTGAATTTTATAAAAAAAACTGCATTTCTCAATTAATTTCCACAATACTGTATGAGAATGTCTAGCAGATATTTTGTTTTATCTTATATGTTCGACTACTGAGAAAAATGCCCGTGGCTGACCCTGTGAATTTGGCAGAAAAACATGAAACATCATTGCCGCCTAGCAAGGTAGGGGCTGCCTACAAGAACTGACATCTTTGTTCGGTGAAAGATAGTGCTGATAAGAATTTCGATTGAGAATGGACATGTATCCGATCCTATTTTACTCTGACAGGGGCGTCTCCTTCACATACGTTTCCATAAATTATCACATCTCTTACTCTAATAATACTCAAAAGATCCGCAAATCAGCGGACTCTAAAAATAGGTAGAAAACCAGGAAAGGGCATTTTGTACTTACTGCCTTCAGGGTGGCTTCTAGGTACAATATGAAGTATCTCATCAGCATATTGGTCATCTGAGATCGAATCTGTTTTTATTAAGAGTTGTCACATGTACAATATTCATTTTAGTTCTGAGATTGGACAGGATGGACCAACTTATAAGGAAATATTTTTTGAAGCTGTAAGAGCAGCAAGCTTTCATTCATATGATGCTTGTTGTAACTAACGTTGAAAATCTTTATTTATTTTTTTTCTATATTTTGTTTGAATATTTTTGTTTCTATATTTTGATTAAAAAAGGCTGTTTTATAACCATACCATACCAATTTTCTAATAGATCTATCAACATATTTAATAATTTTTATAGTTGAAGCATGTCCTCAAATTCTGAGAAAAAAGTAAATGATAGACACTTCTTCGTACCTGAATGCAATACAGGTTCCAGAAATTTTAGAGGCAAATGTTCTCTATATGAAGCTCCTGACAAGGATGAGCTGAGAGCTAAATGGACAAAGTTAATACTTCATGCAGATAAAGTTCTAAACACAAACTCTGTGGTTTGTGAGTTGCATTTTGCTAATAAATTTATTGATCATAATTATATAAGGTTCAAATTCCAAAAGGGTAAAATATACCGCAAAATACCAAAATTGGAATTTTTACCTACTCCGATTCTCGAGTTATTTTTAAGAAACGAGTGTATTCCTAAGGCGAACCCAAGATTAACCCGGCGAGGTTCAAAATCTGAAGAATTAAAATATACTCCAAAAGAAAATTATATACTAAATTTAGGTTTTCTAGCTGTTTCGGTTTTCGAGATATTCTAAAAAAGCGGAAATATTCTTATTTCGCGTCTAGGACGGGCTAGCCTTATAAGGATGCAAGTCCAAAGAATTAAAATATACCACAGCAGACAACGATATTCTGAACTTGGAGTTTCCAACCACTTCGGTTCGGTTATCAAGTAACTGAATACATGCAGAAACTGAATACATTCTTAATACAAAACTCATGCATAAATGCATTCTGAATACATTGCAATAATCACACCAAATTTCACACAAATTCGTCAATTAATTGCAAAAATATCGGCCATTTCATTGCATTAAATTCCCATTATTTTCAGTGTAAATGTCTTGGCTTTTGATCTCTTATTCAAAACCAGCGCTATCTGGCGGTAGCGGTTTTAGGGAAGCCGTTTTTCGCCTTTGTCGACACACTGTCTCTTGTAGGGACTATATAATTGGTGTCCCCTGATGAATAATGCAGAGTGTATATGTTTATAAACCAAAGGTAAGTAATGTTCCGATGAAAATATTATATACCTAAACATTTTCATTATAAAATTGGACTCATCATACTTGCCGTATAATATATTAGCGAATCCATAGAAGTAGTTTAAAAAAATCTGATGTGGGCAGCACATGACTTTCCCTGCAGACTTATATTAATGTTCTCTATATTTTAATTAAATTTATTTCACTTTTATTTCAATTTCCGTTCTCATTCGGTAACCGGGCTTATTTTCAAAGGTGGCGTAGGGAAAGTACGAAAAACTAAAATATCTCGAGAACGGCTAGCCCTAGTGTAATGGGGTTGGTCTTATTCATTTCATCGTTAAAAATTACGTATTAAATCAGCATTTAATGGATATATTTGAGTATACCCAGTTTTTTATTTTAGATATTGGCAATTTTTGCGGGCCATTTTGCAAAAAAGGCAGGTTATTTTTTTCTGAATCGTACCAAAATCTAATCAGCACCAGGGTGACCAATACGTGACTCATCTACCGAATTTTGTGAAATTCGGTCTATTAGTTTTTCAGCTACAGTGGATACAAGCTTTTGCGGGCCATTTCACAAAAATGGCGGGTTCTTTTATTCCGAATCGTACCCAAAACTAATCAGCACCAGCCCCGCCCACAAGTGACTTACCTACAAAATTTTGTGAAATTCGGACTATTAGTTTTTTAGTTAGAGTGGATACAAAATCTGCACAGACAGACAGACACACACACAGACGTCACGTTAAAAATGGTATTTTCGTATTCCAGAGGTCTCGAAACGTGTAGATCCGTCGAAAACTCGAGTTGCGATTTTCGGCATGATTCCAATACTTTCCCTATACATTACCATGTATTGCAGGGAAAGTAAAAAGGAGGAATGAAAATTTTTATTACGGATCTTTCGAAAGAGAATTGCATACATTTCCTTTTCCTTCGTGTATGTAATTGAAAAATAAAATTTGCCTTTTTAAGCAATATGATATAAAACAGAAACGAAAAAAAAAAACCCTACTGGATAGACCAAACGAATGGAAAGACGACTGTTTGCGCAAATTATTTAAGTTTTTTTAGATCTACTAAGTTCAAAAATCGAAATAGAAGATTCTCAATTATTACAAAAGTTTTTCACCACTAAAAACACCTGCCTTTTTCAGTTTCGTCAATTGAAGTACTCAACCGATGTTTTGAACCCCAAGGACGGTTAAATGAAAAATACAAATCCTGGAGTCCTAAAATATTTCGTCATATGATTCAACTTACTGAAGCTGCTGAATAATTTATCAGACTAAAGGTGAAGAATATTTTCAAAAAGAATCAGCATAGTGTTATATCATATATTTTTTTCAAAAGTGACTCACTGCTTTTTACTTTCCTTATATACATAATGTATAAGGAAAGTATTGTGACGGGGTCGAAAATTCGAATTTCGACGGGAGAGCACGTTTCAAGCATCCCTGATCACGAATAAAACATTTTTGAAGTGATGTCTGTGTGTGTGTGTGTGTGTCAGTGAGACTGGGGAGACGATAACTGACGAACGAATGGACCAATTCGAACGAAATTTGGTACAAAAATCACAAACCGTAAACACTGGAAGCCTATTGTTTTTATACGCAATCGAATTTTCAGAACCCCCCTAAATTTTCGAGTGAACTTTTAAAAAATCGTCAAAAAATCAAAACCGTTAATAATGTTACGCAAATAGATATTTCTTATGTAATTTTTCATTAGAAAACGATTGACATAAATTTTAGAACGCTACCATGAACCGTTCTCGAGATATTGCACATTTAAAAAAAAATTATAAAAAAGTTATATAAAATAAAAAATATATATTTCCTATTGAGAAACATTTTCACTTTTCATATGTAATACCATGCGATAAATTTGGTGACATTATTCTCGTGGATCTAGCTCGTTCCATTCGTGGAAAAAGATACTTTGAGTAATGCTTTTGCATTTGAACGCCAATAGTCATTTATCTGCTGTAAGAATAACTTATTTCTCCGTCCATAACGCTTGGCGAGATTTTGGCGACGAATTTGGCGGAATGTCGCCAACATGGCGACATTTTTAATTGTTGCCAAATTAACAACATCTCACCAAATTGATGAAAATGACACTAAATCAATGAAAATGACGAGTATTTGAAGAAAATTCAATATCTTGGAAAGAATATGAGTATCTACCATAAGAATAACATTTTTTTAACTGTAAAAGTAGTAAATTCATTGCATTATATAAGAAAATCATGTGTTGCACACATCAGATTTTTTTGGATTAGAATTATATACTCTGTAGCAAAATTACTTGAGATTTTTTTACTGAAAATAAAAATAGAAGAAAAACAGTTTTTTCTTCCAGGAAAGACAAAGTTTCTCCTGCAGGGAAACCAAGCGGCAAAAACATCAAGAACAAGTCAAAAGTCAAGCCATGCCAACGATACCATATGCCCGTTAGCAACGTATACTGCTACTCTCTCAGAGCAGTCGCATACTTGTGTGGAGGAGGACTGGTCAACGTTTTGATCCCTCATTTTTTGACGAGCAGCACTCGGCCAGGCCGTGTAAGTGATCACACGTGGTGTGACATTGTGGGAAGCCATCTCGAACTACATCCGATCTCCTCTAGTTGAAGCAGGACAGCCCATGGTTAAGACACGGGGATTGCACTTAGAGAACCCGAGTTCGATTCTCGACTCTGCCCAAACTGCCCCGTGTTTACGCGGAGTAGGGTACTTTAAATATGTGGGTCTGAAAAACTTTTCGAGACGTTGGTGGTAAGGGAAAGAGGGTACGGTAAATGTGAAAGTCACTACTGGGTTCCAGTATAAATTGAGTGGTATTGTATAGCCCGTTTAAACATATACTTTACACTTTCGGGATGTTGGACGGTCTGGGTCGAAAAAAGGAAAACTCTCTACTACTTGTGCTGCAAAGTAATCTGGTGCCTCGATTGTGCGGTGATGATATTCTAAATCTGATTATTAGGCCCATGCTCTTAAGCTGCTCATTTTCTATTTGCCAACAAGACAACGCTCGACCACATACTGCAGCACTTACTCAACAATGTCTTTGAAAATTTAAATCCCTCCCATGGCTATCCAGGTCCCTTGACTTATCACTAATACAACACGTCCTTAACATGTTGGACTTCTCAGAATACCACTACTCAGCTAACCAGTTGAGATATTTATGGCAGAATATTCCATGGAGGGACATAAGAAACTTAATTGATTTTATGCAGCACGCATATATCTGCTTATATGGCTGTCAGGAAGATAATTTACCACTTACTAAAATGTCATCTTCTTGGTGTCACCATTTCTTGATAAACGTTATCTTGGCCCCGAATTCTAATCATTTGCATATCTCCTCAAACGATGCATGCATCCCGAAATCCGTGGCTGTAGCTTAATTTCTTATGGGTACATATACTTTTTGCAACATAGTGTATACAGGGTGATTAAAAAATATGGGCCAAACTTTACGAGGTGGTAGTACCGTCATAGTTTACCGGGTCGGAATTGAAACGTAAAGGCGCAAGTGGGCGCTTAATGGTAAAACCGATGAAGTGAGGCGAAAACAAAGGAATGACTTAGAAGTTATAAAATGGCATTTAATAAACAATAATAGCAGTAATGGCTCAAGAGAGTGACCACAAGCCTGAATGCACGTCTCACAGCGGCGATGGAGAGATTGGAAAACTATCTCGAACACACCAGGCATGTCGCGCACTTCGGCAGCAGCGGCCGAAATTCTGGCGACGAGTTCCTCTTCTGATTCAAGTGGTTCTTCTTCTTAACCAGATATCTGCATATGTGGTTTTCTCCAACCGGAAAATAACAACCAGAATAACGCTTTTAAGTTTGCGGAGCTGCCGCTTCCCAACGAGTAAGCCCTGTAACACCTTTTCGCTCCATTTCCAACCCGGCAAACTATGACGAAAAATGCTTCGTTTGGTGTTGTTGTTGTTGAAACCCAGACCGTCCGACCTACCAGAAAGGTGTAAGGTAACTGTTTGGACGGTCGGGAAGTGCCACCCAATTTAGACCGGAACCCAGTGGGGGAGGCATCCACAGGGACCGTACCGTCCTTCCCCTACCACCAACCTCTCGGAAGGACTTTCGGACCCACATGTTTAACGTGATCGTACTCCGCATGAACACGGCGGCAGTTTTGGCAGTGGCTGGTACTACCACCTCAAAGTTTGGCCCATCTTTTTTGTAATTACCTTGTATATATAAAATGTGATTTAAATTGACACTAGTTATAATAATTTTAGTTTATGAGCGAACAAGTGTGCAGTAAGTAAATTATAAAATACGCAGAATAATTATAAGAAAAAATCCACCTTGAAGTAATTTTCTTTCAGGGTAAAAAGATGGAGTTGTACAACTTATTGAGCCAATTCCTTCTTTAAATCTAGGGTCTGATCGATATTTGCAACACACCTCTAACATCTGCGACACTTGGGACCAGCCTCTGATGAAGATGTTGCATGGGTTGTATTTTGTCTCCAGGAAGGGAAGTCTCCTGTGGATAAACTGGCACGAAGTTAATTCGAATTGAAAGCAATTTGTACAGAAACAGTAAAAGGAATTCCTTCGATATTTGTTTGTATTTTTTGCCGGTAGTTTTTCATGTAGTATTCTTCATTATGGCTGTTCAATATTAGCATTATATATTTTCACAAAATCTAATTTTTTTTTAAGAAATGTATTACATTTATTCATACTTTTCTATTCGTAGAATTTCTGACTCTTAATTGTTATTTTGAACAAGGATTGAAAGAAATTTGTAAAATTTATTTATTTCGTGTAACCTTAAATGCAAATGCTGTTTTCTTAGGAAATTTGCAAATCAGTGATTTTAGTCATTTTGATTTAGACATCAAAGTCTCGTAAATACCTGTTACCTTCCTTATATACATAATGTATACGGAAAGTATTGTGACGGGGTCGAAAATTCGAATTCGAGTTTTCGACGGGAGAGCACGTTTTCAAGCATCCCTGATCACGAATAAAACATTTTTGAAGTGATGTCTGTGTGTGTGTGTGTGAAAGTATGCGTGTGTGTGTGTGTGTGTGTGTGTGTCAGTGAGCCTGTGGAGTCGATAACTGACGAACGAATGGACCGAATCTAACCAAATTTGGTACAAAAATCACAATCCGTAAACACTGGAAGCCTATTGTTCTTATACGCAATCGAATGTTCGGAACCCCCCTAAATTTTTGAATGGAATTTTGAAAATATCGTCAAAAAATCGAAACCGCAAATAAAGTTATACAATTCTTATGTAATTTTTCATTAGAAAATGATTAACATAAATTTTAGAACGCTAGCATGAACCGTTCTTGAGATATTGCACATTTTTTAAAAATATTATCAAAACGTCATATAAAATAAAAAAAATATATTTCCTATTGAGAAACATGTTCACTTTTCATATGTAATATCATGCGATAAATTGTGACATCATTCTCGTGGATCTAGCTCGTTCCATTCATTAGAAAAGATACTTCGACTAATACTTTTGTATTTGAACGCCAATAGTCATTTATCTGCTGTAAGAATAACTTATTTCTTCGTGCATAACGCTTGGCGAGATTTTGGCGACGAATTTGGCTGAATGTCGCCAACTTCGCGACTTTTTGAAATGTTGTCAAATTAACGAAAATCTTGCCAAATGGATTAAAATGACGCTAAATAAAAATGAAAATGACGACTAATTGTCGAAAATTCAATATCTTGGAAAGAATATAAGTATCTACTATAAGAAAAACTAATTTTTTTACTGTAAAAGTAGTAAATTCATTGCATTATATAAGGAAAGTCATGTGTTGCCCACATCAGATTTTTTTATTTAACCTGATATTCTGCTAATAAAGGACTCTTTAGGGTATTTGTTTTGAACGTAGATTAAATTACTGAAATTATTTGCACTAACTGTATCCTAGCAGAGTTTTGGCGTATGTCAGAGTTTTGAGTCAGAGACCCTCGCAGAGTTTTGGCATCCAGTGTATTTTAATGCCCATTACCCATAACCCATAGTATTGAGTTCTGTTTGTATCACAATCATTATCAGATTTAATGTATTGCTCTTGTTATCCTAATACTCTCAGTTAAATGTAGATCAATTACATATTATTCGATCTTCTTATGAAACGTATACCATATACTTATTTAAATTAAATAAACTGCAGATTAAATAATATAAAATTTGCAATGCAAAAAATATTACAATTATTATGACAAAATTTCGCCCATAAAATCCTCATAATGAAACAGCTGAATACTTTAGAAGTCATGTTTTTCATTTTTGATCTAAAACCTAAATAAAATAATCAATAATTATTGAACAAAATCTTCAGCAACAAGTATTTGATGAGTAATTTTAATGCAATGTTTAAACCATTGAGTTCGATTTTTTTCGTGTTTTGAACAATAAAATTATGGCAAAATATTTCTTAAAAAAATGTTCATAATTAAATAACTAATTATTTTAAAGCCACTGCAATTTCCATTATTGTGATATATATATATATATATATATATATATATATATATATATATATATATATATATATATATATATATATATATATATATATATATATATGAAGACCGTATAACCTGAAGACCGTAATTGATGTTATCCAGTCACACATGCTATAAGAAAAATCAAATCGTCCTTTTCTAAAATATATTTTTATATCCATTTATTTATTTTTCAAATTATTCAAATCGAAAAAATAATTATTAAAATTTAAATACAGATTTAATTTAATTGCGTTTCTGAGTAACATGATATAAGATAGAATCTTCCTCATAAACTGCGAAATTAAATAAACATTTTGATTTCCTTATACTTTTCATTGTTCAGTAAAAGCTTGTTTAAAATAAACCATGGAGATAGATTTCCCGTTTAAATCATGTTTTCAACAATTCATGTTTTCAGAAAGTGACTAATTAGCGCAAAAAATCTCCCATCAAACTCAGAGATTAAATTTTAATTCACTCTCAAACGATTTTCAAGCTTTTCGTTTGGATAAACCACGGAGTTAGAGAGCAGAACTCATGGGGAAAAGTTTCGTTTTTCATTAATATCTCGACAATCCCAGGCCTTAGATACTTGAAACTATTTCCAAATATATTTTGGCTATTTCCAAAATTTCCTCTAATTCGGTTCAGCCGTTCTTCCGTGATGATGAGACGAAAAAAAATTTTGTTTTTTACTAATATCTCAAGAACCACTGATTGTAGAAACTCGAAACATAAATTAAATTTTAAGTGGGACTATTTCCAGGCCACCCACACAATTTCATCAAATTGGGTTCAGCTGTTCTCCCGTGATGACGGGATAATCAGACAGACAGACAGATTTTCAATTTTATATATATAGACTAGCAGCATACCCGTTCTTCGTACGGAGTATATAATATAAAGAAACTTAAAATTCACACTCATGTGCAAATTCCTATAGTATACTAAATGGTATTTTTAATCGAAATATTCTGCTAAAATATTTAACATAATTCTCCTAAAACGAAGTTAAGGAATGTCTGTTCTCGCTATTCAAAATTATCTTCACGGGCAGATCTGAAGAATAAAACATCCTGGCCTCTTTTGTAAGCAAATTTACAAAAAATATGGAATTGAATCAATATATGCAAAATAAGAGCGTTAAAATTGTATGAGACCCGTACTATTTGTATACGTGAATATTAGAAGATAAAACCTGTATTAGTAGATTACATGCATAAATTCAAAATATCAATAAATCCGTCATCTTTAAACCAGAAGGCAGTAATTGATTCCAATATGTGCCGAAATGAAAGTGCTGAAATTATATGGGAAGATATACCCGTAGTACTTATAATGTCGTAGATTAGAAGATATGTCCTAATGTTAGTAAAATAATACCCGCATTATAATATGAGTCTTAAAAACCTTTGCCAAAATAAAGCAGATAAATTAATAAATTAAAAATATCAATAATCCTCGTCCCATACCTGAAGGCCGTACTTGATTCCAATATATGCCAATATATGTCAAAATATATGCCAATATACCTGTACTATTTATATTCTCAGGGATTAGAAGATATAGTCGTACATTTGTAGAAGATAACTCGTACAACGTACAATATATGAGTTTCAACCATTTTTACTGCAATAACACAATGGGATAAGAATTTGAAAATATCAATAATCTCTGAATCAGTAATCCCCGAAAACATCAATAATAATAATGTTTAAATCTGAAGATCATAGTTGATATTATCCAGTCAAAAATATGATGCCAATGAAATTTATTTTATATACATATCTTCATTATTAAAATCGGAAAATCTTAAATAATAAAAGGCAATGTCTGTGTGTGTGTGTGTGTGTGTCTGTCTGTCTTATACACTATACGTTTCGCGACCGCGCGTCGGAGAGCTACGAAATTTGGCAATCGGAGACCTGGGGGGGAGGGAAGGGGACACGTGAAAACCGATTTTCAAAATTCTAATTATTTTTTTATTTATTTAATGTTTTATGCGATTTCGACCTTTTTTTGCCATTTTTGCCCTTTTTTCTCCACGATCCAGACGTCGTAGAAAAAAACAACTCACACCATCGGAAAGAGCAGACAATTACGAGTAAAAATATATCAATTTCAAATCTCCATTTCGATTTCTAATATTTTTTAAAGATTTTAAAACAAAAGTCACTTTTGGCTCAAAAAAACGATTTTTGGTTTTTAAATTCTCGCATAGTAAAAAGTACTCATAATTTCGACTAATAATTTACATTTTTAGAAAGCTGAAATATCTGGCATTCTTACAAGTCTAATCTGGTCCAGAAATAATGAAAATTGCCTTCAGGATCGCAATTTTAAAGACGTCATGATTTTAAATTTCTCGGCGTTCCGTTCGTTTCTCCCCCGCTAAAGCAGGGAAGGTGGTGGGTGGGGACGTCAAGGTGGAGGTGACGTCACGGTTCAAAATAGAGCGCCTTTGCTCTATATAAATTATTATATTTATATTTTAAATGATGGGACGATCTGGATTTTTTAAATGTATATTTTAACTTTTGGATATTTTAAATGGATATTTTAATTTTATGGATATTTTAAATGATGGAACAATGAAACAATGGAATGAGGATGATGGAATTAAGCATATGGTCATTTTAAATTGCAAATTAGCGCGCGGGAAGTTAGCGGTAGGCCCGGGTTCGATTCCCGCCACTGCCAAAACTGCCGCCGTGTTTACGTGGAATACGATCACGTTAAATATGTGGGTCCGTAAGTCCTTCCGAGAGGTTGGTGGTAGGGGAAGGAGGATACGGCCCCTGTGGATGCCTCCCCCACTGGGTTCCCGTCTAAATTGGGTGAATATGTAGAAAGTTATGGAGATTGTCGCGGAGGGCGCGGCAGCCCAGTGGTTAGCGCGCGGGAATTGCACTCAGTAGGCCCGGGTTCGATTCCCGCCACTGCCAAAACTTACGCCACGTTCACGCAGAGTACGATCACGTTAAACATGTGGGTTCGTGAGTACTTCCGAGAGGTTGGTGGTAGGGGAAGGAGGGTACGGTCTAAATTGGGTGAATAAAAAGAAAGTTATGGAGATTGTCGCGGAGGGCGAAGTAGCCCAGTGGTTAGCGCGCGGGAATTGCACGCGGTAGGCCCGGGTTCGATTTCCGCCACTGACATGGAGTACGATCACGTTAAACATATGGGTCCGTATGTTTTTCCGAGAGGTTGGTGGTAGGGGAAGGAGGGTACGTTCCCTGTGGATGCCTCCCCCACTGGGTTCCGGTCTAAATTGGGTGGCACATCCTGGCCGTCCAACCAGTTACCAGGCCCGGGTTCGATTCCCAAAATTGCCGCCGTGTTTACGCGGAGTACGAGCACGTTAAACATGTGGGTCCGTGAGTCCTTCCGAGAAGTTGGTGGTATTGGAAGGAGGGTACGGTCTAAATTGGATGAATAAAAAGAAAGTTATGGAGATTGTCGCGTAGGGCAAAGTAGCCCAATGGTTAGCGCGCGGAAATTGCACTCGGTAGGCCCGGGTTCGATTCCCAAAATTGCCGCCGTGTTTACGCGGAGTACGATGACGTTAAACATGTCGGTCAGTAAGTCCTTCCGAGAGGTTGGTGGTAGGGGAAGAAGGGTACGGTCCCTGTGGATGCTTCTCCCACTTGGTTCCGGTCTAAATTGGGTGAATAAAAAGAAAGTTATGAAGAATATCGCGGAGGGTGAAGTACCCCAGTGGTTAGTGCGCGGGATTTGCACTTGGTAGGCCCGGGTTCGATTCCCAAAATTGCCGAATAAAAATAAAGTTATGGAGATTGTCGCGGATGGCACGGTAGCCCAGTGGTTAGCGCGCGGGAATTTCACTCGGTAGGCCCGGCTTCGATTCTCGCCATTGCCAAAACTGCAGCCGTGTTCACGCGGAGTACGATCACGTTAAACGTGTGGGACTGCAAGTCCTTCCGAGAGGTTTGTGGTAGGGGAAGGAGGGTACGGTCTCTTTGGATGCCTCCCCCATTGGGTTCCGGTCTAAATTGTGTGGCACTTCCTGGCCTTCCAAGCAGTTACCTTACACCTTTCTGGTAGGTCGCGCCAACGAGTTTGCCACGGTCAGAATTTTCAAGGGTAGCGAACAGGCTGGTCGCCAAAGGCGGCTAGTATTTAATAAAATTCTTCTGCCTCATAAACACACTGGATTTAAATCCGTTGCTAAGCGACATGTTATGATTTGCTTCAAATAAATTGGTGGTCAAAATATCGTCTGAATCGTCGATCTATAATGAAAGTTTGGCGGCATTTTACAAAATCGCCAAATTTATCGCCAAGTGGGTTCCACTTGGCGATAAATTGACGAACCATCATCAAAATATTATCCCCTAAAAAACACAATTTCATTTATTTAGCGCAATTTTATCAATTTCAAGATGTTTTCATGGATTTACAAACATTTTTATCAATTTGGTGATATTTTAAAAATTCGCTAAATGTGTTACTAAGTAAGGCGGTTGGACTGACAGACAAATTCTAACGAAACACCAGTTCAGTACTTTCTTATTTCTTTCTTCTTTCTTCCCAGACCGTCCGACCTACCAGAAAGGTGTAAGGTATCTGTTTGGACGGCCGGGAAGTGCCACCCAATTTAGACCGGAACCCAGTGGGGGAGGCATCCACAGGGACCGTACCCTCCTTCCCCTACCACCAACCTCTCGGAAGGACTTACGGACCCACATGTTTAACGTGATCGTACTCCGGGTGAACACGGCGGCAGTTTGGGCAGTGGCTAGAATCGAACCCGGGCCTACCGAGTGCAACTCCAGCGCGCTAACCACAAAGCTACCGCGCCCCTCAGTACTTTCTTCTTGCAAAACAAAATAAATTTCATTTATTTACATCGTTTTTATCACTTTGGAGACATTCCAATCAATTTGGCAACGTCTAAGAAATATGCCAAGTTAGCGATATCCAGCCAAATTCGTAGCTCTAAATTTGTGAGATCTGAATAAAATACCGTATTCCAGTTTGTATATAACAAATGAAAACACTCAAATATTATTAGAAGATATACCCGTTCTACTCTTTTTCTGTTTCGACAATCGGATAAATGAATTTATTGGGTAGACAGAATATATGAGTTTATTAGTTAAACACAATATATAAGCTTGAAACCTCTTTGCCAAAATAAATGAAAGTGATGTACGCAGTTCGCAATTAATATAACTAAAAGAAAAATCAAACCGTTTTTTTCTAAAATATATTTTTATATCCATCTATTTATTATTCAAATCGAAAAAAAAATAATAATCATTAACAAAAACATTCAATTTTATTGCGTTGCCGAGCAATATGATATAAGATAGAATCTTCCTCATAAAATGCGAAATTAAATAACTATTTTGATTTCTTTATACTTTTCCTCGTTGAGTAAAAGCTTGTGTAAGATATAAGTCATGGAGGTAGATTTTTCCATTTAAATTCATGTTTCAAACAATTCATGCTTTCAGATAGTGACTAATTAGCGCAAAAAATCTCCACCAAACTCAGAAATAAAGTTTTATTTCTCTTTGAAGTTTTAAACAAACGATTTTCATCCTTTCCGTTTGGATAAACCACGGAGTTAGAGAGTAGAACTCCCAGGAAAAAGTTCCGTTTTTCATTAATATCTCGACATCTCCTAGTCTTGGAAACCCGAAATTTGGACAAACTTTATGGGGGGCTATTTTAAGGCTACCCACAAAATTTCTTTCAATTCGGTTTAGCCGTTCTCTCGTGATGATGCAACAAACGAAAGTTTCGTTTTTTACTAATATCTCGAGAACACTGGGCGTAGAAACTCCAAACATAGACTAAATTTTATGTGGGTCTATTTCCAGGCTATCCACAAAATTTCATCAAACTGGGTTCAGCCGTTCTCTCGTGATGATGGGACAGACAGACAGACAGATTTTCAATTATATATATATAGACTTCCAGGCTGCTCACAAAATTTCATCAAATTCGGTTCAGTGTGCTCCCTTGATGACGAGACACACAGACAGACAGACAGATTTTCAGTTTTATATATATAGATGTATCAAATTGGCAATTATTTTGCAGTCATACATAGTCTGAAAAAGTTCCCAAAGTCTCCAAGGTAATCACTTCAAAATTTAATAATCGATATAAACTGTAGGATCGGGGCAATCTCGAGACTTTCCACGGCAAGCAAGTGGACATTCACCATTTTGGCTAAACTATAAATATTAAAAAAAAATCTGTATTCGCATCTACACAATAGGCAGAGTTTATTATCTATATTTGGTCCAAACAACTTCAGCTCTTTTTGAGCCGATTCTCAACCGATTTTGCCAAAATCTTGTTTTATAGCTGAACTATATACATTTTTCAGATTTCTTAAACTTTCACATCAAGACAATACACGTAATATACCACCCGAATTTGCTTCAAATCGTTTCAGTGATTTTCGAGATTACGAAGATCTATAGTTTTTACCAAAATTATTTTTTATGCATTTGTAGGAATTATTTTCTGCGTTCTTATCTAGATAATATATGCAATATATCAGCTGAAGTTTGTTCAAATAGCTTCATTTGTCTCTAAGATTACGAAGAATAAAAGCTTTGACAACCACCCACAAACCAAGTTATTTCTGATATCTACTCTACAGATGAGAAAACTCTACTTATGATTAAATCCCTGTCATTATATTTTGCTTAAGCTACATCAGTTAAAGTAATCAGTTTGCTTATTTTACTGCTACAACATACTTATCAAATGAAAGTATGGTGAAAGTCACAATCACTATCACCATGCTTTCATTTAGCTTTCCTTGTGTGGAAAGTAAAACCAGGAGAACAAAACTTTCTTCACTGAAGAACAAGAAAATAAAAATGATAAATACATTCTGCAAGCGCACTCAATAAGAAGCAAACCAATAAACGTTTACTCCCATATCAAACGTATCAGCCATAAATTTTCCTTTCTCCTTTTCCCAAAATATATTGATTCAACTTTAGTCCACCTGCCCTGTTATATCGAGCGGTCACGACCAAACGACCTGAACAAATCACTTTTCTTCTATCCCATTTTTTACAACCCGCCATCACATGTGTCTGTGGTTATTGGAAAGTGTGACCGTACAATTTCCGTAAAAGTACTGCCAAATTCAGGATGATAAGTGTTTTAATCAAGAAACACAGCTGATTTGGGTTTGAAAGGGATTATAAAGAGAAGTAATATATGCATAGGGAGAATTCAATAAACTGCAGTTTTTTTTTTTTTTTTTTTTTTTTTTTTTTATCTTGCTCGTTTCAGAGATGTTTGAAAATTGTGCAGAAAATTTACTCGGTGTTTCTTGGAAAGTTCTTTGAACTACAAAAACTTTTTTGTGAAACTTTTATAATTTAAGAGTGTTTGACAAAATTTTCAAGTTCTGATGATTATTCTTGAAGATTGGATGAGAGGGTTGAAGAATTGTAAGAAATATGTGGAAGTTGAAATAAGTTATTGCACTTAGTGGCAGTATAAGTCATTTCAAAATTCAATAATTGCTGGGAATAAGCAAAGTGCAGCTGACGATTAGAATATAAAAGCTCGTTAAGTTGGTTTATAATTAGTCAGTTAGCGTAGTTAGAATGTTGAATAAATAAAACAGGTTTAAAAGATTGTAGGACATTTGAGTTTGTAATCTGAAGTTTAATAAATGTTAGCCAATTATGTGTCTCTGGTTGTTGGATTTATATCAAGTGCATTAGATCTGTCAGTCCTTTACAATTTAATGCATCTTGTAAAAAACCTCAATCTCTATTCTTACTTCACTGCGGGAACTCTCTTACTGCCATAATATTAATTTGCAGTGGATCCCATCGCATATTGGACTTATCGGCAATGAGATGGCTGATATCCTGGCTAAGGAGGAAACTTCAATGAATTTGACCTCTAACATCTTGACTTTTTTGGAGATCTGCTCAAGAGTAAAAGCTACAACCGCCTCTTCTTGACGTTCTCCTCCAGCACATGACTGGTATTGTGGAAAGCGGCCGGGTGGAACTATTGCTTTTCCGGGCAATCCTTTCCAGCAGACTGCTTTGTCCAGACTCTTAAGTGGTCACTTGAAATGCATTAAATTTGATCAGGGCAATAATATCTCCCCCATTTGTGGGACATGTAATATCAATCATGTCTGCCTTTAATTTCTTTGAAGTAACAAACATGAGGTTCGCTTAGCGTTAAAATATTTTTCAAGCGTTTTAAATTGCTAACTTTTATTTCATGTCCTTGAAAATACTTTAAAAAGCAATTTCAACGTGTTTTGTGCCATCTGTTCACTAGCGCCTAAGGTGGACCGCAAAGTACCATTTTTACATGCATCAATAATAAGTAGTTAAACAAGAGCGTTCAAACAAAAATTTACTAGTTATATGTCAAAGATAAAGGTAAAGTTTCAAAAACAAATTTCAGCAATTTACATCTTCCTTAAAAATTATGGAAAATCCCAAAAGTCGAACTTTTGCAGTCTTTGGCTCCCTTACCTTAAGTAAAAATAACATTTATTCGTTTTCATCTATCACTCTTTCTAGTTTCTGCCTTCTGAACACCACATCATGGCGTCATCTGACGCCAACTATGAAATTACGTGTTTCTTAAACTGCCATGTACATTTTTTTTGTTTTGTTAATATATAAGAGTAGTATTTTCCAATTTTGTAATTTTTTTGTAAATAATTATTTTGATTAAAAGGGATATCATGAAAACTTTGCAGATGCGATCTCTGAGAAAACTTATGTCGATAGTCATGAAATCAGGTTATATTAAAATTTTTGACTGTGACATTTTCAGGATTTAAAATGTATAATTACGTGGAAATTTTACGTAAGTAATCACTGAAGGAGATACACTTGTTAATCTAATCTAAAACAGCAGAAATATTTGTAAAATAATGTCAAAAAATTGTAAATGAAAAAAAACACCGAAAGTATTCAGATACAATGTCGGATATTTTTTGCGTATTCGCAATTTATTGTCTATATAGTTCATGTGTTCTGTTGGGAAGTTGTGTTATTTTTATATTTTACTTATGCCTAGAACGTGCAGTTCATCCTAGGGGAGATTTGGAGAAAGTGTATGGACGTCTGGTAATTTTTATTATATATTAAAAACGAGTACTTGAGGAATGTATTAAAAAACATGCAGTTTTACAAATTATCCATTTTTATGAAAAGCGGATTGGGAATGGGGGGGGGGGTGGCTGGTTTTCTCTGTCAGGTTTGAACCCGGGTCCATGTGTGCTGTAGACCGATACTATAAGGTTAGACCATAAGCTAGCTTTGGGCCCAAATGTATAATTCGGGTTGTGATGCCTAGCACTGTCGATCGATGCTGAAAAGTGCGAAGCCAGTCTTGCCACAGAAATAAAAATAATTTTGACAAGTACATTCAACTATAAATTAGACGGAAAATTCAATAATAAGCAACAGTAATGCATTAATATTTTAACAGCATCAAACAAAAGTAATATATTCAACATAGAGACAAACAAACTGGAAATTTAGAATATTACCCAATTTGAAGTGGCACACAACGAAATTAGTGAACAATTTTAAGAGTTTCTAGTGACGTGATTTAAGTATTACAATATCCTCCACCAATCAAATAAAATGAATAAAACTGCAAATATTAATCAAAAGTCGAAAACATTAAATGAAACGTCTTTCATACGAACAAAATAATAAAAAAAAAACTTCCTTAGGTTTGAAAGTCAGTGTATCTTAAATTTAAAACATAATACTTACCATATTTTTTAACCGTACTCAACATTTAAAGCATGCTTGACATGAATACAATTTAATTCGTTTTAATTATACATATCTGCGTTATTGGTTATAAATATGCGGCTATATGAGAATCTCTGGGACAGATATCCATGGAACTTTTACATGAATTCGAATAAATTTTGTAAGAATATAGATACTTTTTTTTACGTATTGATCCTACTCAACTAATTTTATAAAAGTAATTAATAAGACTTGAAAATCTACTCATCACATATTAATGTGCTATTACTTATTTTTTGATGTTTTTTATTTTAATTATATCCGCAGTCTTATTTTGTTCATTAACGTTTTCAAATGTACAAATTCCGGAGTAGTAATATGGCTTTATTGAAGAAATATCAGAATTGGAACATTTTGCAAATATTATCCAATATTGGTGCACTATTATTGTCCCAAGATTTGCATCAAAGATATATCGGCAATCCAAGAATAATGGGTATTTGTTTTTCCAATATATCGACAATGTTTATAAAATATGACCCATAATTGAGGTAAATTTTGTAAACAATTCGTTAAAAAATATTGTCTTCAATTTTGGTTTAATTTAAAATATTGCAAAAATGTGCATATTTTAGTGAGCAAATGACAAAAGAAGATTTAAGAAATATTAAAAAATACTATATAAATGCCAAGCAGTTATGAGTTCAGGAACATTGGAAATGGAAGCTAACACGTTATACATTAGACTAGAGAGGACATACGAGGCCTGCACATTATTTTTGCGGTAGTTTAATATAATGTATAAGTAGCTGGGTTGCCAACAATTGGATAAACTAACTGCATGGCTAAAATCATAGTTAAATTTCATAGAAAACCGCTATAATTAGTTGCAAACTTGGCCATTTTATTGGCACATTTAGCTATATTTGGTTGTTAAACGTTTCATAAAATAGCTAAATTGCTAATAATGTGTGATTTTTATCGTGGAATATTTAGCCAGTGTAATTACCCCAACAGCATTTTTTTTCACAGTGAAGGTTTACGTCACACTTTGACCCTGTGACGTTACAGGAAGTCATTTTAGTCATTTTCATGGTTGTCTGTGACGTCGCATATTAACCTGTTTGTGACGTCACATTGTAATTACCATTGTAATGTCGTCACATTGTTACGTGTTAATTAAATTGTGGAAACGCCACACAGAATATAGAATATCCCAATGAAGTTACAAAGTTACTAAAACGTAACCTCGCATAGAAGACACAAAGAAGACACAAAGACGATGTCACATTGTGACCCAGCTGTCACATGACTACAACGTCACTATCACACATGTGACGATCTTTGCTGTGAGAGAGGTAATATTTCGCTTAATACTTTTAAATTATTTTATTGTCTATTTGCCAGGATTGTCAACTTAGCCACTTTGTAGCTTGAGTAGCCACAAAATGGCTAACTTGCTACAAAGTATAATGCCACAAAATGGCGTATTAAGTGAAATATTGCCTAATTACACTGGCTAAATATTCCACGACAAAAATCACACAATATTAACATCTTATTGGATATATTTGTAATGGTATTTTCCATTGTATATGCCCGCTATTGATATATGTCCAATGTTGTTACTATGTCGTTGCTCAGTCCCTTACCTAAATAATGATAGGTCAAAAAGATCACACCGCCCATAAAGCAACGAGACTACCATTTCCTATTTCTCTACTAGATACAGGATTGTGGCAATTAATTGAGAAATGCAGTTTTTTTTTTATAAAATTCAGTTTTATTCAAGTTTTCTATGGATACATTTAAAACTAATAAGTGATATGACCTCCCCGAGACTTTATAACATCACAGACACGTTTCGGCATGGAATGTACTAGACTAGCACATGTTGTTTTAATTTCAACGTCTCTGAACCATATGTCAATAACGGTCGAAATTAGCTTGTCCATCGTCGTACAGTCAAATTTGTGAAGCCGTTTTTTGACAATAGCCCACAAATTTTCTATGGGATTCAAGTCTGGTGAATTCCCGGGCCAATCCAGTACGGTAATATTTTTTTTAGCAGAAATTTTTGATTCGCTTCGAAGTGTGACATGGCGCTCTGTCTTGCTGGAAAACGCAATCTCCGTTCGGCCACAGTGTAGCCATGGTTGGAAGCACTTTTCGGGTCAATATGACTTCGTAACTGGCACTGTTCATCATTCCCTCTACGGGAACAAGAGATTCTGTCCCCAAAACGCTGAAACAACCCCAAAACATCTTTTTGGGCGGATGCTTGGGTGCTTGATTGATGTGGTGCTGATTGAGAGGTTCTCCTTGGCTCCTTCTCACGAACATAGATCTAAATCCCTGAACCACAAAATGTGTTTCGTCAAAAAAGAGAACTTTCTCCCAGTCCTTCTCAGTCCATGTTTTGTATTTCCGTGCCCATTCCAACCTTTTTTTCTCATGTGAAGCGTCAGAAGCTGCTTCTTGTACGGTCGACGTGCTCTCCGTCCGCGTTCTAACAGCCTGTATCGCACTGTTGGAGGTGCAATATCAACACCAGCTGCCACCATGGACTTAGACAGGTCAAAACTGGTTAATCAAGGATTTTTAACACTCATTCGATGTAAAGTTTTGTCGTCACGAGTCGAAGTTGATCTTTTTCGGCCGCATCTTCCAGAGCGGTTGGTTCCAGCATTTCCTGTTTCCTGAAACCGCTTCCAGATCCTCCCGACACTTGCTGTACTCACTCCACATATTTTACCCATTTCCTCGAACGTCTTAGAAGTGTGTTCTCTAAGCGCAATCACTTTAGCACGTGTTTCCGCGCTGATATCCATGACGCAAATGAACCCCGCAACAACTGAGAAACTACCACTGCGGAACACCTGCTACTTACCAGATGCATACGAACACCTGCTACTTTGATAATAACTGCAATTTGAACTCTGAGCTAATTCGGAGTGCTTCTTCCTAAGCTTACGTGTGATAAAACAAAAAAAAAATGACATTTCTCAATTAATTGCCACAATACTGTATGTTGAATACTGGTAGACAAAATTCGGCCAAAGTTTCCATAACACTACTGATAAGAATGCATTTAAAGCTCTTGTCGGATTTTATTATATACAAATTAAAACTTTTATTTTCTATTTTATTCAAGTAAAACGAATCTTCTATATAGAGAGAATTTCGTCACACTACCTAAAATATTAATGTTTCCCATGCATATAAACAGTAACAGGAGTTCTTATTATTCTAGGCGTTTATCGTCGAGCAAAAATGGCGCCAAATTTTTATGAAAATCCAATTTAAATATGCCACAGATGTTTGAAAACCAAAGGTGAAAAGAGGGTTAAATGAAAAATATGTATTGTGGAAAATATTTCGCTATAGGATTGAACTCACCAGAGCTGATGAATAATTTATTAGAGGAAAAGGTGAAAACTATTTTCAAAAAGAATGAGCGAATAATTTTACCATATATATTTTTCCCGAAAATTCCTTTTATAGTTTTTTGGGTATATGCCACTGAAATTTTACACTTGCTTTAAAAATGAATATTGGAAAAAAAAGTATTTTTTTACTGTCAGATAAAGTTTGCTTGTATATACTATCTGTTCTAAAAATAAATTCATTCCGTGAAATACAGCATTATAATTGAACAAGAAAGATCAATCATGCTTAAAGCATTGATTATGAAACACTTTCCAACTTCACTGCAATTTTATTTAAACAAGTCTAAAATGCAATACATTCCTCGGTAATATTTTAAAACTTCTCACAATACTACATTAATTTATTATATTTGAAAACTTAAACCTTCATCGAAAAAAATGAATTCCATTGAAATGACGGCATTGAAATATAAATTGCCTGGTTTAAACATCTCTAAAATGCGATACTTTCCTCGGTAATATTTTAAAAACTATCATAATACTGCGATAATTTATTATATTTGAAAACTTCATCGAAAACAACTGAAATTCATTCAAATGACGTCATAGAAAAAATAACAGGCCTGGACCTCTCTATAAAAACAGCATTGCATTCATAACATATTCCCATTCATTTCATTCATCACCATACTAGAATAATTTATTTTATTTAAAAATTAAGACCATGGAGCTGCAATTAATTAAACTCTATGCTTAAAACTTCATCGAAAACAATCGTCCTTCTCTTTGTAAAATCAATGAATATTTCATTCATATCAGCTATGCAGACTCCATGGGCTAAATAATTTTGTGTTAAAGAAACACAGCAATTCTAATATAACTCATTCCACATATTTGGCTGTTTACATATTACATAAGTGAAAAATAGCCTTCGTTGAAGAAATAATCAAATTTGGATGATCATTTAAAATCAAATGTATTGTAATTGCGTTGTTTCAGTATGTAGATGCACAGAATTTAAGCAAAAATAAAGTGGTTTTAGGACGGATACAACATTCAATATAAATTAAAAAGAACTTCAAAAATCACGATTTTGAGACAAGTTGGATGCCATATATCATTTAAGTGGGTCACGTGATCTTTTCATATCATGGTCACATGATCGCTTCATATAAGAGTTGTAATTATTATTTTAATTTATTTTTAAAAGACTACTGAATATATTTCGCTGAATTTTTTTAAAATATTTTATGGAACAATTTGAATACTACCTAAAACTTTCGAAGCAATTTGTCAATTTTAAATCCGCTTAAAAAATCTTTGAAACATTAGGTCCCATAGGGCTCAATGCCCTTCATTTTTTCAACCCGGGTCCAATCCAAAACTAATTGGGTGATATTATTCATTTATATTCCCATAGGTTCTACAGCCTGTCTGAACAACATACTAACATTTCATTTCGATCAAGTCATTTTTACGGCAGTCATCGTGCTAACGGACAGACAGACAGACAGACAGACAGAATGAACAAAGTCATAAACACTTTTCAACTTTGTTGTAAAGTGTTAAAAAGTGGTATTCCAAACATAAATTGTAATTTTATCATGTGTTCAGCATTTTGATTGGTTATATGGTTCTTAAGTGATACTTACTATTTTATACCTATTTTTAACACTTTACAACAAAGTTGAAAAGTGTTTATGACTTTGTTCATTCTGTCTGTCTGTCTGTCTGTCCGTTACCTAACTGCCGTAAAAATGACTTAATCAAAATGAAATTTTAGTATGTTGTTCAGACGGTCTGTAGGACCTATGGGAATATAAATGAATAATATCACCCAATTAGTTTTGGATTGAACCCGGGTTGAAAAAATGAAATACATTGAGCCCTATGGGACCTAATTTTTCAAATATTTTTTCAGAGGATTTAAAATTCACAAATTGCTTCGAAAATTTTATTTAATATTTAAATTGTTCCATAAAATATATACAAAAAAATTCAGCGACATATATTCAGTAGTTTTTAAAATAAAAATTAAAATATTAATTACAGCTCTTATATGAAGCGATCATGTGACCATGATATGAAAAGATCACGTGACCCATTTCAAAATGAAATATGGCATCCATCTTGTCTCAAAATCGGATTTTTAAAGTTCTTTTTAATTCATATTGAGTGCTGTATCCGTCCTAAAACCACTTTATTTTTGCTTAAATTCTGTGCATCTACATGCTGAAACAACGCAATTACAATATATTTGAGTTTAAATGATCATCCAAATTTATTTTTTCTACAACGAAGCCTATTTTTCATTTATGTAAAATGTAAACAGCAAAATATGTAGAATGAGTTGTATAAGACTTGCTGTATTTCTTTAACGCAAAATTATTTAGATCATGGAGTCTGCATAGCTGATATGAATGAAATATTAATTGATTTTAAAAAGAGAAGGACGATTTTTTTCGTTGAAGTTTTAAGCTTAGAGTTCAATTGCTTGTAGCTCCATTGTCTTAATTTTTAAATAAAATAAATTATTATAGTATTGCGATGAATGAAATGAATGAAATGCTGCTTTTATAGAGAGAACTAGGCGTGTGCAAATGGGAATATGTTATGAATGCAATGCTGTTTTTATAGAGAGGTTCAGGCCTGTTATTTTTTCTATGACGTCATTTGAATGAATTTCAGTTGTTTTCGATGAAGTTTTCAAATATAATAAATTATCTTAGTATTATGATAATTCTAAAATTATTGTAATGTATCACATTTTAGAGATGTTTAAACCAGGCAATTTATATTTCAATGTCATCATTTGAATGAATTTCATTTTTTTCGATGAAGGTTTAAGTTTTCAAATATAATAAATTAATGTAGTATTGTGATAAGTTTTAAAATATTACCGAGGAATGTATTGAATTTTAGACATGTTTAAATAAAATTGCATTGAAGTTGGAAAGTGTTTCATAATCAATGATTTAAGCATGATTGATCTTTCTTGTTTTAAATACGCATGCCTTGACATAATAGCAAATTTATTGCTCTGTAAGCATTGTTTATAACAGCACGGAGGTTTAAAATTTGGTAAAAGGTTTGATTAAAGGTATTTATATAAATAAAATTGCAAATCTGTCTGTTTATTTGTGTGTGTGTGTGTGTGTTTGTTTCATCATCACGGTATAACGGTTGCACCGCAGTTGATGAAAATTTCGCGGCAGACTTGAATTAGTCCCACCTAAAATTTAGCCTATTTTTTGAATTTCTAGATTTAGGAGTTATTGGGATATTAATAAACAAGAAAGATAAATCATGCATAAAGCATTGATTATGAGACACTTTCCAACTGCAACGCAACTTTATTTAAGCATCTCTAAAATGCGATATATTCAGCTGTGATATATTAAAAATTATCACAATACTACAATAATTTATTATATTTGATAACTTCATCGAAAACAAATGAACTTTATTCAGATAAAGTCATGGAAATATAAATCGCCTGGCTCTCTACATAAAAGCAGTGAATATTTCATTCATAAACTTTTTTCCAATCATTTTATTCAGCGGCGATATTTTAGAAATTATCACAATACTACAATAATTTATTTTACTTAAGAACTTAAAACCATGGATGTAAAAGTACTTTCATGCTTAAAACTTAATAGAAAAAGCAATATTATAGAATAGTCTGTTTCTTTATATAAAAGCAATGAATGTTTCATTTATATCAGCTATATTACAGACTCCAGAGCTAAATAATTTTACATTAAAGAAATTTAGCAATTCTTATACAACTCATCTTACAGCTTGATGTGTTTACATTCTCTACTTGGAAATTGGGCTTTGTTGTAGAAATAATCATAGTTTGGTGATAATTTAAACTAAAAAATATTATAATTCCGTTCGTAAAGTATATAGGTGCACAGAATTTAAGCAAAAATAAAGTGGTTTTAGACGGATACAAAACTAAATATAAATTTAAAAAAAGTTTAAAAATAACGATTTTGACACAAGATGAATGCCATATTTTATTTTGAAGTGGGTCACACGATCCCTTCATATAATATGGGTGCAATTCTTATTTTAAATTTTATTTGAAAAACTACCTAACATATTTTGCTGAGTTTTTTTTATATATTTTATGAGATAATTTGAGAATGTCCTAAAATTTTCGAAGCAATTTGTGAATTTTAAATTCGCTAAAAAAATGTTTGAAAAATTATGTCCCGTAGGGTTCAGTATATTTCATTTTATCAACCCGGGTTGAATCCAAAACTAATTGGGTGATATTATTAATTTACATTCCCTTATGTCCCACAGACCGTCTCAACAACATACTAAAAATTTCATTTTGATAAAGTCATTCTTACGGCAGTTATCGTGCAAACGGACAGACAGTCAGACATGAACACCAAAGTTATAAACACTTTTCAACTATGTTGCAAAGTGTTAAAAACGCACTGTTAAACTGCTATATCATTGATATAGCATTATGCAGACGATACTTGTTCCACAAAGTTATTTGAATGAAAAATTAAGTCATGTTGCTAAGCACCGGAATTAAATTCACTGTGTTAATGCAGTAGTTAATAATTCCGATTTATATATATAATAAAGGCATTTATATCAACACATTTTATCGAAATTACATTTTTGTTTGGATTATTGCGGGCTTTGGTTTTAAAGATTAAGGGGGGTAGTGATATTTTCAAATTCGTATGTCGTCTGTTTTATTTTCGTAAAAATTTTTTGAAATCCATATACTGTACTGGTATATCTTCTAATACACGGGTGTGATCTTCTACGAAAATACAATACGTAGTACGTATATATATTTTTATCCATGAGAATATAAGTAGTACGGGTATATCTTCTATAATACTATTTTAGCGCTTTTCTTTTGACATATATTGATTCAATTTCATATTATTTGTAAATTTGTTTTTAAACGAGATCAGCATTTTTCGTTCTTCAGATCTACCTGTGAAGATAATTTTGTATAGCTAGAACAGAGATTCTTAAACTTGTTTTAGGAGCATGTTTTTAAATATTTAAATATAATGTTTTGAATAAAAATGTCATTTAGAATACTAGGGATTTGTACATGACTGCGAATTTTAAATTTCTATAAATTGTATATACCGAACGAAGAACGCGTATGCTGCTAGTCAGTAATGTATTTCCCTTTCCTTCTGCTACAATATATTGATCCAACTTTAGTCCACCTGCTCTTTGACATCGAGCGGTCACGACTAACTGAACTGAACAAATCACTTTGAACATATCACGTTTTTTACAACAAAAAACCACATCTTTATGTTGTTTTTGAAAAATTTAACGATGCAGAATTTTGCTATGGAAGAACTGTCTAATATTTTAAAGATAAATGTTGTAATCAAGAATATGCTTGATTGTTTGCAAAATGATGATAAAGATCAACATACTAGAACAAATTACCCGGCATTTCCCAGGTTTTAAATAAGCGTCCACTAATTATAAAAAATCTGATGTGGGCAACACATGACTTTCCTTATATAATGTAATGGATTTATTACTTTTACAGTAAAAAATAGGTTTTTCTTATAGTAGATACTAATATTCTTTCCAAGATATTGAATTTTCGACAAATAGTCGTCATTTTCATTGATTTAGCGTCATTTTTATCCATTTGGCGAGATTTTCGTTAATTTGGCAACATTTCAAAAAGTCGCCAAGTGGGCGACATTCGGCCAACTTTGTCGCCAAAATTTCGCCAAGCGTTATGGACGAAGAAATAAGTTGTTCTTACAATAGAAAAATGACTATTGGCGTTAAAATACAAAAGTATTACGCAAAGTATCTTTTTTCATGAATGGAACGAGCTAGGTCTTCGAGAATGATCTCACCCAATTTATCGCATGGTATTGCATATGAAAAGTGAACATGTTTCTCAATAGGAAATATTTTTTTTCATTTTATATGACTTTTTAATAATTTTTTTGAAAAATGTGCAATATCTCAAAAACGGTTCATGTTAGCGTTCTAAAATTTATGTCAATCGTTTTCTAATGAAAAATTACATAAGAAATGTCTATTTACGTAACTTTACCAGTGGTTTTGATTTTTTGACGATTTTTTCAAAATTTTATTCGAAAATTTAGGAGGGTTCTGAACATTCGATTGCATTTAAAAACAACAAGCTTCCAGTGTTTACGGATTGTGATTTTTGTACCAAATTTGGTTCGAATCGGTCCATTCGTTCGTCAGTTATCGTCTCCACAGACTCACTGACACACACACACACACACATACTTTCACACTCACACGCACACACACACACACACACATACATCACTTCAAAAATGTTTGATTCGTGATCAGGGATGCTTGAAACGTGCTCTCCCGTCGAAAACTCGATTTCGAATTTTTGATCCCGTCATAATACTTTCCTTATACATTATGTATATAAGGAAAGTAATAATTAACACTAAACGCACCATGACTGGTCAAATGATATTTATTTTTCTTCTATATTTATTTTTCTTCTTCTTGTGTTTATATGATAAATATGCATAGCCTAACTTTTTCTACCACGTCAGGGTTGAAAACGCTAAACTTTGTGCTTCCCGGTTATTTGATTTGACCGGGAGAAAAATGTATTGTCTTATAAGGTTATCGGGTAGGAAAATGGGATCTATATGCACATTCCACATATTTTCATCAGTTTCCAGCACATTTCTGAAAGGACTGGCTACGTAGTAAATTCAATTTAAAATAATTGTAAATTAAAATTTCAATAAAGTGTGTACAATTTCAAGTTGCAAAAAAAAAATGTGACACAAACTAAAAAATCTGATGTGGGCAACACATGACTTTCCTTATATAATGAAATGAATTTATTACTTTTACAGTAATATAAATAGGTTTTTCTTCTAGTAGATACTAATATCCTTTCCAAGATATTGACTTTTCGACAAATAGTCGTCATTTTCATTGATTATCGTCATTTTTATCCATTTGGCGAGATTTTCGTTAATTTGGCAACATTTCAAAAAATCGCCAAGTTGGCGACATTCCGCCAATTTTGTCGCCAAAATCTCGCCAAGCGTTATGGACAAAGAAATAAGTTATATATATATATATATATATATATATATATATATATATATATATATATATATATATATATATATATATATAACTTATTAGATATTGAATTTTCGACATATATTATGTAACTATTATTATATATTTGTATATTATATAACTTATTAGATATTGAATTTTCCACAATTAGTCGTCATTTTCATTGATTTAGCGTCATTTTTATCCATTTGGCGAGATTTTCGTTAATTTGGCAACATTTCAAAAAGTCGCCAAGTTGGCGACATTCCGCCAATTTCGTCGCCAAAATCTCGCCAAGCGTTATGAACGAAGAAATAAGTTATTCTTACAGCAGATAAATTGGCGTTCAAATGCAAAAGTATTACTCAAAGTATCTTTTTTCATGAATGGAACGAGCTAGATCCACGAGAATGATGTCACCCAATTTATCGCATGATATTTATATGAAAAGTGAACATGTTTCTCAATAGGAAATATTTTTTTTCTATTTTATTTGACTTTTTGATAATTTTTTTGAAAAATGTGCAATATCTCGAGAACGGTTCATGTTAGCGTTCTAAAATTTATGTCAATCGTTTTCTAATGAAAAATTACATAAGGAATGTCTATTTACGTAACTTTATTATTGGTTTTGATTTTTTGACGATTTTTTCTAAATTTCATTCGAAAATTTAGGGGGGTTCTGAACATTCGATTGCGTATAAAAACAATAGGCCTCCAGTGTTTACAGATTGTGATTTTTGTACCAAATTTGGTTCGAATCGGTCCATTCGTTCGTCAGTTATCGTCTCCACAGTCCCACTGACACACACACACACACACACACACATACACACACACATACTTTCACACACACACACACACACACACACACACACACAGACATCACTTCAAAAATGTTTGATTCGTGATCAGGGATGCTTGAAACGTGCTCTCCCGTCGAAAACTCGAATTCGAATTTTCGACCCTGTCACAATACTTTCCTTATACATTATGTATATAAGGAAAGTAAAAATGTTACTAGTTTGTTTATATTTTGTTTTTACAGCGTTACTCCATTCCCAATCTTCACCCTGAAAAAGTGTCGAAACATTCAAGACACACCAAGTTCTTAGAAGAAATAAATAACATAGGCAAAGAATTTTCGGAAATTGATGAAGGTGAACTTCCTGAAAGAAGATATATTATTTATAAATGATAATGATCTATTAGACACTGAATGTGAGCCTACAGATACCGACGAAGAGGAGGCGAATATTGTGAATATAATACGTAGAGGACGAGAAAGAATATATTTGATACAATATATTTGATACAATATATTTGAGTTTAAATGCTCATCCAAATTTGATTATTTCTACAACGAAGCCAATTTTTCACCTATGTAAAATGTAAACAGCAAAATATGTAGAATGATTTGTATTAGAATTGCTGTATTTCTTTAACACAAATCATTTATTTAGTTCATGGAGTCTGCGTAGCTGATATGAATGAAATATTCATTGAATTTATAAAGAGAAGGACGATTTTTTTCGATGAAGTTTTACGCATAGAGTTTAATTACTTGTAGCTCCATGGTCTTAATTTTTAAATAAAATAAATTATTATAGTATTGTGATGAATGACATGAATGGGAAATTATTTATGAATGAAATGCTCTTTTTATAAAGAGAGCCAAGCGTGTTATTTTTTCTATGACGTCATTTGAATGAATTTCAGTTGTTTTCGATGAAGTATTCAAATATAATAAATTATCGTAGTATTATGATAATTCTAAAATTATTACCGAGGAATGTATCACATTTAGAGATGTTTAAACTAGGCAATTTATATTTCAATGCCGTCATTTGAATGAAGTTCATTTTTTTCGATGAAGGTTTAAGTTTTCAAATATAATAAATTAATGTAGTATTGTGATAAGTTTTAAAATATTACCGAGGAATGCATTGAATTTTAGACATGTTTAAATAAAATTGCATTGAAGTTGGAAAGTGTTTCATAATCAATGCTTTAAGCATGATTGATCTTTCTTGTTATATAATACATAGTATAAGTGATACGGAAGTATTGCGAATAACGAAAGTATTGTACAATTATAAGCATAAATAATAGATGAATTCGGTAACGTCACTATCTCTAATTCATGATTTATTTTCTTGGGGTTCGAAACAAGGGGATCGAAGGGTTTACCTCCATGACCCATATTCTGAATTTTTAAATTGGGATGACCTCTCTATATTAACTTTCCTATTCAGCTGAGTCATGGAGGTGGTCTCACCTCTAACACCATGAGCTGAATACAGTTTTCTTTTACCTCTTGAGGCATTAAAATCTCACGTTGTGGCAACGCCTTGCATCATAATTTCATCATGTTGTGGCAACGCTTTGCATCATAATTTTATCATGTTATGGCAACGCCTTGCATCAAAATTTCATCATGTTGTGGCAACGCCTTGCATCATAATTTCATCATGTTGTGGCAAAGCCTTCTGTCTGGGATTATAAACACAAAAAATGGCAAGGAAAACCAAACTGTGAGAGGCTATTACTTGAGATCCAAGGATTAATTTGAAAAATGGATTTGAGATTTGGGTACACTATTGTCGAATTAGGCATACATGAGTATTTCAGCCCTGGTTGCATTTGGTGTTCTGACATACTGACACTACGCTTTTAGAGAGTTGATCCTGTGAAATGAATGACTATTAGTAAATTATTTGACTCTAAAATACAAAAATGTAATTAAAATATTCTCTCGAGAATTGAACGAACTTGTTCCCCGATAATTATGTTAACAGATTGGTTACATAAAATTGCAAAAGTAAAATGAACATATTTGATGATACTTACTGTTTGATTTAATTATATGCAATTTTTTGATGATTTTATTAGAAAAACATCCAATACCTCAAGAACGGTTTACACTAGTGCTTTAAAGTTTATACCAATATTTTTCTATTAAAAAACTAAGTATGAAATGATTATGTACGTAATAGTATGAATTTGATTTTATGAGGATTTTTTAGAAATGAATTTTTTTTTTTTTTTGCAATATTTTAAAAACAGTTCCGGATATCGTTCTGAAATTTGTATTATTCGTTTATCAATAACAATTTACACATGAAATGCTAATCTATTTAGCGTTATTAGAAGTTTTTATTTTTTGCATGATTTTTTTAAAAATTAATTTAAAACTTGCCGGAGGGTTCTTTTGAACATTCAATGGCTTTTGCAATAGGGTTCCTCTACACATTGTCCGTAATAATCGCACTAATATTTTTCGAAACGTCCAATTTGTTAGTAAAATATTACTTCTACAAACCCATGAATATGCACACTAATACACACACTCACATATATGTACACTAATATACACAAACAGACATCGTGTTCTTCCGTCAAAAACTCGAATTCGAATTTTTGACCCTGTCATGATAATTTTCTTGTACAATACACCATGTAGGGAAAGTAATAGACAAATTATTTTTAAAAATTAAAATAACTATGAATATGAAACGTTTTTTCGATGTAATTATTTAAAATTATATTTTACTGCATATTTTCTATTTCAATCGTTTAATGTTTTGTTAGTGTTAATATCGTGTTGCTTCACGTTATTCTATCAACCATATAGTTTGTTATCAGAAAAAGAGTTTGCGCCAAAATGACGGCAATTTTTAAAGTGCAACAAAGAAGGTTTAAAAATTCCAGAAGTTCACACAATTTTAAGGTCTGAAGAAGACAAATCTATGACTTATATGAGAAATACAATTATACAACTTGAAAATGCTGAACTTTGAATAACGCAATCGGATTCTCAACGCTTATCCTGACAAAAATTCTTACCCGTGCAGTCCATTCATTCACTGTACAGAACGATAAAAGTGAATAAACACTTTTTCAAAGCATATTGCATTTTTTCTGTTATGCATAATTCATTTTGAATTATGTAACTTAAGATTAGCTCACGTTCGCATTTTCTCTGGGAATACAGAGAGACCCTTTTTGTTTTTGCTGTTTTGAAAAAAAAATGCGTTATATATTTTTTTTCATTTCACAGAATAAGAAAGAAAGAAAAAATTAAAGCGAAGATGTAAAAGCGCTTCTGATGCATTATTTATGAGCTGGGTAAAAATTGTTTGCTCATTTTGGCTTACACGGTTAAATACTAGTCAGTTAATTTTATAAAAGTAAAAACAAAACAAAAAAAGAAACATATTTACTTTTTGCGTTGTAAATTCATGTTGGAAGATACGTTTTGATTCCGTTGCATTCGCTTCGGTTGTTTTTGCTTGTCATTGCGTTTTGTATGTAAATGCAAATTTGCAAACATAAACTTCGTTTTCGCATAATTCAAAATTAGAAAAAGGATGTTCTTCGCTGCTTAATGAACTTGAACAAAATTGCATTCGTTTTTTGTTGTTCAAATAATATTCCCTGATTAATCTCCAAAAATTTAAAGAACTGTTTTTTGTTTCAAAAATATCTTCTATCGGCAGTAGTTATGGACGGTCTTTGAAAACGCGGGGAATCATTTGGAAGTATCATTTGCGGGATGCTATTGATAGTATCATTCGTGAGGTACTATTGAAGGTATTATTAACGGGGTACTATTGACAGTATAATTTGCGAATTACTATTGAAAGAATCATTTGCGGTGGACTAATGAGGAATAATTTTCGGGCTTTGGTATCTATATTGAAATTTTAAGTTATATCATGTTTTATATAGGGTGATAGGATTGCTTCCAGCCCCCTCCCAAACTAGCAAACCAAGATTATTTTACTGTCGATTGCTAATTTATTGGTACTGACTATTTGAATTTTTTCACGTACTTCGACATTGGACAATGGCTTTATCAATCTTCGGTAAATGTCCCCCAAACCTACAATTGAATGATTCTCCATCTGATCAATCGCTCAGGTACATAAGATCTGGCTTTGTCCAGTAGTTGATTGAAACAATATTTTGCACCTTTTTTTAGGCTTAGCATTAATTTCATTTCGACATTTATTTAAACCTTTCTGACTCCTTCGATTGGATCTAATCTGCCCAATCAGTCCAATAAGTATAAGACCGGCTCTGGCAGTAGTTATTAGTGGCAAAATTTTTCATACTATTATTTTTACTGAAACAATTTTGCTTGAACCATCAATTTCTAAGGATCTGATAGAGATATACAATATGATGGCTGATATATTTTCAGCATCAAATCCTGGAGGTTGTAAAGGGTTCACGTAGGAATCCTAATTCCTGTCCTTTTCTCTTTTCCGAAAAAAATGTTAACTTCACTTGAAAAATATGTTCCTCAAGATGGTATAGATACAGCCTAAATGATAACTGATATGAATTCAGCATTAAATTCTGGAGAAGGTAGAGTAGGTTTTCTAAAGATATTCACTTCAGGATCTTTTTTTATCTCCGGTTCAAAAATATTTCTTAAAATATCTACCTAAGATTGGCTATAAGATTGGCTATAAATCTTTCTTAGAGGATGATCGATATGAATTTAGCATCAATTTATGAAGGAAGCAGAGGGGGGATTCACTAATGATCTCCATTTCCGTTTTTTTTTCTACTTTTGGTTCAAAAGTTTCTTTGAAACAACTATTTTGTAGGAACGACTTTATATTGAGATTAGATTATGACTGACACTGATTCAGCATTAAACTCCGGAGGGGGGGGGGGGGGTTAGAGGTTCACTACGGATTTCCACTGTCTATTCCTCTTCCATGTCCTGATCAAAATTTTCCATTTTACTTCAGGCATCTGTTTATGATAATTAATAATAGAGTTTACATGATGACTAATATAGATTTAGCGTCATATTCTACAGGATGTACGGGAATTTTCTAAGGATTTCTACTTCTGTTTCTTTTTTTTTTTGAATATTTAAGCATCTATTTCTCAACGTTGGCCACTGATAGAGCTTAGGTGATGAGTGATATGAATTAAATGTCATATTTTTGAAAAGTTAGAGAGGATGCATTGAGGATTTCTACTTCTTATTTTCTTTGCACTTCCGCTTCAAAAAATTCTTTGAAGCATTTCTTTCTCAAGATAGACTATAGATTAAGATTAGATGATGATTAATATGGATTTATCAGCGAATTCCAGACGGGTTGGGGAACTTCACTAAGTTTTTCCACTTCTGGTCGCGGAAATATCACCATTTTCCACTATATGAAAGCTCCTTTATAAATGTTTTGTTTACTCATTTTTGGTTTAAAACTTCGAAACAATAAATATATTTAATTTTAGCAATATCAAATTAACACTATTTATTACCTTCAATTATTAGTTATCTGACTAAGTTAAGTCAATATACACAATTTTATTCCGAGAGATGTCTTTGTTACTATTATTCATCTAACGAACATATATGGTATAAAGTGAAATAAGTAACTTACTGTTACAAATAAGTAACAAGGTTCTGTTATAGTCTATGAATAACATATGACAACGTAAAGTACTGAGCAATGAAAATGTAGAAAATAGATATAAGTATTGCAAATGCTTAGATATTCTTCCTCAATGAGAACAAGCCGAGAGCTAAACAACAATTATTTGCTCAGCATTTTATTACTTTCCTTATATACATAATGTATAAGGAAAGTATTGTGACGGGGACGAAAATTCGAATTTAAGTTTTCGACGGGAGAGCACGTTTCAAACATCCCTGATCACGAATCAAACATTTTTGAAGTGATGTCTGTGTGCGTGTATGTGTGTGAAAGTATGTGTGTGTGTGAGTGTGAAAGTATGTGTGTGTGTGTGTGTGTGTGTGTCTGTGTGTGTGAGCGTCAGTGCGTCTGTGGAGACGATAACTGACGAACGAATGACCGATTCGAACGAAATTTGGTATAAAAATCACAATCCGTAAACACTGGAAGCCTATTGTTTTTATCCGCAATCGAATGTTCAGAACCCCCCTAAATTTTCGAGTGGAATTTTGAAGAAATCGTCAAAAAATCAAAACCACTAATAAAGTTACGCAAATAGACATTTCTTATGTAATTTTTCATTAGAAAACGGTTGACATAAATTTTAGAACTCTACCTTGAACCGTTCTCAAGATATTGTGCATTTTTAAAAAAAAATTATCAAAAGTCAGATAAAATAAAAAAAAATATTTCCTATTGAGAAACATGTTCACTTTTCATATGTAATACCATGCGATAAATTTGGTGACATCATTCTCGTGGAACTAGGTCGTTCCATTCATGAAAAAAGATACTTTGAGTAATACTTTCGTATTTGAACGCCAATAGTCATTTATCTGCTGTAAGAATAACTTATTTCTCCATCCATAACGCTTGGCGAGATTTTTGCGATGAGTTTGGCGGAATGTCGCCAACTTGGCGACATTTTTAATTGTTGCCAAATTAACAAAAATCTCTCCAAATGGATAAAAATGACGACTAATTGAAGAAAATTCAATATCTTGGAAAGAATATAAGTATCTACTATAAGAATAACATTTTTTTAACTGTAAAAGTAGTAAATTTATTGTATTATATAAGGAAAGTCATGTGTTGCCCACATCAGATTTTTCTGTTATATAGTTATGTATTGTTTGAGTCAAAATCACTTTCCGTATTTAAATGGGCATTAGTTGATTTCTAGATATTCTCATATTTTTCAATAAGATTAATTATAAGTTGCTTGGAATTTTTCAGAGCACAATAACATATATTTGTGTTTTAAAACGTATTTTGTACTTGAAAACATTATTACAAAGAATTTTTGTTTATATTACTCGTACATATAAAACGTTTTACATTGCTGAAGCAATTTGAAATACTAATTAAAATTTTACTGAATAAAATACTGATAAAATTTTAAACACAGGTAGGAATTTTGAACAAACTTATCTGAAATCTTTGCCAAAATATTATCACTCAGCCATGTCAAATAAAAGTACAATACAGCCAAGTTAATATTTAGGTACTATACATCCATCTAAAACTTTCAGTACTATACAATCAAGTAATGATTAAAGTACTAAAAACTGAAGATTAAAGGACTATACAGTCCATTAAAGAAGTACTTCAAAGCAAGTAAAAGTTAAAGTATTATACAGCCAATTTTAACTTTAACTAACTGAAAGTCAGTGAAATTGTCAGTTTTCTTAAATTTTGGTATACAATATCTTCTGTCGCATTTTAATAGTCAACATCAAACTCTAGAAAAACTGAGGCATACCTTGTTATTTTATTTAAGGGCACGGTGGACGTTGAATTTTTTTTATTTATTGACTTAGAAACATGAAAATTTGTATAAATATTCTTCTTAACATTACTATATAAAATACCATTCAGTTTTTTTCATTTTTGTTATAATTTTGAATTTTTTTTTAATTTAATTTTTTTTAACGAAAATTTGAAAATGTTCCTTGCGTGCCATTTGTTTACATTTCTGATTAATTTTACATTATGATCAGTCAAAGATACATTATGAACAAATTTGGGTATTCATTTTTAAATCCCTTAGAAAGTTAATTTTTAAAAATGTTTTTCTGCATTAAAACTTAATTTTCATCATTTAATTGGGTTACTATTCACTTTTAATTACCTTAATAAAATTCAATTATAAAATGCATACCCAGTTTCATTAAAAAGTATGAAAGGTGCCTACTTACTAAATTTCATGCATCACAAATAAAAATTAAGACGCATGGAGCATTTTAAAAATGTAAAACCTTTTTAAATCCCGTTTTGAAAAAAAATGCATTTAACCTTTTGCTTACGGGTGGGGAAGCATCCATCCCAAACGAAGAACTTCCCCAAAAGAGAGGTATTTGACATACCCTATCCCAAACAGTTCGACCCCCCCCCCCCTTTGCAGATATTGGCGTCCATGGAAATCGCCGGCAGAAGCATTGCACCTGCTGCAGCAGGTGCAATGTTTTTGCCGACGATTTCCATGGACGCCAATATCTGGAAAGGGGGATTGAAGTCACCCGTAAGCAAAAGGTTAAATGTGTAAATCAATGTTATATATTGAAAAGAAAACTTTTTTTAGTCGATTTTTGCTCATTTCAACGTCCAACGTCCCCTTAAACAGTCCCTCATATGACAGAGAAAGGGAATCTGCTATTTTGTGGCACATATGGCCACTAAAGATGGTGACTTTAAAAGTGGTATAAAATAATGCCTTTTGTATACGGCAATGAATCACGTTTCATGTTATATTTGAAATACATGTTACAATGCACTTTTATTCTCTTAGCGACTTTAACATCTTGTACCAAATAACAAATTCTCTGACTACTCATTAATTTTACGATTAAATCAGACTTTTCGCGGAAACACCGCCGCTTTCTCGAATATTGGTGGAAATATTTATCGCTTTTGCTCGGTTTCGGGAATAAATTTCTCACTCTGATCATCCAAAGTCGTATTAGTTTTCGTCATGGCTCATATCGTAGCCCGGCCATCCATAAATTCTCCGTGTTTAATCTTAGTTAAAAGCTGAAACACATTACCTGTCAGTCTGATGATCCTAATGATAATGTATGCCGAGGAACCTTTTAGAATGTGTTCCCTGTCCATACGTTACTTATTGAAACAAATCACTATATTTCAGTTTCATGCATAAGATACAGTTTATTCAAAGTTTGTGTTACGCCGCCCATCCGAACATAGGTGGGATATTGTTAAATGAGTTAGGTAGTTTATTATGAAATGTAAGATGTTTGTTGTTGCCAAAGTTTTATGAATAGTATAATGTAATTGCGAGACCAGAAATAGATCTCACATTTGTTTTGGTGAGACAGTTTTATGCCAGTAATTTATGTGTCCGAAACATCGAACAGTACCTCCAGTCTGGATGACGCCAAGTTTTACAGCATGTGAACCTAAAGGTCAGCAAACCATAAATTTAGGAGCGGCAGGACAGAGGGGGATGAACGAACCCTTTCGAGGATGCCAAGTAGCGACATTGGTTAAAGGATTAACCAATGGAGATAGTGCTTGTTGCGTCACATCGGATGCTGCAAATGAAAGCAAAGGGGGAGTGACACCCTCGAGGGAAAAATCCACAGCCTGTGACCTAAAAACGACACTTGGTAGATAATAAGGGGACACTTGTTCTGATACTGGTGCGACATGATAACTTGTGGATAAACAGTTCGAGTTCGTCATTACAATAAGAACGATGACTTAGAAAATATAGCACGACGACTAGATATGTGGAGAGAACAGCCTAAGAGAATGAAATAAGTGCGAGTGTTTGAGTCAGCAGTACAATATGATCGACGAAGTTACGAGTGGATACATTACACTACGACTTACTGCGAGTAATAAAGACGACATCAACTACGTGCTGCTAACAAAGTTCAAGACAGACTGAAAGGTATGTGTTCCTCAAAAAGATATCTATGTCTAAACATATGTTAGGCATTTCCATACTGGTCTCATATGTTCCCTCCGTCGAAATAATATGATTAATTGTTGTAATTGAATAATTAAGTATTTGTTCTTTTAATAAATGTTTTATTGTTAAAGTTAAAATGGTGTGATCCATTTAGTACTATATTAATTAATAATTCTTTTACAGAACACACGTGAAAGTTAAATAATTGGATGGTTTTATATAGCGGCACAACAATTTAATGTACAATGTACAATAATAAATAAGTCCACTAATACGAGCAATTTACGACCATGTATATTAAGTTTAATTTAATAATATTATTATAATTAATAATAGTAGTTCTTTATATTTATTTTAGTTCCCACAGTAATAATGGTCGGAATGCTGGATGTAATACTGAACAAGACGGGTAAGTTATAGATTAGTGTTTTTCAAGGATTGTTTCATATAATCCCGGGGTACCACGACATGATAGTTCCGCGTAAATTTTCTTAATTAAAAACATGTGTAAAATTTTGATTGCATAATTTGCATAACAAAGGACATTTTCTAATTTTTAAGTTCCGCCATCAACTTGAATTTAAAAAGTGTTACAAGACCATAAAAGTTTGAAAGATATTGTTACAGTTTGTACAGATAATGTAGAGAATGCTTGTATTGAACGGCTATTGAGGACTGTTTGCCAGTTTATTATTCTTTATTGTTTAGAACCATTTATGTCATAATGCAATATGTGTTAGATGTATTATTTAGTTTGTATTGCGTAAGTAATTGCGTAAGTAATTGCGTAAGTAATTGCGTAAGTAATCAGATATTTCCATAAAATTAAAAATTGCCTCCTCTTATACACTAGTAAATTATTTCTAAAAATGTGTCTCATAAACTTATATTTTGAAAATTAACATAAATGAAAAAAAATCACTTAATCAGATTGATAATAATAAATTTTATTTTCATACTGTATCCCTGCATTACAAAGCCCAAATGATCATTTTTGCATGCATAACGAATACTATCATTTTATCTGGATTTTTAGTAGATAATATTGTTAACAATATCATAAATATCTAAAATATTTTGTTCTAATCATAGAAATGAAAAGCTTTAAGTCCTATGTATTACTATAGTCTATACAAGTTTTCATGATAGTAGTATAAACTGTAAGGCGGTAGATATATTTAATTTTATGATCTGGTGTTTACACATTATAAAAAACTTTGCTCACATGCACATACATACTACCATCATTCTGAACATGTTCAAACGTGCCTAGGAGGTTCTAAACATATATATTCATCACATGTGATCGAATATGTTTCGGAAACCAATTTCTAACGCTATCTCATGCTGTAATTTGACGAAACAAATGGGGAATATTTTTA
This sequence comes from Amaurobius ferox, assembly GCA_951213105.1. Taxonomy (NCBI): domain Eukaryota; kingdom Metazoa; phylum Arthropoda; class Arachnida; order Araneae; family Amaurobiidae; genus Amaurobius; species Amaurobius ferox. The sequence goes on from OX578144.1 coordinate 60,906,860, forward strand.
GTAATTACTAACTTCAATAATGCATGTACTATATTTTCGACTTTTATCAGTAGATAAACGAGATACGAGATTTTATGGGTACAGATAAGTAGATGTGTATATGCAGTGTCCACTTCGATGATAAGAGCTTACAATTTCCTCCCAGTAGCTCAACGGTAGAGCGTCGGCTGGCCATTTCCAGATCTAGGTTTCGATTCTCAGACGTGGCAGCAAGGTTCTTTACAATGACATCCGAACAAATCAACCCTGTAGGTTGGTGCAAAGATATTGGAGGTCTGAAGACCCCAGACCTTGCGACTCACATAGTGGGTTTAGAGTAGCTATTTGCCCGGCCGGAAAAGGATACCTCCTGCACTCAGGAGGAACCCAAGGTCTACATCCCACCAAACGAACATTTATTTAGATCTAAAAAGATAACAATTGATGAAAAATATTGTGGTTAAACAGACAGTTTTACATTATATTTGAACTTGACCAGTAGGTCTTTTTCAAAAATGGGAAAAGGGTTATTGCGAATATAGATAAAAAGATCATTGAAAAATAAAATTTAGAGTGAGGCACATTAACATAATGAAAAATATATTAAAATTAAAGAAAATAATAAAATTTTAAAAGTAAAATTTAGAATATATATAAAAAGAAAAGATATGAAAAGGGAAAAAAAATTATGTACTTGAAAAACCAAAACAGAAATTTAGAATAAAATTTAGGGAAGAAAAATTAGAAAAAATACAAATAAAAAGGGTCAAAAGAAAAAGAAAGAACCGAGAAAATAAGAACAGATAACATAGCTTTTTTTTAAACAGAAAATATTGAGGGAACACAATAAGTCTATATAAGTTAATAAGAATGAAATAAAGGGATTCATTGATCAAAATTAATTGATCAATTTATTTATATTAATTTATTGATATTGGAGCTCTGAAGATCCCAGACCTTGCGACTCGGATAGTGGGTTTAGAGTAGCTATTTGCCCGGCCGGAAAAGAATACCTCCTGCACTCAGGAGAGACCCAAGGTCTATATCCCGCCAAACGAACATTTATTTAGATCTAAAATGATAACAATTGATAAAAAATATTGTGGTTAAACAGACAGTTTTACATTATATTTGAACTTGACAAGTACGTCCATTTTTCAAAAATGGGAAAAGGGTTATTGCGAATATAGATAAAAAGATCATTGAAAAATAAAATTTAGAGTGAGGCATATTAACATAATGAAAAATAGATTAAAATTAAAGAATATAATAAAATTTTAAAAGTGAATTTTAGAATATATATAAAACAAATATATAAAAAGGAAAAAAAATAGGCACATGAAAAACCAAAACGGAAATTTAGAATAAAATTTAGGAAAGAAAAAGTAGAAAAACTACAAATAAAAAGGGTCAAAAGAAAACGAAAGAACCGAGAAAATAAGAACAGATAACATAGCTTTTTCTTTTTTTTTAAACAGAAAATATGGAGGGAACACAATAAGTCTATATAAGTTAATACGAATGAAATAAAGGGATTCATTGATCAAAATTAATTGATCAATTTATTTATTTTAATTTATTGATATTGGAGGTCTGAAGACCCCAGACCTTGCGACTCACATAGTGGGTTTAGAGTAGCTATCTGCCCGGCCGGGAAAGAATACCGTCTACACTCAGGAGGAACCCAAGGTCTACATTCCGCCAAACGAACATTTATTTAGGTCTAAAAAGATAACAATTGATGAAAAATATTGTGGTTAAATAGACAGTTTTACATTATATTTGAACTTGACAAGTACGTCCATTTTTCAAAAATGGGAAAAGGGTTATTGCGAATATAAATAAAAAGATCATTGAAAAATAAAATTTAGAGTGAGGTATAATAACATAATGAGAAATTTATTAAAATTAAAGAAAATAATAAAATTTTAAAAGTAAAATTTAGAATATATATAAAAATAAAATATATGAAAAGGAAAATAAATTTAGGCACATGAAAAACAAAAGCAGAAATTTAGAATAAAATTTAGAAAATAAAAATTAGAATAATGTCTGACAATGACCCTAGTACGACTAGTACGAATTCAGTGGACTCTGGAAGATTGAGCGCCGATTTCGAATTGAGAGGATAAATACCACGCAAGATACTAACCTGGGTAAAAATAGTAGCATCCGGAGGCTAATCTGAGGTAAAAATAACAGGAGGTGGTTAGACAGATTGTCAGTTACTCGTCATTTTAACATTATAGGATGGAGAATGCAGAGTCCACTTCGACGATAAGAGCTTACAATTTCGTCCCAGTAACTCAACGGTAGAGGCTGGCCAGTTCGGAGAGCCTGGGTTCGATTCCCGGTCGGGGTAGCAAGGCTCTTTACATATGGTTGTATTAAATAAGGGAATAAAAAACCTATATTTTAATTCTATGGGCATCGGGCAATTTATAACATACTACATGTGCACAAATGCTCAACATTTTCAAATCTTTAAACACTGCAATTCTGATGTGTATTGTACGTTTATCCTAAAGGGGTATAAAAACATAACATTTTCAGAAAATAAGAGATGTTATTGTAATGCAGTGTAATCGGATTATATAGAATAGCCAAGCATGGGATACCTACTTCCAGATCAATATTTCTAATTAAACTGGAGGGTATATACACAATATATACGATTATACGACCCAATAACATAAATATGCATAGATTTGTAGCAAAGTTGAGAGGGGGGAAGAGACAGTCAGTGGCGCATTCAAGAATCTACCAAACTCAAGCTCCATTACCCCTGAATTTTTTGCACATATGATATGATATCAGGGATATCCGCAGTGTCATCCAGAAGTGTTTCATCCTGCTGGTCGATTAATAACAATATAATAATAATAATAAATAATAAATAATATTGAAATAACGAAAGAAAATTACTTCCATTTTCCTTTGTCGAGCAAAACGGAAATAATTTTTGCTCCACAATGTAAGCTTTAATAGTAAATTCATTTATTAAACATATAAAGTGCATTTAAAATTGTTAATAATTTTAATAATTAGTATTACCCGCTGTCAAGCAAACTGACTATACAGCGTGGTTTTGGTGATGAATCCAACCGAATTTTCATAAGTCCCAAGTTAACCACATGTGTGGTCTAGTTTTATAAATTAAAAAATCAGGATATAGAATCGAGTATTTTTCAAACTTTTTGACTTGGTCGTCAGAGTTTCATTTCACATATTAATTTTTTGGGGGGTTTTGTAATTAAAAATGCCACTCAAAAATTCTGAAATCTTGGGGAAATCGTTTCTCCAGCTAAAAAGTTGAGGGAGCGTTTTCCCCCGTCCTCCTGGTTTCTACCCAGTGATAACAAATCGTATTTTGTATACCATCTCCTAACGAAATGCAATTTATTTACGGCCTCTAGCCTTCTTTTTCCCGTTCCTGTATTTATCTGCTCTAAACCAATAGGTGAGTCGCACTGTCTGGGTTTTTTAGGCCCCCTAACAAAATGCCTAATATTATTAAATTAATTTCGCCAGAAGTGATAGATATTATCATATAATATAAAACAAATAACTGAAATTGATATAAAAAAATGCAAATGCACCATTTATGTTAATACACATAGATCACAATAGTAATAATATCAGCCGGCTTCAAAAGCGAAAAATATACTTTTTCATCAGGATTAATGACATAGAGTACCAGTTCCAACACGTGCAGAAAGCATTATTTCCCTTGTAGGTACTAGCGCTTATATATTTATAAATCACCCTTGTTATCAGTTTTTTCTATATTTCGCGTCAAATGGCTTTATTTATTTATTTTTTGAAACACTATCAAACTAATTCCTTTTTAAGGTAAACATTTTAAATCCTGTGCTGCCCACATCAGATTTTTTTTACTGTAAAAGGAGTAAATTCATTGCATTATATAAGGAAAGTCATGTGCTGTCCACATCAGATTTTCCCTCTTAGCAACACCTAGACCATTGCATAGCGACAGGTTAACAGGGAAGGAAATGAAACGCACATCATTAACGTAACTTAAAATTTCACTTTTTATGTGTTTGCATGAAATTTCGCAGAAAATAAAATAATATAGTAATTATTTTTAATTGTTTCACCACTGCAGGAACAATATATTGTAACAACAAAGTAGTTCTTAAAATCCACATATACTTATATTTATGTACTTATTTTCATTATACATATATGTATGTCCCAAAAAATGTTAGCGAAAAAATATTAAATTTGACATGCAGTACAATAGCATAAATATGGTAATAATAGGATCAAAATTTGGTGCGTTAGTTCGCTAAACATCCACTGTGCTGAAAAACGAACTTCATTTTGATGTAAATAACATCTATGCTTGGAGTATATCTGCCGGAAATCGAAGCGTTATGAAAAATGTAAACATTCTAGATGCTTATATATCAGAACTTAATAGATAAAAATGTGAACACTTTAGATGCCTATATATCAGAACTTAATAGATAAAAATGTAAACAATTTAGATGCCTATATATCAGAACTTAATAGATAAAAATGTAAACACTTTAAATGCCTATATATCAGAACTTAATAGATAAAACTGTAAATAATTTCCTTGTTCTGTTGGAAATATGGTACAATCTATGAATATATAAAAATAATTTTAACATTGTTGTTTGCCTTTGCATTAATTAAAAAAAAAAAGAAAAAGAAAAAAAAATTAACATTGTAATATTTTTAACTTCATTTTCGAGTAATTTTACAAGTTTATGTCTTAGCGAGTTTTTGTTTCACTTGGATTATATTCACTCATAATATCTTCTACACTATGAAAGGTAGGTATAAAAGCAAGCAACAATATGTTCTGTATGAAATCCTGTTTCCAGATAAATAGTTATTTTTTACAAATCTCATAGACATTTCGCGGATTCATTTCCCTTCGAATGTCCTACAAAGATTTATAAATGTATTTTTGATTGAGTTCTTAGTTTGTGAACTATAGTGGTTATAATTTCTATATTACTTTCCTTATATACATAATGTATAAGGAAAGTATTGTGACGGGGTCGAAAATTCGAATTCGAGTTTTCGACGGGAGAGCACGTATCAAGCATCCCTGACCACGAATCAAACATTTTTGAAGTGATGTCTGTGTGTGTGTGTGTGTGAAAGTATGTGTGTGTGTATAAAAGTGTGTGTGTGTGTGTGTGTCAATGAGTCTACGGAGACGATAATTGACGAACGAATGGACCGATTCAAACGAAATTTGGTACAAAAATCACAATCCGTAAACACTGGAAGCCTGTTGTTTTTATACGCAATCGAATGTTCAGAACTCCCATAAATTTTCGAGTGAAATTTTGAAAAAGTCATCAAAAAATCGAAACCTTTAATAAAGTTACGCAAATAGATATTTCTCATCTAATTTTTCTTTAGAAAGCGATTGACGCAAACTTTAGAAAGCTAGCACGAACCATTCTCGAGATATTACACATTTTTTAAATAATTTTATCAAAAAATCCCAAAAATTAAAAACAAATATTAACAGTTGAGAAACGTGAAAAAAATATTAAGTGCTAAGACACATGTTCACTTTTCATATGTAATATCATGCAATAAATTTGGTGACATCATTCTCGTGGATCTAGTTCTATTAATGGAAAAGAATTTTCGAAAAGAAGTTCATTCTATTCATGCAAAAAGCTACTTTGAGTTATACATTTGTATTTGAACGCCAATAGTTATTTTTCTGCTATATGAATAACTTATTCCTCCGTCCATAACGCTTGGCGAGATTTTGGCGAGATTTTGGCGACGAATTTGGCGGAATGTCACCCAGTTGGAGACTTTTTTAATGTTGCCAAATTAACGATAATCTCCCCAAATGGATAAAAATGATGCTAAATCAATGAAAATGACGAATTATTGACGAAAATTCATTATCTTGGAAAGAATATAAGTATCTACTATAAGAATACCATACTTTTTACTGTAATAGTAGTAAATTCATTGAATTATGTAAGGATAGTCATGTGCTGTCTACATCACGTTTTTTAAATAAAAATTAAAATAATAATTAGGCCCATATTATTTGAAGAGATCACAAGATCCACTTCAAAATAAAATATGGCATCCATCTTTTTTCCCCATTGTAAAAATCATGATTTTTAAAGTTATTTTATAATTAATTTATTGTCGCATCCTTTATAAAATCATTTTATTTTTGCGTATTTACTATGCATCTATATATACTCTGCACTAACGCAATTACAATATTTTTTAATTTTAGTGATCATCAAACCTTGATTATTTCTGCAATGAATCCTAATTTTAATGGATGCAGAATGTAAACAAGTGAGTGTAAGATGAGTCGTATAAGAATTGCTGAATTTTTTACGCAAAGTTTTTAAACTCTAGAGTCTGGAAAGAAAGTGATATATGAACGATTTATATTTCGATGACGTCATTTAAATAGTTTATTTTTTTCGATAAAAGTAAGTTTTCAAATATATACAAATTATTGTAGTATTGTGATAATTTAAAATATATCAGTACTGAATATATCGCATTTTAGAGATGTTTAAATGAAATTGTTTTCGGTTGGAAAGCGTTTCATAATTAATGTTTTATGTATGATTGATCTTTCTAGTTTTGAAGTTAAACAAGTTGTTAATAGTCATGTATTTCGCGGGATAGTTTTTAAATATCGAATGCATGTTAATGGTAATTTTGCAGGCGAGCATGGCTGTCATTCTGTTCGAACTGATAAATAAGTTACCAAAAGCACTCAATTGTAATTTGCGTGGCGTTAATTTAATGCCAAAACTATTTTACTGTATTGTATATCATAATTTCGAAGCGAAAGCAGTAAAGTCTTGTTTGTTTGTTCGACCCAGACTGCCCAATCTACCAGAAGGTGTAAGGTATCTGTTTGGACGGCCGAGATCGAATTCAGAGGGGGAAGCATCCACAGAGACCGTACCTTTTTTTCCCGACCACTGACCTTCTTTTCCCTACCACGGACCTTCTTTTCCCTATCACAGACCTTCTTTTCCCTGCCACCGACCTCTCAGAAGGGCGTATGAACCCACATAGTTACATAGTTAACCTACCCGTACTTAGCGTGATTAGGGTGATTGTTTGCGCAGAATCGGAAATTGAACTCGATCCGTGCAAGTGCAGCCCCATTGCTTTAACCACTGAGCTGCCCCACCCAGTAAAGTCATGGCATTATCTGTGGAAAGTCATGTGCTGTCCACATCACAATTTTATATATGTTTTGTATTGAATAGAATACTGCATTCTTACACACGTACACACACATCCGGCCGTCCAAATAGATACTCAAGTCCTCTGGATGAGTCGGACGGCCTGGGCTTTCAACACGCATACACACACGTACGTGTACATACGTGCCTACGCACATACCCCCCTCCCCCCACACTGAAATGACAGATGTCTCATAAAAAAGAAATTAAAGATAATAGATTTCCAAAAAATATATAAAAAGTCTGCAAAGTCTTTACATTTCACATTTCTTTATCCCGCACACAATAAATATATTTTGTATTTCTTTCACTAAAACTCGGCAAAACATCTCAAATTATTCCACTGGCACCTTTTCTTCCAGAGAAACTCAATGTATGCTTAATTTAAAATCATGCCATGCTTGTCCAACTAACTAATATGACATGTTAAATACTGACACTGTCACAACCCTGTCTTTTACAGCCATGTTAAGTAAATAAAATATGAGCTTGCTGACGGTCGTCATTTTACCTGATGGCCGATCTGTCTTAATTTGTCATGCATGTGTGCGCCAATAAACTGACTTCATGCAGCCATCTCGACATGGGAAGACAAAATGCCATGACTGGTGCAGAATTTTCTTAATTGTTATTCAAGACAAAGGAGTGTAAAGGAACCTGACAGCATGTCTTTAGCGACTCGCTAATTAAATAGAATGTATGCGATACATTTTCGTTGCATAAGTAATAAAGGGAGCGTTCAAACAAGTTTTTAGACGATGGATTTGAAGTGTTTTGTAGAAAAGTTTGTGCATCAAGGAAACTGCATGTAATGTATAATTTCGCGTACTGGAAACGAGATAATAAAATAAAATAATAATAAATGAAATAACAAATATTTTCGATTAATCAACAAAAGATTTGACATTTTTGGGGTTACAATAAATAATTTTCATTTTAATGCTTCAAAAATTTGAAAGTTATCCTATATAAACACCTAGCGAAATTGAGATCTGGTCGTCGTACTTACTATATTCCTCTAACTAAACATAATTACTTTACAACCCATTAACTTGAGGTAGTTGGACATAATTCAGGCAGAGATTAGTTTATATACTAGTATAGTATTCTGAGTTAATCAATTTGCAGATATTAATCAATATTAAAGATTAGAGTGTTCTTCCATTCTTGAACGCGACGAAATGAAAATCAGATAACAGAATCAGAAATTGAAATTATATATATATATATATATATATATATATATATATATATATATATATATATATATATATATATATATATATATATATATATATATATATATATATATATATATATATATATATATATATATATATATATATATATATATATATGTGTGTGTGTGTGTGTGTGTGTGTGTGTGTATGTGTGTGTGTGTGTGTATGTGTGTGTGTGTGTGTATGTGTGAGTGTGTGTGTATGTGTGTAGTATATATGTGTGTTATAATTTACTGTGTGTATATATGTGTGTTAATTTACCGTGTGTGTGTATATATGTGTGTATATATGTATATTAATTTTATGTGTGTATATATGTGTGTTAATTTTCAGGATTTGTTTGATTTATTTGTTTGATATATTAATGATAACATAATTAGCTAGTAAACTTCATTTGACTTATGACATTAATAAATTTAAAAACCTTATTAAAATAGTTATATTTGAAAACGTTTTATACAATGGTACTGTCTTTTATAAGCATATAAGAGGAATTCCCATGGGGGGGAGGCTGTTCTTCACTACTAGCCGATTTTTATTTATGTAAATATGAACATGGAACACACATAAGTAATAATTAACTAAGAGTGAAAAGATTTCAATCATTAGTTTATATATGGCGATGGATTAGACAATAGGTGTTGAGTCCATTTTTAAAAATACAGACACTCTGATATGTATTTCAAACATTAGTTTTGTTTTTAAGTAATAATTAACAAAGAGTGAAATGATTTCAAACATTAGTTTATATATGGCGATGGATTAGCCAATAGGTCTTGAGTCCATTTTTAAAAATACAGACACTCTGATATGTATTTCAAACATTAGATTTGACTAGAAAGGGATTAAAAGGAATTAAATGACTAGATGTGAGGTGATTTTACACAGGTTTATATATGGAGATAATGCGGTTTATGGGTCATATATCCAATTTTTAAACTATAATATCCTCTCGGACCGGGATTTCATTGGTCTTGAGTATTTAGTATTTTAAATTATTTGTTATATTTTTAAAGCATGATTCTTGAATAGTTGCAGCGTAGAAAAGTAAACATTTAGATTTTTAACATATTATTGAAATTGTATATGTATGCGATTTTTACGGATTTATAAAGGGTCTTGAGGCAAATCGAGTAGGGAGTATCGGTTACCGGGAGCGTTTGCCATGGCGGAAAAGGCTTTAACCGGAGAGATGGGGGTCGCGACTCCCCCCGGCCGGTACTTCTGTCACACTGCTAGAATCTGCACGAGTACATTGCTACTCGTCCCCTTTTTGGGAATTTATATGGGAATACACATGTAAACATTGCAGCATAGCGCTTTACATGTTGTATTAAAAATTATTTTTGCATTTAGCTTTTTAATCTGTTCACTAAAATTGATAATAAAAATTTTTCAAGTTTTAAAATATATATATATATATATATATATATATATATATATATATATATATGTGTGTGTGTGTGTGTGTATGTGTGTGTGTGTGTGTATGTGTGAGTGTGTGTGTATGTGTGTAGTATATATGTGTGTTATAATTTACTGTGTGTATATATGTGTGTTAATTTACCGTGTGTGTGTATATATGTGTGTATATATGTATATTAATTTTATGTGTGTATATATGTGTGTTAATTTTCAGGATTTGTTTGATATATTAATGATAACATAATTAGCTAGTAAACTTCATTTGACTTATGACATTAATAAATTTAAAAACCTTATTAAAATAGTTATATTTGAAAACGTTTTATACAATGGTACTGTCTTTTATAAGCATATAAGAGGAATTCCCATGGGGGGGAGGCTGTTCTTCACTACTAGCCGATTTTTATTTATGTAAATATGAACATGGAACGCACATTATTAATGAGATAATATACTTCCGCTTCGTGGATGATATATTGATTGGACAGTTAGATAAATCTTTTATATTTGATTTTGGATTTTATCCCTCTAACTTGGAACTAATTGAAAGTGAACAAAATATATTGGAAGATGTGGATTTCCTGGATATATCTATATACCATTATCAAAATGCCAAACTTTGCTTTAAGATTTTTGACAAACGTAGAAAATTCGATTGCAAAATTAATTACAGCATCAGCTGGCATAGCAATTAGAGTATCAATATACAGTGAAAGTTGATCATTAATAATTTTATAAGATACAGACGATTGAGTTCATCAACTGAACAATGGAATATTTGTGAACGACAGTTGATAGAGGAAGCATTAAAACAATCATATCCTACACGATTCCTCAGAAAATATTACCTAGCATATAGTAAAATATACGATGAAGAAGAATATGCTAATTTTGAAGACTTAATTCCATACAACTAAACATGTAAGGCTCTGTCACTGTGGCTGTGATCCACTATGATGAATCACAGTGTTCGTGATTGAGAATGCTTGTATATAGACGAAAATTAATGGACTCTGGGCATACGATGGTTTTGGACTTGTGGTGTACTTATGATACGGACGTTTTATGGACAGAAATGGTTTGTTTTTATCATTTAACTTGATGAAATTTCCTTCTATGGTTATGATATATTCTATATCTATCTTGATTTTTGATATATTCATATCTCAATGTCATTTCGGGATTCTGTTTTTCCCTAGCGCACGTGTGGGTGTTGTATCGGGAGTGTGGCGGTTTCTGGGATATATATATATATATATATATATATATATATATATATATATATATATATATACTGCTGGGCAATTGCGAAAAACAAATGACACTATTACCCATAGCAACCACAAAAAGAAAGGAAGCAAAATGTGGAAAAATAGAATAAGTGCGGGACACAGTTAGAAGAGGTGTGCGTATGCAAATTTTCATTTCCACCCTGTTCGTCAAGTGATAGCGCTAAAAAGAGATTTAATGGATTTGATACGTGTGGACATTTGTTGTTCCAAATGAAAGTTTTACGGGAAATATTTAATTGTCGAACTTCAAATTTTAGGTATGTCTTCCAGATATCACATAGATAATTTTACGCGTGGCCGTATTATTGGAAAGATTGAAGAAAAGGGCGAAAAATAGCAGATGTTACCAGAGCGTTCGGCATAGCCCACAGAGTTGTTTGACGGCTATGCCAAGCATTTAAAACAACTAGAATGTGTAGCAAACGCCACGGAGAAGGTCTTGTTATAAGTACGAAGCCTGCAGGAGATATGTACATTATCCTATCGGCAGAAAGGGACCGGCGCACCACAGCTCAGCAGGTGGCAAATCAGGTTCTTGCTACCGCAGGGCAACGGATCTCCCACAAAAACTGTAGCAAGATGTTTGGGAGAAAGAGTACTATACCCCCGTAACCTGTTAAATGTGTTTCCATTGTCCACACTTCACCGTCCTGCCCGTTGGCAATGGTGTCGTGAGCACCGCAATTGGACGGAGCAGGACTGGGCTTGCGTACCATTCTCAGATGAGAATAGGTCCAGCCTATCATCGGATTGTAGACGCCAACTGATCTGGCATGAGGGTAGTACTGCTTATTATCCAGAAAATATCCAGGAAAGGGACCGATATACGACATGCACTATCATGACATGGGCCGGCATCATGTTCAATGGCCGCATGCCCCTACATGTGATTCCAACTGGGACTATGACCGACCAACGATACATTGATGAAATTCTAATGCCTCATGGGTATTCAGTGCCTCGTTTGCCGAGCACGTTCTCCAGATCTAAACCCCATTGAAAATGTTTGGGATGCTTTGGGGAGGCGACTTGCTGCTCGAAAATATTCTCCAATGAACAAGAACACCCTCATCCGTGCACTGACAGAGGAGTGGGATTACTTGCTTCAACAGCTGCTGGATAATGTTGTGCAAAGCATGACATGACGTGTGGAATGTCGCATCGCACTCCACGCTGGACCTATTCCGTACTGACTCCTTTCTCAAAGGTGCCTGCCGTAGTTCAAATGCATTTTTCCATTGCTCCGTACACAGCCTCAAATGAACACTTTTTTCCTTTCAGATGTTTCAAAACATTCTGTATTTTCCAGAACAATAAATTAACTTTATTCCAATGTCCGAACAGAGTGGCAACAATATTTTATCCTGCTGGGCCTCCACACCTGCTTAATGTTGTTCTACATTGCAATTTGTGATCCGTCCTTAGCAATTGTTCAGCAGTATATAGAAATTTGGAGTTAATATGGATACAATGGTTTACAATCAGTTGTGAAAAATAGCCAGACGAAGGTAAACCATTGTGCATATGCAAAACAGTTCTATCAACGTCGACATGCGCAAAGCAGCGGCGCATGTCGGAACGAGTATAAAACGGTCTCGAGCGGCATGACCAGTTGAGGCAGAATTTCGCAATTGCTGTGTGGTACGGAGCGTAGTTAATAATAAAAAAGAACGAAATATGTCACAAAGATGTCAACTTGGATATGTTTTTGATGGGACGAATTATTGGAATGTTGGAATCTGGTCGATCCCAAACCGAAACGTCTCGAAATCTGAATGTGCCTCAGTGTTTGATATCCAGACTGTTGCAGAGATTCCAAACCACTGATGATGTTACCCGACGACTAGTACCATGTCGGCTAAGTGTAACAACCGCACGGCAAGACCGACATTTGGTGATAACTGCGCGAAGTCATAGGAACCGTTTTGCCAGACAAATGGGTTCAGCCCCAACAGCCGCCACAGGAGTCACTGTTTCGGGACAAACTGTTTACAGGAGACTCAGACACGTTGGTCTCTATGCCAGACGACCAGCAGTTTGCATCCCCATGACGTCAGCACAGAAACGCGCGTGTTTACAGTGGAGTTTGTAACATTGGCAGAGGTGTGGACAACAGTTTAGGAAATATCATGTTCATTGACGAGTCCAGGTTTAGACTGCACACTGATTATCGTCGTACCCCGATCTGGAGAGAATGTGCAACGCGTTTTCACCCGGGAAACATTACGGAAAGACATCCTTTTCCATTTGGGGAGTCGTGGTGTGGGCAAGCATCATGATGGAATGCAGCACAGACCTCCACATCTTTGACACGGGGACGGTTACCGATCAAAGATACAGAGACGAAATCCTTGAACCTACCACTTGATTGCTGTTGGTTCTGATTTCATGCTGTTGGTTCTGATTTCATACTTATGGATTATTACGTGCCTCCTCACGGTGAGGCCTTAGTCGACGACTTCCTTCAAACTGAATATATCCAGCACATGCAGTGGCCTGTCAACTCTCCTGATCTGAATCCAATAGAGCATGTATGAGATATGTTCGGGAGACATCTTGCAGCACTCCGCTACCCACCAAGCTCCGTTTCGAGATTGAAAACTGCTCTCCGTGAGGTTGGAACTCTTTGATCACATAACTCATCCAGACTCTCATCGAAAGTATGGAAAATCATTGTGCAGCATGCGTGGCTACCCGAAGTTCCCCCACACGGTATTAAACTGCAGAATAACATTTTTTTAAGCATTCTGTTTCACTGAGGTTAACATTCGTATTGTGGCCCTTTTTCTTTCAACTCTTTTCTTTGGATAATAAAAGTCGTTATTATCCTTGTTTTGCATTGTTTTTATCTTCTATAACCTTATTACACTCGCATACCCCGTTTCCTTCTATTCCGATCTAGATTTTCTGAAATTTCCACATAACCAGCAACTATGCTTAACTTTTGGGCATGAGTGCATTATACATACATATATATATATATATATATATATATATATATATATATATATATATATATATATATATATATATATATATATATATATATATATATATATATATATATATATATATATATGTATATGTATATGTATATATATATATATATATATATATATATTCCTTTAAATAATACAGTCAGAATACACTCGTCAACAAAATGTTAAATATTTACATCGTGTTACTCTTAGCAGAACCAAAATAAGGACATATATCCCGTTGAATGCTAATGAAAATCACGCCCCTCCTCTGAATAATAAAGTACATATTGGCATTAAAATACGTATAGCTAGCTATCTGTCACAATATAAACAGCGAAAGGCGTCTTCCGAGTGAAACGAAAAATACAATTACGAAATAAACTTAAACTTCATATAAAATATTTTCAGATTATTTTCACAGTGACAATTACACATGTTTTCACAGTGATAGTGATATTATCCCAGTGAGAAAGATGTCAGATCCCATGATAGTAGAAAACCCAGACCACACGACCAACCCAAAGGCTAATGGTAGCTTTCTGTGTGGCCGGAGATCCCATGATAGTGTAAAAGTGGACTTGTGTGGATAGTGTAAAAGTGGATAGTGTAAAAGTGGATCCCATGATAGTTGTTGTTGTTGAGACCCAGACCGTCCGACCTACCAGAAAGGTGTAAGGTAACTGTATGGACGGCCGGGAAGTGCCTCCCAATTTAGACCGGAACCCAGTGGGGGAGGCATCCACAGGGACCGTACCCTCCTTCCCCTACCACCAACCTCTCGGAAGGACTTACGGACCCACATGTTTAACGTGATCGTACTCCGCATGAACACGGCGGCATTTGTGGCAGCGTGCAAATCTAGCGCGCAAACCACGGGGATACCGCACCCGAGATGGCCAACAGCACGCGGCGTTCCGAGGTGGTCACCCACCAAGTACTAACCGCGCCCGATGCTGCTTCACTTCGGTGATCTAACGAGAACCGGTGTTTTCAGCACGGTACGGCCGTTGAGTGTAAAAGTGGACTTGCCAGTCTTTTGCGTTGAAGTGTGAGTGAGAAGATAACTTCGACATTTTCAATTTTTAATTTCTATGAATTGAAAGTTAAAACTATTTCGAAATTTGCGGGAACTCTGCAGGTATTGAGTTTCCCATGAATATAAAAATATATGTTTGTATGTATTTTTGCACATCCTGTGGTCGTTTTTACGAATACTTAAGCTAGCCAATTCATATTGGTGTTCATTGGAAACTAAAGATTTGTAAAATTCACTTTTTAATAGTACGATATTGTACAACATTTTTACATGGATAATGCCTATTATCTATTCAGACAATACATAAGGGCAGATAACCATAAAATAAATGGTTAAACACTTCAGTTTAGGTGCATACTGTCATAAAATACTTGCAACGATAGATCAAGAAACAAATGTGACATATCAAATACTGCCATTGTTGTTAACGTGTCTTTTGCAATATTGTTAAGAACATAAAATATGGACATACAGACGCTTGTCATTTTACCTGATGGCTGATATGTCTTTTATCATGCATACAAATATCATTAAATTCACTTGGGATATTTGACAGTGTGCTTTTACCGGCTTGTTAATTAAAAGCAGTATCTGACAGTTTTCTTAAATATCCATGTAAAGAAAATAGAAGACATTTTTTTTCTCTTGACTTTTGAAGCGTAATGCCAAAAACGATCAAAGAAAAGACTTCTTCGAGTAGTTATTTTCCAATTTCAAGTAAATAATAGCTAACTATTTATTTCGGTACATATTACTAATGTATATCAGGATTATCAGTAATATATTTATTCAGGATATAATTTCCAAAAAGACTTTTAGTATGAAAAACGAACGATTTTATATTTTCAAACAAATGATTTTGTATTATTTATAAAAATGTTAAAATTAAAGGTTAATTTTGAAGCGGTCTGTGTTTATTTAATTTAATTTTAAAAAACACAATATATTCATATTTTACAATCACGTAAACTGTGTGCCGAAAACTGATGTATTTGTACAAAAAATATGGCATAAATAATGTGGTTCTTAATAAGGTAAAATGCACATAAAAAATAATTTCACTAATGAAAGCATTAATTAAAATTACGATAAAAACGAAAATATTGATATAATATTTTGTGTGAAATGTTTGTTTGAAACAGTTTGTGACTATATAGAGTTCCGAATCAGCTAGCTATACCAGTTGTCAAGGACAGCCGCATGGGCCAGTCCATTATCTCAAAATATACTACGGATATCGTATTGTTTTTATGTAGGTGTACAGGGTGCTTCAATGACGCCACAGAATGAGCCAACCTTAGGGGCTGACTTTCAGTGTGGTTGTGGAGCTATATCACCCATAGACGTTGAAATATATATGTCTATGTTTACTGTATATGACTGCGATATCTACGGGCCGGGGGATACCTATAGGACCATTGAGCCGTTAGCGCCGCCAATGTAGTGGCCGAGCGGTCAAAGAGGCAGGCGTTTCCTCGTGATGGCTTGGCTGCCAGATTGCGGGTTCGAGTCCCGCCTTGCGGGCATGGATGTTGTGAGGTCTTATTGTAGCAGAAATCAGACTTCTACCATCGGGTTCCCCGGATCTCTGACTAAACATAAGCAGTGAACTCATTCTTCCTTAATAAAATATGTTAGGGATATGACACCAACCAACCAACCATCATTTAGAGCCATGCAATACCTGCATAAAACATATACGATAACCCTAATACGTCTAGAATTATTGACTTAGTCTACGACTTGATACCCTGTATATCAAAATTATGAATACATTGCATCTAAAGTCTTGTAAACAATATTCTCATTTCATATTTGAATTTTACAAAGCCATTTCCAAATAGTGCATTGCGAAAATAAGCACTGAAATACAGAATTTCTTGTCTCAGTATTAGATCTCTATTTACTGATTGTATCAGCTTTTAGAAATAGCCAAAAATCTCGCCACTCAGCTGCAATCAATCTTCTAAAAGCGCCAAAATCTGACGAAAAATGATGGATGATCACGATAGTCACGTTTCGTGAAACAATGTTTTTCGTCAAAGGTTTTTTTTTCCTCGTAACATCGAATACATATAAATGTGAGGAGAAAAATTGCTTTTCTAATACTGCATAGTGTATAAAAGCTTATAGAGGTGGAAAATATTTTTTTTATATGAAGGTGTAATACATTTTTGTAATTATATTACAAGTAAATTAATAAAAAGATTAAAGCAACATGATAAATGCAAAGGAAGGGTTTGTAAATGGCCCACTCTAAGAAAAACGAATTTTTAAACAAACGAATCAATTATAAAAATATGAATAATACTATTCACCAATATTATGATTTATGCATATTTATGTGTTTCCTTGAAAGCAGGTTATATTCAATTATGTGACTTATAAGAAATGGGTATAGTCTTATCAAATGACCACCTTACTCGATATAAAAAGTCTAATTGCCTCTAAAAACATAAACAAATTAAAACACTTAATCGCTCGTTAGCACTTAATAGCTGATATCTGCAATGGCAGCAAGAAACTTGTTTTTTTGCCATAATCTTTGCAAGCTTTTAGAGGAATTGATCACTTCAGTTATTCCACTCGGCCGACAATTTTCTTTTTACAATTTCGCTCAGGCCACAGGCAGCTGCAAAAGCAAAGTTCATAAAACATAATACTCTCCTACGGGTACCCAAAAATATCAAAGACACTCCCTTTGCAGACATTCCCATTCTTGCTGACATTACAAATACCAAATATTCCATGCTGCCGAGCACAGAGTTTTAAGTGTATTTCAAGCATTTATCTCTTAATTTAGCCTTTATCAACTAACCTTTATAAAACCTTTATAATATTTAACCTTTATTTTACCTTTTTAAACCTTTATATCTCTGTAAACCTTTATACAAATGCCGAAATCTGGTGTATAGGTGTGATATGATAAAACAACATTTTAATAATGATCCTTCAAGTAGTGTGACATGGTCTGATATTTAACACTTTACAACAAAGTTGAAAAGTGTTTATGACTTTGTTCATTCTGTCTGTCTGTCTGTCTGTCCGTTAGCACGATAACTGCCGTAAAAATGACTTAATCAAAATGAAATTTTAGTATGTTGTTCAGACGGTCTGTAGTACCTATGGGAATATAAATGAATAATATCACCTAATTAGTTTTGGATTGAACCCGGGTTGAAAAAATGAAATACATTGAGCCCCATGGGACCTAATTTTTCAAAAATTTTTTAAGCGGATTTAAAATTCACAAATTGCTTCGAAAATTTTAGGTAATAGTCAAATTGTTTCATAAAATATATAAAAAAAAATTCAGTGAAATATATTCAGTAGTTTTTCAAATAAAAATTAAAATAATAATTACACATCTTATATGAAACGATCACGTGACCATGATATAAAACGATCACATGACCCACTTCAAAATGATATATGGCATCCATCTTGTTTCAAAATCGTGATTTTTTTAAGTTCTTTTTAATTCATATTGAGTGTTGTATCCGTCCTAATACTACTTTATTTTTGCTTAAATTCTGTGCATCTACATACTGAAACAACGCAATGACAATATATTTGAGTTTAAATGCTCATCTAAATTTGATTATTTCTAAAACTAAGCCTATTTTTCACCTATGTAAAATGTAAACAGCAAAATATATAGAATGAGTTGTATTAGAATTCCTGTATTTTTTTAACACAAAATAATTTACTCCATGGAGTCTGCATGGCTGATATGAATGAAATATTAATTTATTTTATAAACAGAAGGACGATCTTTTTCGATGAAGTTTTAAGCATTGAGTTTATGAATTGTAGCTCCATGGTCTTAATTTTTAAATAAAATAAATTATTATAGTATTGTGATGAATGAAATGAATGAAATCCTGCTTTTATAGAGAGATCCAGGCGTGTTATTGTTTCTATGACGTCATTTGAATTTATTTCAGTTGTTTTCGATGAAGTTTTCAAATATAATAAATTATCGTAATATTATGATAGTTTTTAAAATATTACCGTGGAATGTATTGGATTTTAGAGATATTTAAACCAGGCAATTTATATTTCAATGCCGTCATTTGAATGAAGTTCATTTTTTTCAATGAAGGTTTAAGTTTCCAAATATAATAAATCAATGTAGTATTGTGAGAAGTTTTAAAATACTACCTAGGAATGTATTGCATTTTAGACATGTTTAAATAAAATTGCATTGAAGTTGGAAAGTGTTTCATAATCAATGCTTTAAGCATGATTGATCTTTCTTGTTTATTTTTATCTTTTTTTTATTAATATCTCAGAAAACTCACAGAGATTTCAAGTTTTAAAACATTAATTAAAGAAGTGGTAGTTGAAATCAGTTGTTAAAATATTCCATATATTTGGAGTTGTATGTAATAAAAACACAGAGTGGATCTAAAAACAGGTAATATATATATATATATATGTGTACACTATAAAAACAACATTATAAGTGCACCATTTATAAAAGTTTTTAAAGAGGTTTCAAAATGCCAGGTCATGGGCATGTCTCATGGGTTGAATACGTCCTTCGCAAGAGTGGCGTTGCTCTGCGTCCTGAGCTGACACTCCTATACGTTTTGGCTTCTATCAGTTGGGTGTACTACATAGATATCTCTGGAGGCTCGCAGCGTGTTACTAATAATATATTTTTTCATCATTACTTGGTATTTTCTGCTGCAGAGCCTCCCCATACCGTTGTCATTTTTTGCATTCCAGGAACCCAGACTTCCCACAACAAAGACTTCTACAGAGACCGTGGCGTATTTAATTTTTAGCATCTCTGCAGGTAGGGCATTTTTATCTATTTTCGTGCATCATCAAAACATTTCATCTCACTCTCGACGAGGACAGTTGCATCAATACGTATATCCTCGTTTACCCTTTCGAGAACAAAATCTCGAAAAAAGTCTTAACGATTCAGGTCTTAGCGATCCCTCAATACTTTTGTCTTCCCTCACCATTGTTCATCTACCACTAGCAGCGCCTTTAATTCTAGTGCAAATATTGTTGTGATGCTGCTTAAAACGTATCGAATGGATGGTAGGCGTATTATACGTGACCTGATTTCATGCCAAATCTAGTGACACTGTCTGAGAGGAGCCAGAAGTGACCTATGACATTGAGACCTCCTTCGAAATGGGGTTCAAATGGACAGATTGACAATGCGTAAGAGAGGATCGAAAGATGGAGCGGGAGTTATTTTTTCAACATGAAAATTTGGTGGGGGTGATTTCTTATTAAATGTAAAGTTTTTCTTAGCATGGTTTAATGCGAAGAAAATAGAACCTCTTGAATGGTCTGTGCAATGGATCATGCAGTGGCAGAGCATATGTGGGAAAGACTGTAACTTGTCACATTTTCTGCATTTCTTATAAAAGAGCATGAAAGCTGTCCGTGCATGTTGGCGTCTGCAGAGGGGTGTACCTTCCAGATTTTGGGAGATGACCCTTTTACGCGGGTTTTATGATTTATAACCAATTATGATTACGATATTGTCGGAATCGTCGACCTTGGTGGACACATTTGATGGCTTTGACGAAAACTTTGTAGAAATGTTGCCAAATAGACTACTTTTTAATTCTGGAAAGTTCGACAAGGTGGTCCGTTGTTGTTAATTTCGCCGAACATTTATGTTTTTCCGGATTTTTTCATATAGCATGTATAAGATTGCTAGATTGTAGAAAAAATATTATGTAACATGAGAAATGCTTTATTTGATAACAATAACAACCGAATATGTTATTGTTTTGTGAAAACGATTTTTACATTTGTCAATGAATATTTAATTGCCGTTTTCTTGGATCTGGTGGTTATTTTGTAATTTTGCTAGATAAATAGAAAAGTATTGGTTGTATATTATTCCTATTTATACATTTTGTCGACAAAACTTGTGCCATATAATTGATCTTGGTATAAATGTTTCCTTGAAACATCTATGTCTCAAGAATGGCTATAGATACAGCTTAGATCATAGCTGATGTGGATTCCGTCTCAAATTCTGGAGAAGATATAGGATATTTCTCCAATAATGTTCATATTCAGTTCCTCCTCCCCTACCGGTTAAAATTTGTCTTTAAAATGTCTATGTCTTGAAATTGGCAGTAGATTCAGCTCAGATAATGTCTGATATTAATTAAATACTAAATTCTAAAGGAGGTAAGGGAGCTCAAGAGGATTTCCAATTGTGTTTCTGGAGATGCCAATTCTGATCTTAAAATTTGCATTTTCCTTGAAAGATTTAACTTTTACGATCAGCTATAGAGCTTTGAGAAAAATTTATATAAAATCGAGATCAAATTCTAATTAGGACAAGGGAACAAGTTAAAATATACTTTAAAGCGCAATTTCAATTAAATCAAGTTTTACTTTAATCTAAAAAAAATAATAATATTTGACAACAAAAATAAACAAGTAATGCCGCCATAACAACTATCACTGTTAAAAAAAAGACACCAAATAACAATATTGGTAAATAACAACACATACCAACAACTCTGTATTATCCACAATGCACATCCTCATGGCTCGTCAAAAAACAGAGGCTAAAGTTTGACGAAACACAATACGTCTTAAATGTTGTAAATGTGGAAAAAGAGTGTTAAAAATTGAAAATAATAGAAAGAGATCAACTGGGTATGCTTAATGTCTTCAAATTAATTTCAACCTAAATTTATGACCAATTTATTAACTTATTATAGTCTTTCCAAGATAGTGTTCGCATTACTACAGCCTTTCCAAGATAGTACACTCAATAGTTCAGTGATTAGAATGGTCTATTTAGCCATAGATTGGTGTTTAAATTCCTCATTAAGACATTATTTTCAATAAACTATTTAAAACACAGATAATTTATATTTCAAAGAAATATAAACTTACGATTACCACCTTAAATGGACACACTGTTCTTAACATTTACTGGAACCAATTTGTTCGTGGTGATGTATATTATAGAATCCAATATATATATATATATATATATATATATATATATATATATATATATATATATATATATATATATATATATATATATATATATATATATATATATATATATATATATATATATATATATATATATATATATATATATATATATATATATACAATATAAAACTTGAAAAAATGCTACAATTTTGAGTGAATTGATCAAAAAGCCAAAAGCAAAAAATTTTATGTAATACAACTTGTAAAGCGCTATGCTGCAATTTTACATGTGTATACCTATATAAATTCCCAATTAGGACAAGTAGAAAAAGCGTCACTTATCTAGAAATTTTACGAGTACATTGCTACTTGTCCTATTTGGAAATTTATATATATATATATATATATATATATATGCCTTGTAACAGCTGCATGGTACTAGGCCTGTTAAATTTTGTTCTTACAGCCCGTGAATTTTCGAATTTTCTAACCATATTTGAATTTTTCACATTGCTCCATCTGTAAGGAGTGCACAGTTGTTTTTCACAGGTCAGTAGAGCGCCTTCTCAAACTTCAATGTGCACACCTAGAACAAAAATTTAGCTTCTATTTTGATGCTGGAAATTCTTACTAAAAATATTGTTCAAACTGCAGTTTGTTCCAGAGTCTTTTATTGTATTTAAGTGTCGACTTTAAACAGTATCGACTGACATTTATAGCTATATCTCCACCAACTACTTTTATTTTCGCCATGGAGTTCAGCCAGGAGTTTAGCACATCTGGAGAATACTTTAGAAAATATAATGTATGCGGTCCGGAGATAATATATCGTTATTGAAATAAAATAACAATTTTGTATTACAAATGAATAATGTACTGAGCTTATTTTAATAAAAATCTAATAATACAGTACAACTAAAAATACTCCATTTATAGAAAAAGCATCTACAAGAATAAACATTCCAATGCATAAGAATGTTATGTTTTAACTTTAAAAACTTTTAACAGAAAATTTTAACAAAATATTGCAAAGAAATAGCAGACAAATTAAATAAAAACCTTTAAATATTTGAAACATAAATAAACCTTGTATTGGAAATAAGTAACAAAATCCACTCTTTGTATCTTTCACCTTCTATTTCGCATCCCCTTTCACTGAGGCAACTTAGATTCTTCGCTTGTTCAAGAATAAAATGTATTATTTGCAATTCAACTACACAGAAAACTGTTTAAAGGAAAGATCTAAACAAGAAAATAGAACATCGTATATCCGAAAGTACAAAATAAAGAGATTAGAACGCCGTTATCGTTTTCAGAAGATTTTCCAAGTATTTTAATAGATTTCTAAAGTGTTTTCCACTTAAACTAAGTTAATAAAATGCACTTTATACCATTCATAATCAAGAATTTTGAAATATTACCTATACTGTATATAGCAGAGAAAAATATTGTACTCAATCGTAATTTTGGTGTAAAAATTAACAAGGGTTGCATTATTCATTTAATAATGCATCCGATGCAAAAGCAGAATAATAATTTCTTCAAAGTGTGATCTTTGATAGAACGTCTTCTCCGATTCTCCTGTACGCCATATGCTAAGTTTTATTTTAATACTTGACAATTAAACTTATGTCCAATTGAAAACTTATAGCAAAGTGGAAGAATTATTTCACCAAGTCCCTTTGTTGTCCCAACTTTTAAGAGGTTTTAGGAAATAATCAAATCCAAAAATTTTCACAAATGTTTTAGTAGGTCTTCTATATAGACTCTTTCCTTAGACAAAACACCTGAATTTTGAGAGCGTAATTTTTTGGAGTAAGCAAAATAATGAGCATAGATACATGCATATATTGCCACGCTTATCATATAATGATGCAGACAAATATCCGTAATTTGCATTATTCATTTAATAGTAAAAAAATTCAAGAATTTTAAGGTATAACTTCTGTAACACAGACATTTTTGCATTATTTTTTATTTGAAATAATTATTTTTCCTTATTTGAAAACATTTCACCAACTTTGAATGTGTTTAATTTAGATTACGAAATAGTTAGAAAAATTGTATTTATTTAAACAATAACGTATATTGTAGTGTATCAATGATATATATCATACGTGTAATTAACTAGAAGGAAACCTTAAGTATTTTATGCATAATAAGTACAATGTCCTTGATGCAAGCTAAATTTAATACGAAACATTTTCAATATGCACTAAAAATTTTTGAGGTAATTGATTGTATCGCGAGATAATAGTTCGCAGGGGTTATAAATGATATAAATCAAAATTGGGCATTATAAAATATTGTAATATTAACGTGTATGTTTTCAAATACAGAAGCAATTTCATTAAAGTAATTTGAAAATTTTCTTTCAATTTAGTTCCTCAATTTATATTATAATTTAATTTCAAAGAAACTAATACGTCCCATCTTATATATTTTGAAAAACACCAGTGTCCAACAGATTTTAAGGAAATTCCTTTGAGCATAGGTATGATCATAAAATATAACTTCACAATAATTTCTTCTCGGTGAACCTTTATCTCATCTTAATTTTAATGTGTAACTTACTAAATCAATATTCTAAACTTTAAAGCAAAGCATGCATAAGTTCAATTACAACACTACCATTTGAGATTGCATTTGGCTCAAAGTTTGCAGACTTAACTAAGCTTCCTTTCCTGCCCATGTTGAAATTTATCAGCCGAAAGAATGCTCCTTTTAAATCCTTATCGAAACAATAACTATATTACAGCAGTCATGAAACACTGTGCTAATGTGTCTAGGTATATCCCGTACAGTGTTACATCCTTTCCCGAGTGCAATGGAACTAACATTCTGAGCCGAACTCTTGCGCTCGTACTCTAGTCATACATTATTTCTTTTTCCCCCAAATCCATCCGATCTACACGAAGGTTTAAAGTATCTATGAATAAGATTAAGCACACAACTTTGATAGAAGGTCTTTTATTACACTTCTTATAAGACGTACAAAATGGAAAATGGCCAGAGCGCTTTCGAGCGCTAATCCGCTCTTCATCAGTGGCTACATGGAAAGTAAACTGATGAGGAGCGTATTAACGCTCGAATCCATAACAACTGTCCACTGATGAAGAGCCATAACAACTGTCCACTGATGAAGAGCCATAATAACTGTCCAGTGATGAAGAGCCATGACAACTGTCCACTGATGAAGATCCATAACAACTGTTCACTGATGAAGAGCCATAATAACTGTCCAGTGATGAAGAGCCATAACAACTGTCCACTGATGAAGAGCCATAACAACTGTCCAGTGATGAAGAGCCATAACAACTGTCCACTGATGAAGATCCATAAAAACTGTTCACTGATGAAGAGCCATAATAACTGTACAGTGATGAATAGCCATAACAACTGCCCACTGATGAAAAGCCATAACAACTGTCCACTGATGCCATAACAACTGTGCCATAACAACTGTCCACTGATGCCATAGCAACTATGCCGTAACAACTGTCCACTGATGTCATAACAACTGTGCCATAATGTAGTACAATATTTGTACTACATGTTACACTTCCAATTACAAATGCCAAGAAAGATAATCAGTTATCTAAATGCAGCAGAGGAAACCAATTGCAACACAATCATAGATGAACAGCGGTGATCCCCTTCTGCATCAACGACAAATGGGAGAGGTGGTATGAAACCAAAGGGGAAAAAAAGAGCCCCAAAATTTGTTCCAGAGAGTTCGGCAGACTTGAATTTTCGAACAAACGAACAACATGTCTCTTGGCTTTGTGCAAAAATATATACAGTGAGCATGCTAAAAGAAAACGTGGTTCAGAAGTGTGATGTGCAATAGAATCTTACAGCATAGTGTTTGCGCGAATAAGTGTTGAAAGGCAAGAAACCATAGGTATTTATGTATTTCACTTGTCACTAATTAGCATGGAAGGCACACAATTTTACGGTTATCAAATGATGAACAATTAGTTCGTACGAATCTATGTCATAATAATGAGTTCTTATATTTTAAACTAAAAGAACTATTTTGAGTTTCGGTAAATTAAAAGAAAGTGTCTAAATATATGTATCAATTATATATGTATCAATTATATGTATCAATTATACTATGGTCTTAAATACTAAATAAATTGGTCAATTTAGATAAGTGTGTTTATTTATATCTTGTGTTTTTGTCTCTCCGGCTTGAGAACCGGGAGTTTACATGCTCCACCCTTAGTGAAGGCATCAAAGGTAAGTCCAAGTATAGTAATTTTGATAAGGACACCTTTACCTTATTACACATAGCAACTGGCCACTGATGAAGAGCTTATTAACGCTTGAACGCGCTCTGGCCTTTTCCCATTTTGTACGACTTATAAGAAGTGTAATAAAAGACCTTCTATCAAAGTTGTGTGCTTAATCTTATTCATTTGAAATCAGACGCGATACCAACTTACTTATTTAAAGTATCTATTTGTACGACCCGGAAATGCCACCCAATTTAAACCGGAATCAAATGGGGGTGCTAACTGCAGAAACCGGATCGTCCTTCCTCTGAGTCACTACGCGGAAGGTCTTTCGGACTTACAGATTTATCGTGGCGTGCTTATGCTTCGCGTCGGCACGTGGATAGTTTTGTGTGGCGTTGACGATCGGACTATGCTTCTTCTCGAATGATCTTTTCGACATAACAACTGTACTGTCCCGGTCCAGTCAAACATTACTTCTGCCTTTCTTTATACCATGCCATCCGACAAACCAGTTACATATTGTGTACTCTCATCTTGGATTCACTATCCAAACTGACAATTGTTTCTACTGAACGGCGTGCCAGGGATAGTCCTTTTGGCAAAGCAAGCTATACGACCTATTGTTTTAGAGCGAAATACCACGAATTTGGCCTTTTATTTTCCCTATATACTATATAATGTATAAGGAAAATATTGTGACGGGGTCAAAAATTCGAATTCGAGTTTTCGACGGGAGAGCACATGTCAAGCATCACTGATCACGAATCAAACATTTTTGAGGTGATGTCTGTGTGTGTGTGAATGTATGTTTCAGTGAGACTGTGGAGACAATATCTCACGGACGAATAGAGCGATTCTAATGAAATTTGGTACGAAAATCACAATCCATGAATACTGGAAGCCTATTGTTTTTAAATGCAATCGAATGTTCAGAACGTCCCTAAATTTTTGAGTGAAATTTTGAAAAAGTCATCAAAAAATCAAAGCTTTTAATAAAGTTACGCAAATAGATATTTCTTATGTAATTTTTTCTTAGAAACCGATTGACATAAACTTTAGAACGCTAGCATACACCGTTCTCGAGATATTGCACATTTTTCAAATAAATTTATCAAAAAATCTCATAAATTAAAAAAAATATATTAAATTTCGAGAAACATGTTTACTTTTCATATGTAATATCATGCGATAAATTAGGTGACATCATTGTCGTGGATCTAGCTCATTCCATTCATGAAAAAATATACTTTGGGTAATACTTTTTAACTGAACGCCAACAGTCATTTTTCTGTTGTAAGAATAACTTATTTCTCTGTCCATAACGATTGGCGAGAATTTGGCGTCGAATTTTTTGGAATGTCGCCAACTTGGCGACTTTTTAAAATGCTACCAAATTCATGAAAATCTCGCCAAGTGGATAAAAATGACGCTAAATCAATGAAAATGACGACTAATTGACGAAAATTCAGTATCTTGGAAGGAATCGACTATAAGAATAACCTATTTTTTTACTGTAAAAGTAGTAAATTCATTGCATTATATAAGAAAAGTCATGTGCTACTCACATCAGATTTTTTAAACAGCTGTCATGCGTTTTACAAAAGAAAGGCGATAAAATGTTTCAAAGACTACACGTCAACAATAAATACATCGCTAGATGGAGAAAATAATTTTACATGGAAAATATAAATATTTTAGTATATAAGTATGGAAATATTTTAGTATATAAGTATGGAAATATTTTAGTATATAAGTATGGAAATATTTTTATGCATAATTTTTAACAGCAAAATTATCACGCCTTTTCCATAATACTACATTAAAACTCAAAATGTTTTCAAATAAATTTCAATATTTGAACTTAACAAATATTGCATAAAAATATGGAGCAAAGTTACCTTTCTTCTTATCTTTTCTTTTGTATGCAGCATTTCTTTTCAGTTTTAGCTTCATCCGGTAGAATCCATATTATTTGCAATTCAACTAAACAGAGATGTACTTAAATAAAGATGTATGCATGAAAATAGAAATTTGTTTATTTGGAAGTACGAAGTAAAGGGATTAGAACATCGTTTTCCATTTCACAAATCCTTAGTGTGAGCAATTTCTATGGAGCACTTATTTGCATTAATTGGTTTGGAATATCATAAATAACCTTATAAATGCAGATTCAGAACAGATCTGGTGAATATTCATGGTTTTAAGAAACTTTTTTGTGTTTTGCTACGGTTTACCAAACCTTTAATTATATAATTCAAAACTTCTGATGCGTCCATCATGTGACTTTCACTACAGAGTAACACGTTTCGATATTGTGAAAGTGAGAGGAGTTAATATAAATTAGGGTTTACCTTTTTCTCAACATCGCTAAAAGTAACAAGATTTGAAATTGCATATGTGAGAAATAACACACATTAGAACCTGAACTAACCTCTAGTGCTGAAAAGCAGCAATATTTTATATTTTTAGGGTGAAGAGAATAACACAAATTATAATTTGTCTTTAATTTGAATTTCCTGGAAATTAGCAATAATTTAAATTTTGGGGGTGAGAATATTGCCATAAAGCTTTCTGTTAAGTTGACATTACTGAAAAGTAACAAAATTTTATATAGTGGGGGTGGAGGGAATAAAAAAAATCAGAGTTTCCCTTTAATTTGATATTGCTGAAAAGTAAAAAAAAATATATTGCGGGGTGAAAGAAATAAAACAATTTAGAGTTTGCCGTTAAATCGTTATTGCTCAGGAGTAATAGTTAGAATATTATTCCTGCATGGCAATAGCATGCATATATGTTACATTATAAGGATGAGTTTTAGACAGAGCCATTAGATCTTAATCCACAAATGCTCAATAAAAAATCTGATGTGGGCAACACATGCCTTTCCTTATATAATGCAATGAGTTTACTACTTTTACAGTTAAAAAAATGTTATTCTTATAGTAGATACTTATATTCCTTCAAAGATATTGAATTTTCTTGAATGAGTCGTCATTTTCATTGATTTAGCGTCATTTTTATCCATTTGGCGAGATTTTCGTTAATTTAACAACATCTAAAAATGTCGCTAAGTTGGCGACATTCTGCTAAATTCGTCGCCAAAATCTCGTCAAGCGTTATGGACGGAGAAATAAGTTATTCTTACAGCAGATAAATTACTATTGGCGTTCAAATACAAAAGTATCACTCTCAAAGTGTCTTTTCTCGTGAATGGAACGAATTAGATCCACGAGAATGATGTCACAAAATTTATCGCATGATATTACATGTGAAAAGTGAACATGTTTCTTAACAGTTAATATTTTTTTTAATTTATGGGACTTTTTGATAAATGCATTTGAAAAATGTACAATATCTCGAGAACGGTTCACGCTAGCATTTTAAAATTTATGTCAATCGTTTTCTAAGGAAAAATTACATAAGAAATGTCTATTTGCGTAACTCTATTAAAGGTTTTGGTTTTTTGACAATTTTTTCAAAATTTCACTTGAAAATTCAAGAGGGTTCTGGACATTCGATTGTGTTTTAGAACAATAGGCTGCCAGTATTTAAAGATTGTGATTTTTGTAC
This sequence comes from Amaurobius ferox, assembly GCA_951213105.1. Taxonomy (NCBI): domain Eukaryota; kingdom Metazoa; phylum Arthropoda; class Arachnida; order Araneae; family Amaurobiidae; genus Amaurobius; species Amaurobius ferox. The sequence goes on from OX578144.1 coordinate 60,936,829, forward strand.
CAAATTTCATTGAAATCGCTCCATTCGTTCGTGAGATATCGTCTCCAAAGGCTCACTGACACACACACACATACTTTCACACACACACACATTACATAAGAAATGTCTATTTACGTAACTTTATTAGAAGTTTTGATTTTTTGACGATTTTTTCAAAATTTCACTCGAAAACTTAGGGGGTTCTGAACATTCGATTGTGTATAAAAGCAATAGGCTTCCAGTGTTTATGGATTGTGATTTTTGTACCAAATTTCGTTCGAATCAGTCCATTTGTTTGTCAGTTATGGTCCCCACTGACTCACTGACACACACACACACACACACACACACACTCACACACACATACTTTCACATACACACACGCGCACATACACACAGATATCACTTTAAAAATGTTTGATTCGTGATCAGGGTTGCTTGAAACGTGCTCTCCCGTCGAAAACTCGAATACGAATTTTCGATCCCGTCACAATACTTTCCTTATACATTATGTATATAAGGAAAGTAAAAATATATATTGTAATGGTTTTCTGTTGACGATTGTACTGTCTGGATAAGTTCATTTTCACTACATGTATACTTACTACTGAAACGCATTCGACCATCTGTTTATCTGCTAGATGCCTGTTCCTAGATTTAAAACGTGAAAAACGGTTGCAAAAAGGCGAGGTTGTTCTTAAATGACAGGTACGGATCTTGTAAATGAAGTTATTCTAGTGAAAATGAGAAGAAAATCAATATATATATTTAATTATTTTAAAAATTCCACCCTTAAAGCTAAAATTCTGAAACAAACCTTGGGCAGTTTAGTGATTAAAATCGTGAACCATTAACACAATAGAGCACTTGCTTTTACTTCCAGTTTAAAAGTCTTTGGTTTTTTTCGTTACTGTTTGTTGCAGGTTGTCTCTCTATCATGTTATTTCTGTTCGATCTGTCTTGCGTTATCTTACTGCCTTCTTTTCTTTTTTTTCCCTCTGTGGTTTTGTTCCTTCATTATCTCCTGTACCTTCTGGCCACTGATTGTTCAAGTTGTTGCTGTCCATTGGTTTATCCCAGGCTTGACTTTAAAAATCGGGAGTATTAGACTCCATATCTGTCGCTGGGAAATAACCAGTTCGAGAAATCCGGGTTTTCAGCTACCTTAGTCACTAATACATCTAGTCATAAAAGTTCTTTGTGAAAGTGTATGCATCATTTTCAGACTCACTGTCACCACATTTTATGCTCCTTGTCAGTATTTTATATGAAATGGCTAAGTTCCACTTCAAAATGTAATGTCACATGAGTGGATGAAAGCATGTCAACCTCAGTCTCACCAGTTACTGACCTCAGGTGATTCCATTAGTTGCTGACCTCAGGCGAGTACATCAGGTTGCGTTTTTTGTCGGTTCTGAACAAGAAGGCCTTCGAAAATAGTAAACCTGTAAACCGGTTAATTTTTGTATTCATGTTGTTCTTATTTATTGTGTTAATATTGCTATATTTTTGAGCTACTATTTGACGTGGTTTGTTGTCAAAGAACACAGCGTGTCTTAAATTTATAGCTCTTAGCATGAAAGTCATCAAGCAGAAAATTTGAAATAAAGAATAGATAGATTTTTAATTATCTGCTATTAACTGGCATTTATATTTAGACACTTGCTATTTGCTAGTGTGAATGTCGGATACTCAACATATCGAATACACCTCAGGAGTGTTTCAGAATTAGTAGACTTTTACTAAAAAGCGCTGTGTTAATCGCCAAAATTAAAAATATATTTTCTAAATATATTTTTCAAATTCACATTCTTCATTTTTATCGATTTATTTAAATCTTATTTATTAATTTCTAAATAAAGCAGAAATGCAAAACTTTTTTTTCTCCCTGTCTTGAAAAGCAACAATAAAAAGAAAACAATAAATTTGCATTATGTAATGTAATGTTTTTAACAAAATTTGTCGTAATTACTATTGCATAAACAACATGCTTGCATAATGAATTCATTTTCTATATTCTTCTGTATCAACAATTTTAAAAATTAAAATAATTAAATTTTTAAAATAAATAAAAGTGTTTCTTCAGGCGCGGTTTGGGGATAGAATAAAAACATTCTTTATTATTCCAAAGTTTAAGCTTCGATTATTTCAGAAATAGAGAGTGTATGAATTAGATTTTTTTTATGCATCGAAAATAGGATTAAATATATCTTGCCTCTATACCTGCTAAAAGTTTTTTTTTCATTGTTCTAAAACGGCATTGGTTTTGTTTTAGTAAAATGCATTTATTTGTATATAAGGAATTGATATTTTTGTTGGGTTGTTTTTTATAAGTTTTTGATGCAATTGATTACTTTTTTAACTTTATAATTGAGGAATTTTTGCCCATGTTTATTCAAGGGTCATTATAATATGTCAATATACGTTATTCCAATTATTCGCCTGTGACATAAAAAGAAAAATTCTGATCTGGACCGGAAATTAATTTAACTACAGGCTTAATTTCATTTTACATTATTTCATTATGTATATTAATTGAAACAAAATACATTTATTTTAATGCTCAAAAAGTAGATATGGAATGAATTACAATATGGATGCTTTCGCTTAGTATATACTAAGTAACATTGGAAATGTAAAAATATCAATGTTGGCATCATATCTCATTATTTCGACTGGAATTAATTTTTTATATGTGTACTTAAATATTGGTTTATATTTATTTATATTTATATATTTTTTCTATAGAAAACACTCCTAACCAGTAATAATTGTCTTAAACTGATAATAACTTTAATTCGACCCCATGATGCTCACTTGCTATGCAAACCCGGCAATGTCTAAGTGTCCTTTGGGGGCTCAGGCTCATTATACGTGGTGACACGGACATATGAATAAATAGCAATCTTCTACCTTCGACTTTGTTGGCACTTTATCATGTCCAACGATTTCTTTAACATCCACCAGATGCCACCACCACAACACTATGACAAAGTATTAGCTAGCTTCTTCCCTTATAACACAGTACCTAAAAGTAGTTATACAACTTATTCTAAGCACTGCACATACGATATTATTACAACGTATCCATTGGAATCATGGGTGTGTGCTCAGTATACAATAATGAGTCTCCATTTCTGCATAGCTAACACGTTTATTCATAAACACAGCGTAAACAGTAACAATATACTGTAAACCAGTGCATACCGAAATTGCTGCTAAGTCAAACATGCGAGTTCTCAAGAGTTACAGAATTAAAAGTGTACCGTGTGCATTTTTAAAGTACACGAAGAACAGCTTAATTATCGTTCGCATACATACATTCAAATCAAATTCACCTGTGGCTGCGTACTCCGAGTGAACATGCACACACACACATGCTTTCATCCCACTCTATGATTCAAACACCTCAGACCGAAATCGGCTGCAGAAGGTACACGAAAACGCTTTTTGACATAAATTGAAATACAACTTTCTCCTTCTGCGAGGTAAACTACAATTTAATTTTTCTTTTTAATTGGAATAGGAATATTGTTAAGATATAAATCTTTCACTTTTTCCAATGCGTAGTGGAATATGTTGAATAATATAAGTGCACATCTGACATGAAGCTATGAGACCAGAAATAGATCTCACATTTGATGAGACACTTTTATGTATGAAATTTATGGTGGCCAAAACGGTAGACAAAGCTTGTAGTCTGGCTGGCACCAAAGTTTATCACTCCGTGAACCTGAAGGTCCGAAGACCATAAATTAAGGGGTGCCATACCAGAGGGGCTGAACTGGGCCTTACGAAATGTTGTTGTTGAAACCCAGACCGTCCGACCTACCAGAAAGGTGTAAGGTAACTGTTTGGACGGTCGGGAAGTGCCACCCAATTTAGACCGGAACCCAGTGGGGGAGGCATCCACAGGGACCGTACCCTCCTTCCCCTACCACCAACCTCTCGGAAGGACTTTCGGACCCACATGTTTAACGTGATCGTACTCCGCATGAACACGGCGGCAGTTTTGACAGCGGCTGGAATCGAACCCGGGCCTACCGAGTGCAACTCCAGCGCGCTAACCAATGGGCTACCGCGCCCTGGCCTTACGAAATGTGGAATGGTGCCATTGGGTAAAGGAGTAACCAATAAGCGCCAAATGGAAGTAAAGGCGGAGTTACCCCCCCACACACACCGAGGGAACCATAGCCTGTGGCCCCAGAACGACAGCAGAAACGATCAAGATGTTGATTTAAGAGCAGACTAGATAAGACATTAATTGAATTTTGACTTAGAAGCATGCCAGCAGAAACGATGAAGACTTGGAACAGATAACTTCGACATTATGACTTGTGCAGATACTACAGCGATGAATTGATATACTAAGAGAATGAAATAAGTGCGAGTGCAGAGTTACAGCAGACAATATGTTCAACGAATTTACTTGTTGGTGCATTACACCAAGAGTTAATGCTGTAAATGAACGATATTAAATACAGATGTTGACAAAGTCCAAGACAGACTTGAAAGTATGTGCCCATTAAAATGATATCCGGTCATAACCAATATTTGGATTTTCCGTTTTGGTCACACACATGTCCCCTCCGCTGAAATAATATAATTAAATAGTGTAATTGAATTTAATTAAGATTTATGTTGTCAATAAATGTGTTATTGTTTAAGTTTAAATGGTGTGATCAATTTAGCATTTTATTAATTAATTATTCCTTTACAGGACTCACACGAAAAGTAAAATAATTGGAGGGTTTTTAGTGGCACAACTAGCAATGTACAATTAAATACTAAATCCACTATATGAGAATTAACGGCCATGTCATCTTAATGCATTAATATGTAAAACTTTAAGTTGCTATTTTCGGTTGCCACAGAAACATTTAACCTTTTTTTAACACTTTACGACATAGTTGAAAAGTGTTTATGACTTTGTTCATTCTGTCTGTCTGTCCGTTAGCACGATAACTGCCTTACAAATGACTTTATCAAAATTAAATTTTAGTATGTTGTTCAGACTGTCTGTGGGACCTATGGGAATATAAATGAATAATAACACCCAATTAGTTTTAGATTGAACCCGGGTTGAAAAAATGAAATATATTAAATCCTATGGGACCTAATTTTTCAAACATTTTTAAGCAAATTTAAAATTCACAAATTGATTCGAAAGTTTTAGGAAATATACAAGTTATCTCATAAAAATATAAAAAAATTTCATCAAAATATAAATGGTAGTGTTTTTAATAAAAGTTAAAATAATAATTATGCCTATATCATATGAAGAGATCATATGACCCACTTCAAAATAAAATATGGCATCCATCCTGTATCAAAATCGTGATTTTTAAAGTTATTTTTAATTCATATTTAGTGCTGCATTCGTCCTAAAACCGCTGTATTTTTTTATTTTTCTCTCTGTATCTATATACTGTGACAACGCAATTACAATATTTGTGAGTTTAAATGATCATTAAACTTTGATTATTTCTACAACGAAGCCAAAGTTTTACTTATTTAGAATGACAACATTAAGATGTAGGATGAGTTGTATAACACTTGCTGAATTTTTTTAAGGCAAAATTATTTAGTTCTGGAGTCTGCTATATTGTTGATATGAATAAAATATTCCTTGATTTTACAGACAATTTTGCAGTAGACATTTTCGATGAAGTTTTACGCGTAGAGTTAAATTACTTTTACCTCTATGGCTTTAAGTTTTTAAGTAAAATAAATTATTGTAGTACTGTGATGAATGAAATAATGTCTGAATCAAATATTTACTGCTTTTACAGAGCCAGGCGATATATATTTCGATGACGTCATTTGAATGAAGTTCATTTTTTTCAATGAAGTTTTAAGTTTTAAAATATAATAAATTATTGTAGCATTGCGATAATTTTAAAAATATTCCCGCTAAATGTATTGCATTTTAGAGATGTTAAAATAAAATTTCATTGCAGTTGGAAAGTGTTTCGTAGTCAATGCTTTTTGTATGATTGAACATTCTTGTTTCTTTTTTATACGCAGAAATAAAACGAAACTTTATTAAAAGATAAAATATGTTTTGGTGGTGTAAGAAATATTGTACCAAAGTTGCTTTAATTGTCTTCCGTGTTAGATTTCTATTGAGATGCGCAATTATGGTTTGTACTTAATGACTAAAATTTACAACACTTTGGCATTATAATATTAATTTATTCTTCAATTTTTAACACTTTACAACAAAGTTGAAAACTGTTTATGACTTTGTTCATTCTGTCTGTCTGTGTGTCTGTCTGTCCTTTAGAACTATAACTGCCGTAAAAATGACTTTATCAAAATGAAATTTTAGTATGTTATTTAGACGGTCTGTCGGACCTATGGAAATACAAATGAATAATATTACCCATTTAGTTTTGGATTGAACCCGGGATGAAAAAGTGAAATACATTGAACCCTATGGGACCTAATTTTTCAAACATTTTTTTAAGCGAAATTAAAATTCACAAATTGCTTCGAAAGTTTTAGAAAATATTCAAAATTTCCTATAAATTATATAAAAAAATTTCAGCAAAGTTATATTCAGTAGTTTTTTAAATAAGAATGAAAATAATAATTACACCTTTTATATGAAGCGATCACGTTGACCATTATATGAAGAGATCACTTAACCCACTTCAAAATAAAATATCGCATCCAGCGTGTGTCAAAATCGTGATTTTTAAAGTTCTTTTTACGTCCTATTTAGAATCGTATCCGTTCTAAAACCGTTTCATTTTTGCTTAAATTCTGTGATCTACATACTGAAACAACGCAATTACAATATATTTGAGTTTAAATGCTCATCTAAATTTGATTATTTCTACAGCGGAGCCTAATTTTCACTTATGGAAAATGTAAACAGCAAAATATGTAGAATGAGTTGCATAACAATTGCTGCATTTCCTTAACGTAAAATTATTTAGCTCATGGATTCTGCAAAATAGCTGATAGGAATGAAATATTCATTGATTTTACAGAGGCAAGGACGATTTTTTCGATGAAATTTAGAGTTTAATTACTTGTACCTAAGCATAGAGTTTAATTACTTGTACCTCCATGGTCTTAAGTTTTTAAATAAAATAAATTATTATATATTTTAAATAAAATAAATTATTAAATTAGGTATGAAATGAATGGAAAAATGTAAATAGATGAATTGCTGCTTTTATAGAGAGAGCCAGGCGTGTTATATTTCGGTGACGTCATTTGGATAAATTTCAGTTGTTTTCGATGAAGTTTTCAAATATAATAAATTACTGCAGTATTATGATAATTTAAAAAATATTATCGAGGGATTTATCGCATTTTAGAGATGTTTTCACCAGGCAATTTATATTTCAATACCTTCATTTGAATGAAGTTCATTTTTTTCGATGAAGTTTTAAGTTTTCAAATATAATAAATTAATGTAGTATTGTGATGATTTTAAAAATATTTCCGAGGAATGTATCACATTTTAGAGATGTTTAAATAAAATTGCATTGAAGTTGGAAAGTGTTTCATAATCAATGCTTTATGCATGATTGATCTCTCTTGTATATTTATATTTAAATAAGTAGCTTTTCCGTGCTACACGTTCGCTACGCAGTCACCTATGTGCTATTGCTACTGATCACATCGGACCACGGGGCAGAATGTTCACAATTTATTAGTTTAAAAAGCAGATTTCATAATAAATAGCTGTGATAAAGTAGTAAACGCTGTAAGCGACTCTGCCTCTAGTGAGTTCCTTATTATTTCTTTTCACATTTATCTGAATTTATCAACCCTTGTTTCCCATGATGCATAAATAGAAAACAAAGGTTTATAGGAATTACAAGCATGAGTGGAGCTTTCAATCGCATAAATATTTTTATAATTTAAATTAAAATATAAAAATAACTTAAAGTACATTCGTTAATTAAATAAATTTTCAAATCAAATAAATTGTTGTGTAATGAAAGCAAAAAAAAAAATGTTACCATTTACACGCACTTGAATATGTTTCGTTTTATAAATATATCTTATTATTCAATTCTGAGACCATTTTGGAACAAAGTTAAATAAAATCGATGTTTTTAGTAAAAACTGGTTTATACACCGGGAATCATTCATTCATGTATAAAACGCGGTATTGTTGAACGCGTCAGATAGCTTGGGGAATTTAGGAAATTTGATGCTGTGCGCTTTCGTAATGGAATTTAACTTGCAAAGAAATGTTGGATTTTAAAAATACGTTTAAATGCCAAATTAACAGTCAGTGATGAATGTGTATATTTTGAGACGTTTAATTTAAGATTATATATCAAATAAAGTTTATATTTTTCTTTTTTAGTCACACTACTTATTTTTACAAGGGATTCAAGGAGTTTAAATGTTGAAAATGGAAGAGTTGTTTCACTTTACATAACCTGGGAAATAAATTTGTTATACTGAACATTACATATGTATTTGTTTTTATACATGTGTATCTGTTTTTTCCTCGTTATTTTATATTTTGCGCAGTTTATTATATGAACAGGTACTTTCCGAAATCAGCACCAGGATGGTTGCGTGCTAAAAAGTTCTTCGCTTTTAATTACTCTGAGTTGTCTCTGTCAGGTGACTGTTAAATTGCTAAAATCGTACGATACAATCCAAAACGGAGATATATACTTGTGAGACCAGGATGCATTTATGCAGTTGAGATTTATACGATATGTACAACGAAACAAAACGCAGACTCATGGGTGCCATTTTATGATCCGAGATGTCATGATCCGCCCCCCCCCTAATAAATTCACTTTACATAAATCGCAGTTATGGTTAGGGCAAAATATCCTTCGGGACAAGGCTTAAACCAAGTAGCACTTGATAAAAAAGTTGCCAGTCAAGAAGTGTTGCTATATCGTACTGAGGAGAAACAAATAAAGATACGAAGTGCGTAACTCGACCTTAGGCAAAATGATCTGACAACAAGGAGGGAATTCTGAAGATATTCGGTGAATTGAGAGGCAAGGGATGTCGAAGAGTATTTTGTTAAGTAAAATTGGAGGGCAGAATATGCACAAGCGCGTTTGATAGGCAATGACTGTCCTGTAACGTAAATAATATTCAGGCAATGAATGTCCAACCAAGAGAGCGTTTCATTAGCAATGATGGTGCAGAAGCGTTGAGATATAAGAATATGTAGTGGTTATGTTGAAATTTGAGAGTGGTAGAAAAGAGAAACCTGACCTCAAAATGTCAGAAAAAGCAGCGGCCAATTTTTCAAGCATGATGGGCAACAGAACGACAAATGGAAGCAAATCTGCATATATATTAGGTCAGATATATGATTTTAGGTATAATATAAAAACCTGGTGTCATACGGGCATTGTTTCCTCCTTGAAAGTTTAATGCGATCAATGTAATTTTAGCCTTAATAATAATATGCGTTAGAAAATAATTTATTTTAAAAGTTAAAAATGCGGAATTCAATGTGTAGTATGTTAATTAATGATTATATTTTAGGAACTCGTGTAAAGAAAAAATAATGGATTGTTGCGGGTTTTTCAATCATGTGTTAATGTCTTTCTCTTGTTTGTTCACCACAATACTTACCAAATAAACAGTAGTGTACTCTGTTATACACCGGTATCTGTTTGTTGTTAAATATAAACACCAAAATAATTAACGCTTTTAACGGAGTTATTTATAATTACGTTAAAAGTCAATTGGATTACTGTTTTGACAGATTAAAACAAGTATATAACTTTTAAGGCTACCTTAAGGAACGCAAACATAGGGAAAGTAGCAGACTTTAATTGTTTCATGAACTTAACTCGGCCGTTATAATAAACAGTCAGCAGCCACCCACCTGAGCACACGGTCCGAGCAGCTCCATCAAGACAATTTGTAACAAGAAAGATCAATCATGCTTAAAGCGTTGATTATGAAACACTTTCCAACTTCAATGCAATTTTATTTAAACAAGTCTAAAATGCAATACATTCCTCGGTTATATTTTGAAACTTATCACAATACTGCATTAATTTATTATATTTGAAAACTTAAACCTTCATCGAAAAAAATGAACTTCATTCAATTGACGGCATTGAAATATAAATTGCCTGGTTTAAACATCTCTAAAATGTTATCCATTCCTCGGTAATAGTTTTAGAATTATCATAATACTACGATAATTTATTATATTTAAAAACTTCATCTAAAACAACTGAAATTAATTCAAATGACGTCATAGAAAAAATAACACGCCTGGATCTCTCTATAAAAACAGGATTTCATTCATAACTTTCTCCCATTCATATCATTCACTTATATTCACAATACTATAATAATTTATTTTATTTAAACATTTTGTTTAAGACCATAGAGCTACAAAAAATTAAACTCTATGCTTGAAACTTCATCGAAAAAAATCGTCCTTCTCTTTATGAAATCAATTAATATTTCATTCAAATCAGCCATGCAGACTCCATGGACTAAATTATTTTGTGTTAAAAAAATACAGGAATTCTAATACAACTCATTCTATATATTTTGCTGTTTACATTTTACATAGGTGAAAAATAGGCTTAGTTGTAGAAATAATCAAATTTAGATGAGCATTTAAACTCAAATATATTGTCATTGCGTTGTTTCAATATGTAGATTCACAGAATTTAAGCAAAAATAAAGTAGTTTTAGGACGGATACAACACTCAATATGAATTAAAAAGAACTTAAAAAAATCACGATTTTGAAACAAGATGGTTGCCATATATCATTTTGAAGTGGGTCATGTGATTGTTTCATATCATGGTCACGTGATCGTTTCATATAAGAGGTGTAATTATTATTTTAATTTTTATTTAAAAAACTATTGAATATATTTCGCTGAATTTTTTTTTATATATTTTATGGAACAATTTGAATATTACCTAAAATTTTCGAAGCAATTTGTGAATTTTAAATCCGCTTAAAAATGTTTGAAAAATTAGGTCCCATAGGGCTCAATGTATTTCATTTTTTTGACCCGGGTTCAATCCAAAACTAATTGGGTAATATTATTCATTTATATTCCCATAGGTTCTACAGACCGACTGAACAACATACTAAAATTTCATTTTGATTAAGTCATTTTTACGGCAGTTATCGTGCTAACGGACAGACAGACAGACAGCCAGACAGAATGAACAAAGTCATAAACACTTTTCAACTTTGTTGTAAAGTGTTAAAAATGCTTCCATAACAAAGCGTTTTCGACAGTTATCGCCAATCTATATGATAAACCCCGTCGAAATAAGCCACTGAGCTAAACCTTACTAAGTCTCGTCGACCCACGCGTCACATTTTGCTTACCATTGTCTCAAAACTTTAATTAAATCTTAATGGCACTTCTGCATTTCTATCTATTATCCTGTTTCATTCATTCGACTTTATAATTCTGTTTTCTGATCCTCAGTATCGTCACCATGAACATCTAAAATGTCCAATTACTTCTTCCCCATCATTCACCATGTGTTGTATGTAATTTGTAATTGATTTGTGAGTGTCTTATCGGTACTGTGTTTACTCCGAATTATGTGTAGAAGTAATTGGGTTTCCTTGGAGATCCTTTCTTACAAAGTGCTAGATCCCTTGAATGTTTATGGAAGAATAAGATAGTATTTTAGCATTGATTATACATATAAGTGCAAATCTTCCTTTCTATAATTTTGAGTATGGTAATCCATCTGAGAATTCATAGTAGCCGGTAACCCGAACTTTTTCAATATAAGTTCAGTTAGGTTTTAACAGCCACAAACCCCTATGGGTATGTTGGCTAGTTTTGGAAAGCACTGGAGCTTTCTTCATTTCTCTTACTTTCAGAGGTACGTTCTTCTTCTAAAGATTTTTATGAAGAGTATATATTGAAGCCATCGTTCCATTAGGACATAGATGTCGTAATACGGATTAAATTGAATTGTTAAATAGGTAGGTATTTTGAGAACAGGTTCTGCTATCTTGTGAGTTGGTTACACATTCAATTGCTATTTCATATGTTGTTTTGTTATCTTGTCGTCATTGTTTGACAGTTGTTTTGTCTTCTTGTTATCATATTTTGACAGTTGTTTTGCCATCTTGTCATCATCTGTTGACACTTGTGTTGTCATCTTATAAGACAGTGACTTGACTTCATTCAGAGAGAAAGAATGATGTATAAGTTCTATGACACAATGTTTTTAATATTGAATTGGCCCTTTCTCGGATAACAATATGCAAAACTACCTTTCAAAGAACATAATTAACTTATACTTCACGAAACTCAAAATTAACAATTATCAAAATTGATAGCATCCGCAAATAGCAATATAACCCATATAATAAAATATTTTAATAATTAATTTATCAATTAGCCGTCATTTTGTCATTTTTACAAATATGGCGATGTTTTTGTTAATCTGAAGCAAAATATAGTCAAATTGGCGATATTTTGTTTAATAAGTCGCTAAGTTCACCAGATTGATCACCATGCGTTACAGATAAATGAAGACAATAGCTTTTTTCATATATAAATGACGACTTGCGAATTATTAGGTTTCAAATTACGAACACAAAACTATTACCGACAGTTTTTGCTCTTGCGAATGGAAAGAACTACAGACTCTAAATACAGGTTGAACAATGCTAATTTATATGGTAAGCAAGGGGGGAAAAGGTCACACTTTCCGAACCATAATTAAATTACCTTTTAGAAATAACTTAAAAAAAGGTATCGGTTTATATACTCACTGTTCCGCAATAACACTTTCACAATTTTTTGACAGAGAGACGAAGATAATTTTGTTATGAAAGTATAAAATATGCATACGGTGCATCAAAACGAGATAACTTTTTATTAAAACACGAGGATAAAGTTTACTACATGCTTTATTGTATCTTTTTGTGGTAAACAAGAGTTTAAATTGTTTTTGTGATCATATTGTCTCGAGATTACTTAATTGATAATACATCTTGACGAATCAGACGATTATACAGTGGACAGCACATGACTGCTATTTCAAAGTACTCATTTAACGTCTATTCCAAATAACTCTAAATTGACAATTATCGATGTTAAGAGCAACAGCAATAAATAACGTAGTCCATAAATTAAAATATTTTAATAATTAATTCTGTAATTTGGTTTCATTTTCGGTCCAGCAATTTTGCAATTTTGACGATGTTTCGTCAATCTGGAGACAAATAAAGCCAAGTTAACGATATTTTGCTAAGTGAGTCAGCAAGCTCATCACATTTACCGCCAATTGTTACCGACAAATGGGGAGAAGTAGATTTTTTATATATAACTCACTGGTGGTAAATTGTTAGCAAACTTTATTGAATTATTGAAACTATTAAGCAAAGTATCTTCTTGCGTGAATGGAAAAAACTAGATCCACAAGAACGATGTTAACAAATGTATCGCATAATATTACATATAAAAAGAACACATAATTTACAATAATTAATATTTTTTAAATTTATATGATTTTTTTTATAAATGTATTTTGAAATGTGCAATATTTCGAGAACCCGTTCTTGCTTGTTTTCTAAAATTTATGTAAATTATTTTTTATTTGAAATTACAAAAGAAATGATTATTTTCGTAGCATTATTGATGGTTCTGATTTTTTGTTAAATTTTCAAAATTTCATTGAAAACTTTGGAGATCTTCGATTGCGTTTAAAATCAAAAGACTTTCAGTATTCACTAATTGTGACTTGAACCAAACTGACCAAACTTGCTGACACTTGTCGACCAAAATCTAATCAGCATCAGAATGACCCACAAGATACTTATCTACCGATTTTTGTGAAATACTGTATATTAGGTTTTCAGCTAGAGAGGATACAAGCTTTTGCGGGCAATTTCGAAAAAAGGAGGTTTCTGTTTTAACTAATCGCACCAAAAAGTAATCAGCACCAGGGTTACATCCAAGTGACTTACCTGCCAAATTTTATGAAATTCGGTCCATCAGTTTTTGAGTTAGAGTGGATACAGACATTGCACAGACACACAGACAGACACAAACTCAGACGTCAGGCTAAAAACAGTTTTTCGTATTCTCGAGGTCTCGAAACGTATAGATTCGTCGAAAACTCGAGTTGCGATTTTCGACATGATTCCAATACTTTCCATACATTACCATGTATTGCAGGGAAAGTAATATGCACAAGGTGTCTCAAAACGAAATAACGTCTTATTAAAACATGAAAGCTAAGTACATGCGTTTAATTTATTACTTTTCCTGCAATACATGGTAAGGTATAGGGAAAGTATTAGAATCATGCCGGAAATCGCAACTCGAGTTTTCGACGGATCTACACGTTTCGAGACCTCTAGAATACGAAAAAACCATTTTTAGAGTGACCTCTGTGTTTGTGTGTCTGTGTGTCAGTCTGTGTGTCTGTGTGTCTGTCTGTGTGTCTGTGCAGATTTTGTATCCACTCTAACTAAAAAACTAATAGACCGAATTTCACAAAATTTGGTAGGTAAGTCACTTGTGGGCCAGTCTGGTGCTGATTAGATTTGGGTACTATTCGGGAAAAAAGAACCCGCTTTTTTGCGAAATGGCCCGGAAAAGTTTGTATTTACTCTAGCTGAAAAACTAATGGACCGAATGTCACAAAATTCGGTAGATGAGTCACATGTGGGTCACTCTAGTGCTGATTTTATTTTGGTACGATTCGGAATGAAACAACCTGCCTTTTTTTTTGCAAAATGGCTCGCAAAAATCGTCAAAATCTAAACTAAAAAGCTACGTATGCTCAAATATATCCATTAAATGCTTGTTTTAAACATTATGTTTAACGAAGAAAAGAATAAGACCAACCGCAATACATTTGAGCTAGCCGTTCTCGAGATATATTAGTGTTTTTCATATTTTCTCCAAGGCACCTTTGAAAATAAGTCCAGTTATCAAACGAGAACGAAAATTGAATTAAAAGTGAATTAAATTTAATTAAAATAAAGAGAACGTGGATATAAATCTGCAGGGAAAGTCATGTGCTGCCCACATCAGATTTTTTTTGTCGTAAACAAAAATGTGGGTTATTTTTGTGATCATAATGGTCTATTTAAATGGCGCTACCGTGACGAAAAGGCGATAATAAAAAAAGTAAATTCATACGGAATCCTGGCTACTCTCCAAGAACGTGTGATGGTATCCAGATGAGGCCTGATCTATGCGAATTTATCAGCCTAGATAACTGGGACACAGTTATAAGAACTTTAATTAAATTTCTTTTTAAAAGTATTTTAATAATTGTGTCGATTTATGGACTGACTCTCTAAGATAATTTCAAGATATTTTGGCTTCGGAACAAAGATAATGTTGTTATAAAAGTATAAAATATGCATAAGGTGTCTTAAAGCGAGATAACAATTAATTAAAACATGAGGATACAGCTAACTACATAAGTTTATTTTATCTTTTTCGCATCAAGTACAAATTTGGGTTGTTTTTACTTTCCCTGCAATGCATGGTAATATATAGGGAAAGTATTGGAATCATGCCGGATCTCGCAACTCGAGTTTTCTACGGATCTACACATTTCGAGACCTCTAGAATATGAAAAAACTATTTTTAGCGTGACGTCTGTGTGTGTGTCAGTGTGTCTGTCTGTGTGTGTGTCTGTGTGTCTGTCTGTGTGTCTGTCTCTCTGTCTGTCTGTGCAGATTTTGTATCCACTTTAACTAAAAAATTAACTGACCGAATTTCATAAAATTTGGTAGGTAAGTCACTTGTGGGCGAATCTGGCGCTGATTAGTTTTGGGTACGATTCGGGATAAAAGAACCCGCATTCTTTTATGAAATGGGACGCAAAAGCTTGTATCCACTCTAGCTAAAAAACTAATGGATCGAATTCCACAAAATTTGGAAGGTATGTCAGTTGTGAGAAACCCTGGTGCTGATTAGATTTTGATATGATTCGGAAAAAAATAACCTGCGTTTTTTGCAAAATGGCTCTCAAAAATTGCCAAAATCTAAAATAAAAACTACGTATGCTCAAATATATCCATAAAATGCTTGTTTAATATGTAATTTTTGACGAAGAAAAAAATGAGACCAACCCCATTACACTAGGAATAGCCGTTCTCGAGATATTTTAGTTTTTTCGTATTTTCTCTACGTCACCTTTGAAAAGAAGTCCAGTTATCAAATGAGAACGAAAACTTAATTAAAAGTGAATTAAATTTAATTAAAATAAAGAGATCGTGAACATAAGTCTGCAGAGAAATTCATGTACTGCCCACATCAGATTTTTATTTTCCTTGCAATACATGGTAATGTATTGGCAAAGCATTAGAATCATGCCGAAAATCGCAACTCGAGTTTTCTACGGATCTACACGTTTCGTGACCTCTAGAATATGAAAAAACTATTTTAGCGTGACGTCTGTGTGTGTGTCTGTGTGTCTGTGTGTGTGTCTGTGTGTGTGTCAGTGTGTCTGTGAGTCTGTGTGTCTGTATGTCTGTTTGTGAAGATATTGCATCCACCCTAACTAAAAAACTAATAGACCGAATTTCGTAACATTTGGTAGGTAAGCCACTTGTGGACGAATCTGGTACTGATTAGTCTTAGGTACGCTTCGGGATAAAAGAACTTGCCTTTTTTTTGCGAAATGGCCCGCAAAAGTTTGTATACACTCTAGCTAAAAAACTAATGGGCCGAATTTCACAAAATTTGGCAAATAAGTCACTTATGGGACACTTTTGTGCTGATTAGATTTTGGTTTGTTTCGGAAAAAAATAACTTGCCTTTTTTTGCAAAATGGGCCGCAAAAATTGCCAATCTCTAAAATAAAAACTACGTTTGCT
Organism: Amaurobius ferox; assembly: GCA_951213105.1. NCBI lineage: Eukaryota > Metazoa > Arthropoda > Arachnida > Araneae > Amaurobiidae > Amaurobius > Amaurobius ferox. Next base: position 60,953,614 of record OX578144.1, read on the forward strand.
CAAATATATCCATTAAATGCTTGTTTAATACGTAATTGTTAACAAAGAGAAGAATAAGACCAATCCCATTACACTTGGTCTAGCCGTTCTCGAGATATTTTAGTTTTTTCGTATTTTCTCTACGCCACCTTTGAAAATAAGTCCAGTAATCAAATGAGAACGAAACTTGAATTAAAAGTAAATTAAATTTAATTAAAATAAAAAGAACGTGAATATAAGTCTGCAAGGTAAGTCATGTGCTGCTCACATCAGATTTTTGTAATTATAATCATTTGTCTTCTTAAATGATCCTACCGTGACAAATCAGACGAAAATAGAACAAGAAAGATCAATCATGCTTAAAGCATTGATTATGAAACACTTTTCAACTTCAATGCAATTTTATTTAAACATGTCTAAAATGTAATACATTCCTAGGTAATATTTTAAAACTTCTCACAATACTACATTGATTTATTATATTTGAAAACTTAAACCTACATCTGAACTTCAATCAAATGACCGCATTGAAACATAAATTGCCTGGTTTAAACATCTCTAAAATGTGATATATTACTCGGTAATAATTTTAGAATTATCATAATACCATGATAATTTATTATATTTAAAAACTTCATCAAAAACAACTGAAATTCATTCAAATGACGTCATGGAAAAAATAACACGTCTGGCTCTCTCTAAAAAAGCCGCATTTCATTCATAAATAATTTCCCATTCATGTCATTCATCACAATACTATAATAATTTATTTTATTTAAAAATTAAGACCATGGAGCTACAAGTAATTTAACTCTATGCTTAAAACTTCATCGCAAAAAACCGTCCTTCTCTCGGTAAAGTCAATGAATATTTCTTTCATATGAGATATGCATGAGCTCCATGAGCTAAATTCTTTTGCGTTAAAAAAATACAGCAATTCCTACACAACTCCTCCTACATATTTTGCTGTTTACATTTTACATAAGTGAAAAATAGGCTTCGTTGTAGAAATAATCAAATTTGGATGAGCATTTAAGCTCATATATATTGTAATTGCGTTGTTTTAGTATGTAGATGCACATAATTTAAACCAAAATAAAGTGGTTTTAGGACGGATACAACACTCAATATGAAATAAAAAGAACTGCAAAAATCACGATTTTGAGACAAGATGGATGCCACATATCATTTTGAAATGGATCACGTGATACTTTCATATTATGGTCACGTGATCGTTTCATAAAAGAAGTGTTATTATCATTTTAATTTTTATTTAAAAAACTACTGAATATATTTCGCTGAATTTGTTTTTATATATTTTATGGAACAATTTAAATATTACCTAAAAATTTCGAAGCAATTTGTGAATTTTAATCCGCTTAAAAAATGTTTGAAAAATTAGGTCCCATAGGGCTCAATGTATTTCATTTATTCAACCCGGGATCAATCCAAAACTAATTGGGTGATACTAGTGACTCCAAAACTAATTGGGTCCTACAGACCGTCTGAACAACATACTAAAATTTCATTTTGATTAAGTCATTTTTACGGGAGTTATCGTGCTAACGGACAGACAGACAGACAGACAGAATGAACAAAGTCATAAACAATTTTCAACTTTGTTGTAAAGTGTTAAAAAGTAAATTCATACGGGATCCTGGCTAATTTCCAAGGCCATGTGATGGGATCCAGATGTGGCCCGAACTATGCAAATTTATCAGCCTGTATAACTGGGACACATGTGTTCAAACTTTAATTAAATTTCTTTTTTAAATTATTATCAAGTAGTGTGACATGGTCTGATATTTAACACTTTACAACAAAGTTGAAAAGTGTTTATGACTTTGTTCATTCTGTCTGTCTGTCTGTCTGTCCGTTAGCACGACAACTGCCGCAAAAATGACTTAATCAAAATGAAATTTTAGTATGTTGTTTAGACGGTCTATAGGACCTATGGGAATATAAATGAATAATATCACCCAATTAGTTTTGGATTGAACCCGGGTTGAAAGTTGAAAAAATGGAATACATTGAGCCCTATGGGACCTAATTTTTCAAGCATTTTTTAAGCGTATTTAAAATTCACAAATTGCTTCGAAAATTTTAGGCAATATTCAAATTGTTCCATAAAATATGTAAAAAAAATCAGCGAAATATATTCAGTTGTTTTTTAAATAAGAATTAAAATAGTAATAACACCTCTTATATGAAGCGATCACGTGTCCATGATATGAAACGATCACATGACCCACTTCAAAATGATATATGGCATCCATCTTGTGTCAAAATCGTGATTTTTAAAGTTCTTTTTAATTCATATTGAGTGTTGTATCCGTCCTAAAACTACTTTATTTTTGCCTAAATTCTATGCATCTACATACTGAAACACCGCAATGACAATATATTTCAGTTTAAATGCTCTTCCAAATTTGATTATTTCTACTATTAAGCCTATTTTTCACCTATGTAAAATGTAAACAGCAAAATATGTAGAATGAGTTGTATTAGAATTGCTGTATTTCTTTAACACAAAATAATTTAGTCCATGGAGTCTGCTTAGCTGATATGAATGAAATATTCATTGATTTTAGAAAGGGAAGGATGATATTTTTCGATGAAGTTACGTATTGAGTTTACTTACTTGTAGCTCAATGGTCTTAATTTTTAAATAAAATAAATTATTATAGTATTGTGATGAATGACATGAATGGGGGAATTATTTATGAAAGAAATGTTGCTTTTATAGAGAGAGCCAGACGTGTTATTTTTTTATGACGTCATTTGAATGAATTTCAGTTGTTTTCGATGAAGTTTTCAAATATAATAAATTATCGTAGTATTATGATAATTCTAAAATTATTACCGAGGAATGTATCACATTTTAGAGATATTTAAACCAGGCAATTTATACTTTAATGCCGTCATTTGAATGAAGTTAATTTTTTTCGATGAAGGTTTAAGGTGTCAAATATAATAAATTAATGTGTGATAAGTTTTAAAATATTACCGAGGAATGTATTGCATTTTAGACATGTTTAAATAAAATTGCATTGAAGTTGGAAACTGTTTCATAATCAATGCTTTAAGCATGATTGATCTTTCTTGTTTTAATAACTGTGTCGATGAACTGACTGTCCAAGACACTTTCAAAATATTTTTTCTGCGGAACGAACATAATGTTGTTATAAAAGTATAATATATGCATAAGGTGTCTTAAAACGAGATAACGTTTAATTAAAACACGAGGATAAAACTAACTACACAAGTTTATTTTATCTTTTTCGCATTAAGTTAAAATGTGGGTTGTTTTTGTAATTAGAATGATTAAATTATCATACCGTGACCAATCAGACGATAGTAGACAAGAAAGATCAATCATGCATAAAGCACTGATTATGAAACACTTTCCAACTACAATGTAATCTTATTTAACCATCTCTAAAATGCGATACATTCATCGGTAACATTTTAAAAATTATCAGAATACTACATCAATTTCTTATATTTAAAAACTTTAAACTTCATCGAAAATAATGAACTTCATTCAAATGACGGCTTTGAAATATAAATTACCTGGTTTAAACATATGTAAAATGCGATACATTCTTCGGTAATATTTTTAAAATTATCATAATACTCCAATAATTTATTATATTTGAAAACTTCAACGAAAACAACTGAAATTCATTCAAATGACGTCATCGAAATATAACATGCCTAGCTCTCTCTATGAAAGCAGCATTTCATTCATAACCATTTTTCCATTCATTTCATTCATCACAATACCATAATAAATTATTTTATTTAAAAACTTAAGACTATAGGGGTACAACTAATTAAATTCTATGCTTAAAACTTCATCGAAAAAATCGTCCTTCTCTCTGTAAAATCAATGAATGTTTATTTAATATCAGCTATATTGCAGACTCCAAGAGCAAAATAATTTTGCGTTAAAGAAATGCCTCAATTCTTATACAACTCATTCTACATATTTTGCTGTTTGCATTTTCCATAAGTGAAAAGTTGGCTTCGTTGTAGAAATAATCAAATTTAGATGATCATTTAAACTGAAATATATTGTAATTGCGTTATTTCAGTATGTAGATGCACATAGTTTAAGACAAAATAAAGTGGTTTTGGGAGGGATACAATACTCAATATGAATTAAAATGAACTCTAAAAATGACGATTTTGATACAAGATGGATATTATATTTCATTTTGAAGTGGGTCACGTCATCTCTGCATATAATGGTCGCGTGATCGCTTCATATAAAAGGTGTAATTATTATTTTAATTTTTTATACTACTGAAACTTATTTCTTATACTACTGAACTTTTAAAACTACTGAATATATTTTGCTGAATTTTTTTTATACATTTTATGGGATAATTTGAATATTTCCTAAAACTTTCGAAGCAATTTGTGAATTTTAAATCCACTTAAATATGTTTGAAAAATTAGGTCCTATAGGGTTCAATGTATTTCATTTTTTCAACCCGTTTTCTATCCAAAACTCATTGGGGGAAATAATTCATTTATATTCCCACAGGTCCCACAGACCGTCTGAACAACATACTAAAATTTCATTAAGGTAAAGTCATTTTTACAGCAGTTATCGTGCTAACGGACAGGCAGACAGACAGACAGACAGAAGGAACGGTCTGTCTGTCTTTCTGTCTGTCCGTTAGCACGATAACAGCCGTAAAATTGACTTAATCAAAATGAAATTTTAGTATGTTGTTCAGACGGTCTGTAGGACCTATGGAAATATAAATGAATAATATGACCCAATTAGTTTTGGATTGAAACAGTGTTAAAAAAATGAAATACATTGAACCCTATGGGACCTAATTTTTCAAACAATTTTTAAGCGAATTTAAAATGCACAAATTGATTTGAAAATTTTAGGTAATATTCAAATTGTTCCATAAAATATATAAAAAAAAATCAGCGAAATATATTCAGTAGTTTTTTAATTAAAATTAAAATAATAATCACCTCTTATATGAAGCGATCACGTGATCATGATATGAAAAAAATCACGTGACCCACTTCGAAATGAATTATGGCATCCATCTTGTCTCAAAATCGTGATTTTTAAAGTTCTTTTTAATTCATATTGAGTGCTGTATCCGTCCAAAAACCACTTTATTTTTGCTTAAATTCTGTGAATCTACATACTGAAACAACGCAATTATAATATATTAGAGTTTAAATGATCATCCAAATTTGATTCTTTCTGCAACGAAACCTATTTTTCACTTATGGAAAATATAAATACCAAAAGATGTTGAATGAGTTATACAAGAATTGCTATTTCTTTAACGCAAAATTATTTAGCTCATGGAGTGTACAATATAGCTGATATGAATAAAATATCAATTGATTTTACAGAGAGATGGACGATTTTTTCGACGAAGTTTTAAGCATAGAGTTTAATTACTTGTAGCTCCATGGTCTTAATTTTTAAATAAAATAAATGTCTATAGTATTGTGATGAATGAAATGAATGGGAAATTGTTTATGAATGAAATGATGCTTTTATAGAGAGAGCCAGGCGTGTTATTTTTTCTATGACGTCATTTGAATGAATTTCAATTGTTTTCGATGAAGTTTTCTAATATAATAAATTATCCTAGTATTATGATAATTCTAAAATTATCACCAAGGTATTTATCGCATTTTAGAGATGTTTAAACTAAGCATTTATATTTCAATTCCGTGATTTGAATGAAGTTCATTTTTTTCGATGAAGGTTTAAGTTTTCAAATATAATAAATTAATGTAGTATTGTGATAAGTTTAAAAACATTACCGAGAAATGTATTGCATTTTAGAAATGTTCAAATAAAATTGTATTGAAGATGGAAAGTGTTTCATAATCAATGCTTTAAGCATGATTGAACTTTCTTGTTGTTATTATAATTATTATCTACTTAAATGACCCTATCGTGACGAATCGGACGATAATAGACAAGAAAGATCAATCATGCATAAAGCATAGATTATGAAACATTTTCCAACTTCAATGCAATTTTATTTAAACATGTCTAAAATGCAATACATTTTTCGGTAATATTTTTTAAAATTATCACAATACTACATTAATTTATTATATTTGAAAACATTATCGAAAACATATGAACTTTATTCAAATAACGTCATCGAAAAATAAATCACCTGGCTCTCTATAAAAGCAGCACTTCATTCATAAACATTTTTCCATTCCTATCATTCATCACAATTGTACAATAATTTATTTTATTTAAAAATTTAAAACCATGCAGGAACAAGTAGTGTAACTTTATGCTTAAAACTTCATCGAAAAAGTCTGGTATAAAATTGTCTGCAACTCTATGTAAAATTAATGAATGTTTTATTAATATCAGCTATATTGCAGACTCCATGAGCTAAATAATTTTGCGTTAAAGAAATGCAGCAATTCTTATGCAACAAATTCTACATCTTTTCGTGTTTACATTCTCCATAAGTGAAAGTTAGGCTTCCATGTAGAAATATTTAAAGTTTGATGATCATTTAAACTCAGATATATTGCAATTGCGTTGTTTCAGAATGTAGGTGCACAGAATGTAAGCAAAAATAAAGCGGCTTTAGGACGGATACAGCACTAAATATAAATTTAAAAAAACTTTAGAAATCACGATTTTGATACAAGATGGATGACATGTTTTATTTTGAAGTGGATCACGTGATCTCTTTATATAATGATCACGTGATCTATTCATATAAAGGGTGTAATTCTAATTTTAATTTTTATTTAAAAAACTACTGAATTAATTTTGCTGAAATTTTTTTTATATATTTTATGGGATAATTTGAATATTTTCTAAAACTTTTGAAGCGATTTGTGAATTTTATTTTTTTTAAATGTTTGAAAAATTAGGTCCCATAGGGTTCAATATATTTCATTTTGTCAACCCGGGTTCAATCCAAAACTAATTGATGATATTTTTCATTTATATTCCCATAGGTTCCACGTACCGTCTTAAGAACATACTAAAATTTCATTTTGATAAATGCATTTTTACGGCAATTATCGATGCTAACGGATATACATACATACAGACAGACAGAATGGACAAATTCATAAACACTTTTCAACTATGTTGTTAAGTGTTAAAAAGTAAATTCATACGGGATCCTGGCTGCTTTCCATGAACAGGTGATGGGATCCAGATGGAGCTTGAAATATTCAAATTTATCACTCTAGATATATGGGATACAGTTACTTGAACCTTATTTAAACTCCTTTTTCGAAATATTTTAATAACTGTGTCGGTTTGTGTACAGACTGTCCAACACACTTTCAAAATTTTTTGGCAACTTAAAAAAATGAATGTTGTCATAAAAGTATGAAATATTCACAAGGTTACATGAGTTTAATTTATCTTGTTTGTAGTAAACAATAATTTGGGTTGTTTTTGTGATTATAAAGATTGTATACTTAATGACCTTACCGTGACGAATCAGGCGAGCATAGGGAAAGTAAATTCATACGGAATCCTGGCTACCTTCTAAGAGCATGTGATGGGATCCAAATGGGACCTGAACTATACAAATTTATCAGCCTACATAACTGGTACACAGTTATACGAATCTTAATTACATTTCTTTTTAGAAATATTACTTTCCTTATATACACAATGTAAAAGGAAAGTATTGTGACGGGGTCGAAAATTCGAATTCGAGTTTTCGACGGAAGAGCACGTTTCAAGCATCACTGACCACGAATCAAACTTTTTGAGGTGATGTCTGTGGGTGTGTATGTGAGTGTGTGAAAGTATGTGTGTGTGTGTGTGTGTATGTGTCAGTGAGTCTGTGGAGACGATATCTCACGAGCAAATGTAGCGATTCGAATGAAATTTGGTACAAAATACAAAAATTACAATCCATGAATACTGGAAGCCTATTGTTTTTAAGTGCAATCGAATGTTCAAAACCCTCCTAAATTTTCGAGTGAAATTTTGAGAAAATCATCAAAAAATCAAAACTTTAAATAAAGTTGCGCAAATGGACATTTTTTATGTAATTTTTCCTTAGAAAACGATTGACATAATTTCTAGAATGCTAGCATGAACCGTTCTCGAGATATTGTACATTTTTCAAATACATTTATCAAAAAATCCCATAAATTAAAAAAATATATATATTAACTGTTGAGAAACATGTTCACTTTTCATATGTAATGTCATGCGATGAATTTGGTGACATCATTCTCGCGGATCTAGCTCGTTCCATTTAGGAGAAAAGATACTTTGTGTAATACTTTTGTATGTGAACGCCAATAGTCATTTATCTGCTATCAGAATAACTTATTTCTCCATCCATAACACTTGGCAAGATTTTGGCGACGAATTTTGTGGAATGTCGACAACTTGGCGACTTTTTTAAATATTGCCAAATTAACGAAAATCTCGCCAAATTGATGAAAATGATTACTAATTGACGAAAATTCAATATCTTGGAAATAATATAACTAATACTATAAGAATAAACTATTGTTTTTTTGCTCTAAAAGTAGTAAATTCGTTGCATTATATAAGGAAAGTCATGTGCTGCCCACATCAGATTTTTTTACTAATTGTGTCGGTTTGTGTACTGACTGTCCAAGACACTTTCAAGAGATTTGGCAGATGGACGAAAAGAATGTTGTTATAAAAGTATAAAATATATCAATGTCTTACCGAGATAACGTAAAATTAAAACACTAGCATAAAGCGTTTATTTTACACGAGACATGCATTTATTTTATCTTTTTTTGGTAAACAAAAACTTGGATTGTTTTTGTGAATATATTCCTGATGATTGTCTACTTAAATAATTCTGACCTCACGAATCAGGGGATAATAGAAAAGGGAAATTCGTACGGGTTCTTGGCTACTTTCCAACACCATCTGATGTGATCCAGATGTGACCTGAACTACGCTAATTATGCTAATTTATCCACCGAAAAAGCTGGGACATAGTCATCCGAACCTTAATTAAATTTCTGTTTAGAAATATTGTAATATTTGTGTCGGTTTGTGTACTAACTGTCCAAGACACTTTCATGATTTTTTGACAACGGAACGAAGAGGATGTTGTTATAAAAGTATAAATTATGCATAAGGTGTCTTAAAACGAGATAAGTTTTAATTGAAACAGGAGGATAAAGCTTAATACATGTCCTATTTTAAATTTGTGGTAAACATGAACTTTGTTAATTTGAATGATTTCATTTCCTCATGATTGTCTATGTAATTGCCCTACCGTAACGAATCAGACGATGCTAACAAAAATACATTCATACAGATCCTTAATCGCTTTCCAAAAAATTTTGATGTGATCTAAATGGAGACTAAACTGTGCAAATGTATCAGGAAATCAAGAAATGAGATCACAGTTATTCAAGGTATATGAAAGTTAGATTTTATAAGCAATTTTAGAAAATGCCGGTTTATATTGTTAGGAATATGTAAAAAGTTGCACCTTGGGAGGTAAAGCAAGATAAAAAGTTTCCTCTTGATTCCGCTCCCCGGCAGTCCAAACAGTTACCCTACACTTTCTGGTAGGTCGGACGGTCTGGGTTTCAACCTTGCTTTACCTTTATTCAAATAATACATAACGGATCTTTGTTTCTATTTAAGACCTTTGCTCTATTCAAAGAGAAAACACCTTTACAGAGAGCCATTCCTATTACGCGAATGTAGGAGGGTTGTCACATTTTAACTTTCGAGTAGATGTTGCCAGATTTAGCGATTTAGCCCTTATGCGGAGATTTTGACGACATTTCGAATGCATTAGAACTTTCCTGGGAACTTCTTTACGAAAATTCTTGGAACTACAAGCTGGAGAGTATATAAAATGAGTCATCGCGCATCTGGAGAATAGTTGACGTAATACTATATATTGAATTGTGAGATACGTCAGAGTTTTGAGAACAGTATTTTGCTAATTAGATGAGCATTTAATCGTTATTTTATTGTATCTGACAGTTGTTTAGCGACCTTGTAAATTAGTTAGCGAGCTATTCGCTGACTATTGTTCTTGTTTACGCCTATTAGTGATTTAAATAAAAGATGTTATTTATATATCCAGAAATTTGGACTCATTCTTATAGTCTAAGAGTAAGTACACTTATGAATAATATTTGAAAGTCCATGAGTGCACATATATTATGTGTTACTGTGTGTGCGTGTGTGTGTGTCAGTGAGCCTGTGGAGACGATAACTGACTAACGAATAGACCGATTCGAAAGAAATTTGGTACAAAAATTGCAATCCGTGAATATTAGAAGCCTGTTGTTTTAATACGCAATCGAATGTTCAGAACTCCCCTACATTTTCGAGTGAAATTTTGAAAAAATCATCAAAAAATCAAAACCGTTAATAAAGTTGCGCAAATAGACATTTCTTATGTAATTGTTCCATAGAAAACGATTGACAAACATTAGAATGCTAGCATGAACCGTGCCCGAGATATTGCACATTTTTCAAATAAATGTATCGAAAAATCCCATAAATTAAAAAAAATATATTAACTCTCGAGAAACATATTCACTTTTCATATGTAATGTCATGTGATAAATTTGATGACATCATTCTCGTAGATCTATCTCGTTTCATTCAGGCGAAAAGATACTTTGAGTAATACTTTTGTATGTGAACGCCAATAGTCATTTATCTGTTATATGAATAACTTATTTCTCCGTCCATAACGCTTGCCGAGATTTTGGCGACGAATTTGGCGGAATGTCGCCAACTTGGCGACTTTTTTAAATGTTGCCAAATTAACGAAAATCTCGCCAAATTTATAAAAATGACGCTAAATCAATGAAAATAACGACTAATTGACGAAAATTCAATATCTTCGAAAAAATGCAAGTAATACTATAAGAATAACCTATTTTTTTTTGCTCTAAAAGTAGTAAATTCATTGTATTATATAAGGAAAGTCATGTGCTGTCCACATCAATTTTTTTACTAATTGTGTAGGTTTGTGTACTGACTGTCCAGGACACTTTCAAGAGATTTGGCGAATGGACGAAGATAATGTTGTTATAAAAGAATAAAATATACCAAAGGTGTCTTAGCGAGATAACGTAATATTAAAACGCTAGGATAAAGCGTTTGTTTCACACGAGGCATGCATTTAGTTTGTCTTTTTTGTGGTGAACAAAAATTTGGGTTGCTTTTATGAATATATTCCTGATGATTGTCTATTTAAATAATTCTAACTTGACGAATCAGAGGATAATAGAAAAGGGAATTCGTACGGGTTCCTGGCTACTTTCCAACAGCATCTGATGTGAACCAGATGTGACCTGAACTATGATAATTTATCCACCGAAAAAGCTGAGACATAGTCATCTGAACCTTAATTAAATTTCTGATTAGAAATATTTTAATAATTGTGTCGGTTTGTGTACTAACTGTCCAAGACACTTTCAAGATTTTTTGACAACGGAACGAAGAGGATGTTGTTATAAAAGTATAAATTATGCATAAGGTGTCTTAAAACGAGATAAGTTTTAATTGAAACAAGGATAAAGCTTAATACTTGTCCTATTTTAAATTTGTGGTAAACATGAACTTTGTTAAATTTTATGATTTCATTTCCTCATGATTGTCTACTTAATTGCCCTAACGCAACGAAACAGACGATGATATCAAAAACGCATTCATACAGGTCCTTGTTCGTTTTCCAAAAAACTTTGATGTGATCTAGATGGAGATTAAACTGTGCTAATGTATTAGGTAATCAAGAAATCAGGTCATCGTTATTCAAGGTGTACGAAAGTTTGATTTCATAAGCAATGTTAGAAAATGTCGGTTTATATTGTTAGGAATATGTAAAAAGTTTCATCTTGGGAGGCAAAGCAAGGTAAAAAGTTTCACCTTGCTTTCCCTCCCCACTTACCTTACCTTTCTGGTAGGTCGGACTGTCTGAGTCTCAACCTTGTTTCACCTTTATTTAGAGCTCCTTACCTTTACTCAAACAATACATAACGGATCTTTGTTTCTATTTAAGACCTTTGCTCAATTCAAAGAGAAAACACCTTTACAGGGAGCTATTTCTGTAATGCGAGTGCAGAGTTGTCACATTTTAACTTTCGAGTTGGTGTTGCCAAATTTAGCGATTTAGTCCTTATTCGGAGATTTGGTGACTTTTTGAATGCACTAGAACTTTCCTGGGAGCTTCTTTACGAAAATTCTTGGAATTACAAGCTGGAGAGTATATATAATGAGTCATCGCGCATCTGGAGAATAGTTGACGTAATACTATATATTGAATTGTGAGATACGTCAGAGTTTTGAGAACAGAATTTAGCTAATTAGATGAGCATTTAATCGTTATTTTATTGTATCTGACAGTTGTTTAGCGACCTTGTAAGATAGTTTGCCAGCTATTCGCTGAATATTGTTCTTGTTTACGCCAATTAGTGATTTTAAATAAAACGTGTTATTTATCCAGAAATGTGGACTCATTCTTATAGTTTAAGAGTAAGCACACTTATGAATAATATTTGAAAGTCCATGAGTGCACATATATTATGTGTTACTGTACTTTTATATCACTTTCAACACTACTTACTTATACAATTGCTTTCCGCATGAGCGTCACAGGCGTGAGAAACGACGGATTGGCGTATGCGCGCAGTCAATTGAACTAGACAGATAAAAAGAAAGGAGAAAGTATTCAGTCGGTATTCGAAGTGGGTAATATCTGGTCATGTCGACACCCACAATTGCTTAAAACTGTTCAGCTGTCATGTAAATAAAATTTATAAAAGACAGCTGTGGTCCGTCGTTTCGTTATTTACATGTTCGTGAAAGGATCGAACAAAAATAATGTATAAGGAAAGTATTGTGACGGGGTCGAAAATTCGAATTCGAGTTTTCGACGGGAGAGCATGTTACAAGCATCCCAGATCACGAATCGAACATTTTTGAGTTAATCTGTGTTTGTGCGTACTTGTGTGTGTGTGTGTCTGTGGAGACGATAACTGACGAACGAATGGACCGATTCGAAAGAAATTGGTTCAATAATTACAATCCGTGGATACTGGAAGTCTGTTGTTTTTATACACAATCGAATGTTCAGAAGCCCCCTAAATTTTCGAGTGAAATTTTGAAAAAATATTCAAAAAATCAAAACCTTTAATAAAGTTACTCAAATATACATTTCTTATGTAATTTTATATTTTTTATTAAAAAACGATTGACATAAATTTTAGAACGCTAACATAAACCGTTCTTGAAATATTGCATATTTTTAAAAAAAATATCAAAAAATCATACAAAATAAAAAAAAAAGGTTTCCTATTGAGAATCATGTTCAATATTCATATGTAATATCATGCGATGAATTTCGTGACATCATTCTCGTAGATCTAGCTCGTTCCATTCATGAAAAAATATACTTTGAATAATACTTTTGTATCTGAACACCAATAGTTACTTTTCTGCTAACTTAAGAATAACTTATTTCTCCGTCCATAACGCTTGGCGAGATTTTGTCGACGAATTTGGTGAAATGTCGTCAACTTGGCGACTTTTTTAAATGTTGCTAAATTAACGAAAATCTCGCCAAACGGATTAAAATGACGCTAAATCAATGAAAATGACGATGAATTTACGAAAATGCAATATCTTGGAAAGAATATAAATATCTACTATAAGAATAATCTATTTTTTTTACTGTAAAAGTTGTAAATTCGTTGCATTATATAAGAAAAATCATGTGCTGCCCACGTCAGACTTTTTTGTAATAAAATCGAAACCTACATTATGCCTAAATGAGTAATCGCTCCATAACTTAAATAAAAAGACAGCAAAACAAAATATGATTTTTATTTACTCCTGGACGATTTTCAAGAATACTTGATGCAATATAGATGGAACCTGTACCAAGCTAATTTATCTGGCACCCAAGAAGACGCCCGCAGTTTTCTAATCCTTAATTTAAAAATTTAAAAACAGTTTCCAGTTCAGGCAATAATGTCGTATAATGATGCTTGCAACAAGTTTTACTTTAATTTTTTTGCGAAAATGAACAAGGTGATTTAGATGCTTGCATAAAATGAACATAAGGTTTCTGAAGATAGGAATATTTTTAATAAAAATATTGTGATAAAACTTATTTCATGCATTAATATCTTTCTTTTTGTTGGTAAAGATGAATATGAACATGCCTTTTGAATACATGTTTAAAAGAAATATGTATTTTAATAACGTGCAATGCAGCAAAATTTATATATTTTATTTATGTTGCATAAATAATGTGTATTAGGGTAATAAAATGAAATTTACTGAGATATAATGTTTTTAAATTTTGTCACTGGATGGCGACATGATTTTTTATCGTTTTCATAATTATCAGGAATGGAGTAGACAATAAAACAAATGATATGGCTAAGTTATATTTGTAAATTGGATCCAGTCTAGTCCAGTTTCAATTATATTGGTTCTTCGAAGACTAGGTCACACACAACCACAGGTGATTGCATCAAAGGTAGGTACAATTAAGTGTAAGCGTAATTTAAGTAAATGCAATTTGCACATTATATATTTATCTTATGATAAATCCCAAAAACCATTTTACTACATTTATATACCAATTCGTTTCGAAAATTTTTAGAAATTAAATGTCTTATTTACAGTGTCAGCGAATGTTTAAAATATGAAAGTAATGAATTATATAAAGAGTTTGAATTAAATTAATTGAATTTGGCTCTGCCTATCAAGAGGGTTCAGTGATAGGCGCCTTAATAGACGTCGACACGCAATCCAACCTTCTGTCAGTCGTCTCCGCATAGTATCCTTTGATAAGGATGTATGGAGGATGGGAAGTGTCATCAAATGGTTCACAGCGATGCCATTGGAGTGGATGTGGCTTCTCTCCTACCTGCACGATCCTCTCTAACAATTGCTTGTTTGGGGCGTCCTGGGCCTCTTCGACGTTTGGATGTAGCTTCTCTGACATATTGTTGCTAACACAAAGTATTTACAATATCGCTCCGACAACGATGGCGACTGATACGCCTATTGGACCAATCAGCTTTCCCTAGGCTAATGACAAGACCTCTCTCTAAATCCAACAATCGTTCGTTGCGCCGTTGAATACTTCTCAAATGTATTTATGTACACAACCTGAAGTATCAAAGCAGAAAATTCAGTTTCAATTTCCCTCAAGTGAGAACACCGACCCGTTTAAATGCTGCACGAGGTGTTTGTTGTTCGCATTCGCATTTTATGAGCCCTATAATATCATTAGCGCTGACAATTTGATCATTTGCATAAATCTTAAAACGATACTTACATGCCTAGATTCGCGGATGTAGCTCAGTTTCTTGCGGGTTTATATATTTTTTTAAAACACAGTTTATTAACTCTAAATAAAGATGTTTACGCATTATCTATATCGTCATTTAACCAATCACCCAAAATGTATAACTCTATATTTTCTTAAAAAATAAGGAACACTTCTAAATTACATTAGTCACGAGTGCTTTATTAATCTATATATACTAATTGTCAAATATCTGTCTGTCCATCTGTCTGTCTGTCTATCTGTCTGTCTGTCACGCTTTTTCTATGCACTTCTCGAATAGATAGAGATTTGCATTTTGGTACATGGGTCAATCGTTCGATAAAACCCATTGAAATAATCTAATATTCCGAAAATGTTCTGTAGAGGGGATGCTCCACACCAAAACGTTCGAAAAGTGAAATGATAGAAAACCATACTTTGCAATGAGATAGAGACTTAAAATTTGGTGTATGGAAAAATTGTTCGAATAAAAAAAAGTGTGTTATTTCAAATTTCTAATATTCGCTATTTTAGGGAGTGCCACATACTAAAATGTTAGATTTGTCAAACAAATGAGAAACGCCACCTTTAAAATTTGAAATTTGCTTGAAATTTGGTATATGGGCAATGTTTGGTGCGTCATGTAATGAAAACACCTAAGACAAAAGAGTTTTTTAAAATGTTCGTTTAAGAGAGTGCTCCAGAGAAAAACGTTCGAAAGGTGAAATAGCGAAAAACTATGCTTTGAGATGCGATAGAGACTTACAATTTGGTGTACACAGCTTAAATTGAAGAACCTGTGCAATTTCAGTTTTTTGATATTTTCTACTTTAGGGGATGGCGCAAACCCAGATGTCCGATTTTCCGAATAAATAAGTAACGTCTCCTTTTAAAATGTAATAGAGGCTTGATATTTGGTATATAGGACAATCATCTGATAAAAATTGCAAGAATGACTCTAAGTTAATGAAAATGACGTCTAATCGATGGATTAATGATTAAAATATTTTAATATATGGACTATATAGCTTATTGAGGATATTATCAATATTGATAATTGTTTATTTAGAGTTGTGCAAAATATAAGTTAATTGAGTACTTTGAAATAGTTTTATATGTTATCATCTGGAAAATCGCAAAATGTACAATTCAACGATAAAAACATAGTACCGTGAATCTTATACATTATGCTTTGATGGAAAAGCAGCAAATTAATTACATCACTTAAGGAATGTTATGTACTGCCCACATTAGATTTTTTAACCTGTAATTAACAATTTTTCGAAATATTTGTGATGAAACAAAACGACAACTCGTTTAAAGCAACATTCAGCACAAAATTAACAGGGTCGACTGGTTTTGAAGACGGACCATACATTTAAATAGCCAATATAAAATATTTTTTTACATCTCAATGAAAATAATAATTATTATAATAATAATTATTATTTTATCTTAAATAATAAAAGGCAATGTATATGTGTCTGCCTGCCTGTCTGCCTTATACACTATAGGCTCAGTGATCGAGCGTCGCAGAGCTACGAAATTTGGCAATCGGAGACCCGGGGGGGGGGGAGGTGATACGTGAAAACCGATTTTTAAAATTTGAATTATTTATTTTGTTGTTTAATGTTGTATGCGGTTTTGACCGTTTTTTCCCTTTTTCCCCATATTTCTCTACTATCCAGACGTCGTAGAAAAAACAAAAACAAATTACACGACCAGAAAGATCAGAGAATTGTAAGTAAAAATATATTAATTTGAAATCTCAAGGACAAATTCTAACATTTTTAAAGATTTTAAAATAAAACTCACTTTCGGCTCAAAGGAACAAACTTTCGTTTTTAAATCCTAGCGTCGGGAAAAGTACCGACAATTTCGGCTAATAATTTATATGTTTAGAAAGTTCAAAGATAAGGCATTCTTACAAGCCCCATCTGGTCAAGACATAATAAAAAATAGCCGCAGGATCCGGATTTTAAGTAAGTCATGATTTCAAATTTCTCTGCGAAACGGCGAAAGAATTTCGATACAGAATTAGTGTTTGGTGGTATCTGTCTGAAATATTGGGCCATTCTGTTGGTACCTATGTGAATATCCTGATGAGGATATTCGCATGGGTATTAAATTATATTTGCAAATGTCATCAGTGATTGCTTTTTATATGGTTTTTGGCCTAGGGACAATAAAACACTGAATAAGTGTTTGTTTTTTGTACGGTTTTTGCCCTAGGGACAATTAAAAACTGAATTAGTGTTAGTTTCATCAAGTTTAGTCAAGTTTTTATCTCATTTTGCTGGATTGAATTGTGGCGATGTATTATTTACATCGGATGGTGGTTGGGACCACAATGAAAAAACTTAAACACTGAAGAAATAAGAAAATAAATAAAAAGAAAGTTACGGAGATTGTTGCGGTGCATTTATGCATCGGGTTGTGGTGGGGACAATCTAAAAAAAACAAAAAAACTTTTTTCTCTGAGCAACATCGATAAAGCAGCATCGTTATTTCTTAAATACTAAATTCACATTCAATCATCAGTCTGAAAAATACTTTCATGTCATTTGAGATGCAATATAAAAAATGCAGACAAACGGATACAATTTCATTTATGAAAACAAAAAATACAGGAGCATACCTCTATAAAAAAATATAGGAGCAGCTGATCCCGGCTGTGAGTACACATCAAAGGGATCCCTTTCCTAGGGTTACAGGTACAGAAATCCTCAGAATCTCACAGTTCACAAACATTAGAATAAAATCACTCTACAAATCAATTTTCAAGAACACCAACTAGAACATTATTTTTCATCTTAAAATTTCATAATTAGTTTTAACGTCATTAAACTAAATCAAACTTTGTTAATTCCACGGGGTTGAGGGCGCGGTAGCCCAGTGGTTAGCGTGCGGGAATTGCACTCGGTAGGCCCAAGTTCGATTCCCTCCACTACCAAAACTGCCGCCGTGTTCACGTGGAAGATGATCACGTTAAACATGTGGATCCGTAAGTCCTTCCGAAAAGTTGGTGCGTAGTGAAAGGAGGGTACGGTCCCTGTGGATGCTCACACACTGGGTTCCGGTCTAAATTGAGTGGCACTACCTGGCCGTACAAATAGTTACCTTACACCTCTCTGGTAGGTCGGATGGTCTGGGTCTCAACAACAACTCCACGAGGTTATGACGCCAGCGAGTTTGCCACGGTCAGAATTTTCAAGGGTAGGGACCAGGCTGGTCGCCGAAGGCGGCTAGTTAATAATAATAACTATATATATCTTCACAAAATAATGTCAATCCTCCTAACCATTACTACACCCACATATTTCCCCAAAAGATTCACCTAACCATAACGGAAGAGAATACGTAAATATATATATTTTGTTCACTTTTCATTTTGGCCCATATCCAATAATACTTGGTCAGATCCAGATGGGAGTTCTGCATAACAGGTATCCTGTATTGGGACTGGTTTTTACATGAACCTTAATTGATATTAGTTTTTAAGTAATTTTATGAAAATATTATTAAAAAAATAATATCAATTATTATTTGTTTATGACAATATTATTTATCCTGAAATGACGTTAATAATATATTTTCTGCACTGTGGATGAGATAATTTAATAAACAATAAATAAAAACATTTTAAGTAAAGGGTAATTAACGTAATGGACTAAAAATTGTTTTACCGACGCATCATACAGATGTTTCGAAGGGATACGTTGCCCTAACAGCATTTTTTTTCACAGTGACGTAAGATTTACGTCACACTGTGACTTTGGGACGTCACAGGACGTCGCAGTACGTCTCGGCAATGTCATATTGAGGTCACGGCGAAGTCATTTTGGTCATTTTCATGACCGTTTGTGGCGTCACATATTAACTTGTTTGTGACGTCACATTGTAATTGCCATTGTAATGTCGTCACATTGTTATGTGTTAATTAAATTGTTGAAACGTCACAGAATATAGTCACAATGAAGTTACAAAGTTACTAATACGTAACATCGCATAGAAGTCACAAATATGATGTCACATTGTGACTCAGGTGCCACGTGGCTACAACTTCACTGTCACACATGTGACGATCTTTGCTGTGAGGATGGATCCTCTATACCAGTACGCAACAGATCAAGAACATTAAATCAAATGCATAAAACGGGCAGTAATCGGTAAAGTAAAAACACTATGTGCAAAGGATAAGAAAAGATAAAGCAACTTAATTACGCATACATAATTATACACTACAGAATACAGCTGTTTCGAGGTTGCATTAGATTATATCACCAATGCTAAACATAACAAACGCGAAGTGAAAAATACAAAATGGTACAAACTGTCATACTACATATCTGTATTGCGCGTTTGTATAATAATTTGTAGGTAATTACGTTGCTATTTAAAAATTATTCCGCTCAGTATGTGCAAAATTAGAAGGTCTATAAATTGGAGTAATTGTACGAGGGTCATTCAGAAAGTAAAAAACGTTAGGATAAAAGAAATGTATACTGCAAAAAATTTCAGAATATTTAGTTGTAATATTTTAATTATACCTTAAGATATGTCTATACATAATTGCTCGTAATATTGAGGCACATGCAATATCTTGTGATAAGTTTCAGTATACTCTCGTGAGAGATCACTGCTGCTTGTGCTTTCAGCAAGTTTATAACAGCGTCTTTCAGCATCGAAATTTAGTCTACAAAATAACTGCTCTAAATTGGCAAATACGTGATAATCCGATGTTGCCAAGTCCAGGCTGTACAGGGGATGGACTGTAATTGGCACATTATTTCTCGAAATGGCATTTATTAATCTTTTTGGCTTCTTAGGAATGGGCTGTGCTTCGCTATGAATCAAATTCCTAACAATCACAGATTCTTTTTGGAATAAACAAGCTCTCTTGAATAACCCATCTTTGATGAATTACAGTTCAATTGGGTAAATTGAAATTTAAACACGCCTCTAAAATCGTGTTTGTCGAGCATGTCTTTCCCCAACTACGGAATTTATAATTTGCAACGAACACTCCCTAAAAGAAATCTAAGCACTGTTTATTGAAACCATTTGCCATCTCTTCACTAGATATTTCCAGTTGGCTTCTCTGCTTTGACTTTTTCTCTTCCAACTTCTTTTCTTCTTTCTTCTTATGATGGTGTACTCTTCACGCTCTGTGTCCCACCAAAATTATCTGCTCAGCTTGAGCCCCCCTTTCCCCCCAAACCGTCTCCCTTTCTTGTTCTTGAAAACATATTATATTCATCATTGTATGGAAGAAAAGGGACAAAAAGTCATAAATGTTTATTTATGTCCTGAAGTGGGTGTCGTGAAAGTTCTACTATGACGTTAACATTAGAAACATATTTGTAAATGAATTGATTCTCTCTTTAAATTGATTTGCAATTTAATCATATTTTCATGTTTACGGTTATAAATAGATACATTGTAATTGATTTATTAAACGTCATTGATGAATTTTATTTTTTTTCAGATATGCTGACCTCTGCAAAATTTTAAACCATGATAGGTAATATTGCATATTGCATACTCATTCGGCATAAAGCCATAAAGATGATTTATTACAATTTTATATTTATGATTTAAATGATCCATAGTACTGACTTTTGAAAACATTTGGAAAAATAGGTTATATGAATATCAAAGGTTTTAAATAATTTTGTATCACCACAAACCTGAAAGTATCCACATTAATTTGCATAACTGACAAGCTGCAACTTATTTTTCAAAGAATGAAACTAATAATCAACAACATGAGAATTAAAACCCATACACATACTATTTTCGCTATAATAATAATTGTGATATATTTATAAAAATTAAATTAAAAAGCTGTCTGTTTGTTTGTCCAAATCACGGGAGGACTGTTTCACCAAATTTCACTTGGGCTTAAAATTTAGTCGTCCTTCTATCTGGCTGTCTTCATGTCCTTCTGACTGCTTGTACTACATTTTGTAAACATAGTAGATAATCAGACATTTTTTATTGTATTTTATCAACGAATTTATTTAAAGTGTTTTATTTCATTGCAATAACTTGCAAACAGACTTGTTGCTCCAATAGGGAACCGAACCCTAGATCTCCGAACTGGCCAGGCTACGCTCTACCGTTGAGATATTGGAACGATATTGCAAGATCTTGTCATTAAAGTGGACTTTGAATTCTTCATCCCCAAATGTCTGATTGACGGGCAATTGACAATCTGACTGACCACCTCCTGCTATTTTCCCCTCAGGTTAGCCTGCCCACTACTACTATTTTTACTCAGTTAAGTATCATGCGTGGTTGTTATCCTCTCAATTTGAAATCGCGATCAATCTTCCAGAGTCCACTGAATTCGTGCTAGTCGTGCTAGGGTTACTTTCAGACCTCTGTCATCTTTGCACTAAACTTATAGGGTTGATTTGTTTGAGCTCCAGCGTATAGAACCTTGCTGTCCCCAACCGGAAATCAAACCCTGGATCTTCGAAATGGCCAGGCAACGCTCTACCGTTGAGCTACTAAGAAAATTCTTAACGTCAAAGTGGAAGCTGCAAATTATGGCAACGCAGTTACGTTTCAAATACCGAAACCGTCTCCCGGCTTTTGTTTTAAGCAAACTGTTGAATAATAATGTTAAAATTAATTGATTATTAGATTTAAATATCTGGAAACGCTGAGAATAAGGCAATATACATCAAAGATCGGAGATGATAGATTTGTTTACATACATTAATCTCAGTATTAATATAGAAATATAAAATGTGTTCCATTTGTGTGCTTGCATTTAAAACGGCATTTTATTTTCTCATTCAATAAACTCTGTTTATACGAGGGTAGGCTGAAAAGTCATGCACACATGCTTGTAGTGCGCGAATGAGAACAAATAGCAAGATCGGGCAAAAAGTACATTAAATTACAATTCTTAAGTTTCAAAATCATATATTTATTTTTCAACATACTCACCGTTAAGGTACCACATTTCTCCCAACGTGTAACAAGTTTTTACATTCCGTCACTGAAAAATGCTTCCGAATTTTCTCGAATCCAGGACTTGGCAGCTGCCTTCACCTCATCGTCCGAGGTGTAATGATTACCCTTGAGGGCTCTCTTGAGAAGAGGAAAAAAATAAAAATCGCAAGGCGCAAGATTGGGGGAATAAGGAAGGTGTGGAATGGGTTCAAACTTCAGGTTTCGCAGAGCCTCTCCAGTTGCGCGCGAAGTGTGTGGCCGAGCGTTGTCATGTAGCAAGATTATTGGCGCCAGGCTGCCTCTAACACCACAAACTCGACGTCGGTGGTTTGCGATACGCTTTTGAGTGACTCACCGGTCATTTTGAATCAAATCGTAGATGAGTTTGCGATGTTTATCGTCTGTGGCAGTGATCGGATGTCCGCTGCGTGTTTCATCAACAATTGTGGCTTTTTCATGTTCGCAACCACGAAATTTTATTACCCATTGATTTACAGTAGACCTATCAACAGCATCGTCACTATAAATAACCTTTAAACGGCGATGAATCTTAGTAGGAGTCACTTTTTCAGCAGTTAAAAATTCGATAACAGCACGCTGTTTAACTCGCGTTCACATAGCACCAGAACACGTCTCCATACTTCCGCTTCTCGAAATACACTAGATAAACGCAACGACCTCAAATCTGCGCGTGCGTATTGAGGGGGAATGTTACTTCCACTTGCCACCTGGCGCGCTTCTGAAGGTCATTTCGTTCGCGCTCTACAAGCATGTGTGCATTACTTTCAGCCAACCCTCGTATAAATAAAATTGGAAATCCGTCTTGTTTGTTTCATCATAACGGGACAACGGCTCCACCGAATTTCATGAAATTTTGCTGCATAGTCCATGGTAGGGACACTTAAACTTAGACGTTCGTCGGTCCTTATGTATGTATGTCTTTCTAACGTTTCTTTTCTTTAAGCGTGAACCAGTCGTTATATAAGCCTCCAAGCAAACGGGTCCTAATCGTCGCTTGAGTTCAAAAACTAAAGCGGCCTAACCTTTATTTTAAACATTTACAATATATGCAATTCAAAATTCTATCAAGTGTGTTTCTGCATCTATCTCTAAAATTATAGAAACTTTATAAATTAACGAAATTAAAGATAAACTTTTCAATAACACAGGCCATAATTAAAATATTTCTCTTTATTTCTGCCTTTAACAAAAGTAAACGTAGTCCTCAAAGACTTTATGTCCTTAATTGTAAAATTGCAATTATCTATATAAATAAAATGCAGCTTTCGTCTAGTTATTTATTATCTTAACATGGGAGAAGACCCCCTCTTTAATTCGGAAGAATTATTATAAAATTTCAAAAAGAAATACTAGAAATATTAAAACTTCATCCCCTCATTGTCAATTTTAAGTTCCTTTACATTATTTATTCCGTACGAAGAAAGAGCATGATGCGTGTATATGACATAAGAATATAAGAGAAAGTCAGCTGTTGATTCATATTATAGATACTTTTATCTATAAAACGAATAATTACAAGGAATGCCCTTTTAAAAGAAACCAAATCAAAATATTTACTGTTTTTAAACATTGTATCTCTCCCCTACCACAGCTAGATTTTCCGGATGGTCGCTTCTTCGCTCTGACTTCTTCTTTTCCCTTCCTCTGATGGTGGTGTATACTTCACGCTCTGTGTCCCACCAAAATTATCTGCTCCGCTTGAGCTTCCCCCTCCTCCCCATCTCCTCTTCGTGCTCTTGAAAACTTATTGTATCCATCACTATACTGAAGAAATGGGTACAAAAAGACATGAATGTATATTTATGGACTGAAGCTGAGTGCCATAAAAGATCTTCAGTAATGGGTAAATTAAGCGCATTTTTGAAACAGACTTCCTTGAATTGATTGTTTAATGATATTTTATTTTTTGGATATCACCGAAATTTCCGGGAGTAAAGCAGTGGCGTTTAAAAGTTTTGTATTTAATTTATTTACTTATTGTCACACAACTTGCACGTAAGAGGTTGTTTGCGGAGTTATAACTAGTGCTCCTATTCCATGATTTACTAATGTTTGTGGACTAGTTTCCGCTTTTCAAATACCTTCAACAATTAATATACGATAATAATCGATATCACCAGCTTTCTCCACCTAACTTAACTTATATGTGGAATCAGATTTAGAGCAGAATGGCAAGGGGTTTGAGGCGCCTTGCATCATAATTGATAAAAATAAATCCATTCACTTTTGAACAATCTATTAATTATGGTTAAAGTGCAAGATGATGTTTTTACTTTCCTTATATATATAATGTATAAGGAAAGTCACGGGGTCGAAAAGTCGAATTCGAGTTTTCGACGGGAGAGCAAGTTTCAAGCATCCCTGATCACGAATCAAACATTTTTGAAGTGATGTCAGTGTGTGTGTGTGTGTGCGTGTGTTTCAGTGAGTCTGTGGAGACGATAACTGACGAACGAATGGACCGATTCGAATGAAATTTATTACAAAAATTACAATCCGTAAACACTGGAAGCCTATTGTTTTTATGTGCCATCACATGTTCAGAACCCCCTAAATTTTAGAGTGAAATTTTGGAAAAATCGTCAAGAAATCAAAATCGCTAATATAGTTACGCAAATAGACATTTTTTATGTAATTTTTCATTAGAAAACGATTGACATAAATTTTAGAACGCTAACATGAACCGTTCTCGAGATATTGTACATTTAAAAAAAAAATATCAAAAACTCATGTAAAATAAAAAATATATATTTCCTATTGTGAAATATGTTCACTTTTCATATGTAATACCATGCGATAAATTTGGTGGCATCATTCTCGTGGATCTAACTCGTTCCATTCATGAAAAAAGATTTATTGACTAATACTTTTGTATTTGAACAGTCATTCATCTGCTGTAAGAATAACTTATTTCTTCGTCACACAATCGCTTTGCGAGATTTTGGCGACGAATTGGATGGAATGTCACCAACTTGGCGATTTTTTTAAATGTTGCTAAATTAACGAAAAACTTGCCAAATGGATAAAAATGACGCTAAATCAATGACTGATGATGACGACATGGAAAATGACGACTCATTGACGAAAATTCAATATCTTGGAAAGAATATAAATAACTATTATAAAAATAATCTATTTTTTTTTGCTGTAAAAGTAGTAATTTCATTGCATCTTATAAGGAAAGTCATGTGCTGCCCACATCAGATTTTTCGTGTTTGTGATATCAATTTTTGATGTTGTGGTATGTTTTTCTTATATTTTTGTTCGTATAGTTTTTGATGTGGATTAATTGTGTGTATTTGATGTGTAATTAACTGTAATAATTATGGCCCATAAAATTTTATTGTTTAAATGATGAAAATTATTGAAAATCATTATGTAGCATGATATAAATTAACGTTAATACAATGAGTGTGATACGCTTATCAATATATTTTGTAACTAGAGCTTTCGCTAAAAAATATCTTTGGGAAATAAATCTGAAATCTCCTCATACACTTACTGATGTTCAGAATTGCTAGATTATTTATCGTTCTTGAGCGAGTCTATGCTGAATTCAATTAAAATATAATATATAATTAATTTTATGAAATTAAAAGAAACGGTTGCAATTAAAGTCATAATCATTACGACACTAAGGGATTTTATTACATTTAATACTTGTTAGAAGCAAACTTGTGTATGCCGTTGAAGTATCTTTCTTTTTTTTTTTTGATTTATGCAACGTAAATTCTTAAGACTCAGTTGTTCATGAGATGCTTTCAAATGAATGTGTATATATGTCGTACTGCTTTGAATAATTTCGAATTTGGGAATGTGCAATTTGCATTTTATTTATTTTCCCTGGCTCATAATTCTCGATTTAATAGTATTTAAATAATATTTATATATATAATTATTCATTCATGTATAAGATTTATTTTTTTCTTCTAAATTAATTTTCGTAATTAATTTTTAATTAAATGTGCTTTATTTTCAAAATTATAATTATCTTTAGTTTGTGAGTATATAAAAACTTTTGTTTAATTGGCTCCTCATAAAATTCACTTTAATGTGATGCCTCTTTCCTCATTTTGATATATGAGTTAAAATTTACGTCTGTTCTGTAATTTTCTATTATTTACGTACGCGTTTCAAATATTGCTGTTACGGCTATTTTTGATTTATTGACTGAATTGATTGACTCACGTTGAAAAGTTTGATTGACTCACGTTTTTTGTGAGTTGTTTACTTTGATTTGTTGCGAGCTGCCACGATGATTTTTATTTTGGAATTTTACGTTCTCCAAAATATTTGTTTAACTTAACTTTTTTACAGTTTACATAGTTGAAACGTGTTTATGACTTTGCTCATTCTGTCTGTCAGTCCGTTCGCACGATAAATGCCGTAAAAATGTCTTTATCAAAATGACATTTTAGTATGTTGTTGAGAGTGTGTGTGGGGTATATGGGAATCTAAAGGAATAATATCACCCAATTAGTTTTGTATTGAACCCGGGTTGAAAAAATGAAATACATTGAACCATATGGGACTCAATTTTTCAAACATTTTTTAAGCGAATTTAAAATTCACAAATCGCTTCAAAAATTTTAGAAAATATTCAAATTATCCCATAAAATATATAAAAATAATTGCAGCAAAATATGGTGGGTATTTTTAAAAATAAAAATTAAAATAATAATTTTACCCATATCATATGAAGAAATCACGTGATCCACTTCAAACTAAAATATGTTATCCATTTTGTGCCAAAATCGTAATTTTTACTTTTTAATTTATATTAAGTGTTGTGTCCGTCCTATAATCGCGTTATTTTTACTTAATTTCTGCCCATCTATATTCTGAAACAGAGCAATTATAATATTTTTGAGTTTAAATGATCAATGCCATCCATCTTGTGTCAAAGTTGTAATTTTTAAAGTTCTTTTTAATTTACATTTAGTGCTGTATCCGTCCTAAAATAGCTTTATTTTTGCTTAATTTCTGAACATCGATCTTCCGAAACAATGCAATTACAATATATTTGAGTTTAAATGATCACCAAACTTTGATTATTTCTACAACGAAGCCTAATTTTGACCTATGGAGCATGTAAACACATCAAGCTGCATCCCATAAAATTATATCTCATAAAAAATTATATCATAAAATATATATAAAAAAATCAGCAAAATATGTTCCCCAGGTTTTTGCGAAATTGCCCGCAAAAATCGCATGGTACCCACATTAGCTGAAAAACTACCTGATCAGATTTTATAAAAATTGCCAGATAATTCACCTGCGAAATATTCTTAGATTCCAAGGATGCTGATTAGGTTTTGGTACAATTCGAAAAGAAAGAATATGCTTTTCTTTTGCGAATGGGCTCGCAAAAATTACCAAAACCTAAATTTAAATAATACGTATACTCAAATATATCAATTAAATGCTTGTTTTATACTTAATTTTTTACTGTAAACAATAAACCCAACTTCTGAACTCTAGAACTGACCGTTCTCAAGATATTTTGGTTCTGCATATTTTTACCACGTTGCCTTTGCAATACTTGACACATTGATACATCGATATACATACATAAATCATTGACACATCGGTATATACATACTACATCACCCAATAAGTCTCCGGTCTAACTAAAAAAAACAATTTTTTTTTAGAAATTCGACTTTATTCATCAACATACTGTCCTTCAATAGTGATACATTCATTCCAACGCTCCTCTAACTTTTCGATGCTTTTTTTGTAGAACGATTTGTCTTTGCTCTCAAAATAGGCCTCAGTTTCGGCAATCACTTCTTCATTTGAGCCAAATATCTTTCTCTGGTATATTTTTGATATCTGCAAGAAGCCAGTAGTCTCTGGGGGCCAGATCTGAAGAGTACGGTGGGTGAGGAAGCAGTTCGAAGCGTAATTCATATAATTTAATCATCGTTTTCATTGACTTGTGACAAGGGGCATGCCTTGTTGTTTTTGGTTCGGTGTGAGCAAATGCGGCACCCACTTCGAAAGCAACTTACGCATGTTCAAATGTTCGTGTAAAATTGTAAACACAACTATCTTCTGATATCTTTAAGGTGTCAACTATCTCACGCAACTTCACTTTATGGTCTTTCAAAACTATTTTGTGGACTTTTTTATGTTTTCCGGAACAACTGCCGATTTTGGGCTACCAGAGCGTTCAGCATCATCGGTGTTTGTACGACCGCGTTTAAATTCAGCATACCAGTCAATAATAGTTGATTTCCCTGGTGAAGAGTCTCCACAACGCTTATCAAGCCACTGTTTGGCCTCAACAGTATTTTTCCCCATCAAAAAGCAATGTTTAATCAACACACGAAATTATTTGTTATCCATTGTTTTGAAAATTACAAAACTGGGGTCACTAAAACCACTGTGACTTATAAACCACTGTAAATATAATGAGACTGTCATGAAATTTTGACACGTGTCGTTTGAAGGTTGATAATATCCAAAAATTATATGGGTCTGTCAACAGTGTTGCCATATATGTGTCAGACCGGAGACTTATTAAGTGAAGTGTTATGCATCAATTAATGAATGCTTGATTCATATCCAAGATTGAACAAACCCATACATCCATCAATAGTCGATTGACAAATTTTTGACGCCATCTCAATACTTTTTCTTTACATATACTACGTATTGCAAGAAAAATAAAATATAATCCTAATTTAACGCACAGCCGAAGCAGTTTATTTCTTTATTTATGAATATATTTTACAGAAATCTACAGGGACACCATATTTTGCTCTTCATCATCCTTGGCAAGTTATGTGAATCAACTTTCAAACATAACTAAATGTCAACTCAATACTTTCCTTATACATACACTATGTATTGCAAGAAAAATAAAACAGAATTCTAATTTAATTTACAACTGAAACATTTTTCTTTTGTTATTAATGAGAAACTTTTACAGCAGCCCACAGGGACGCAATATCTTGCTCTTCATCTCTCACGGCAAGTGATGTGTATCAGAAGAGCTACTAAACGTAATTAAAACATGGATGGCACATCACTTCAGCTGGCACGTTTTACAAGTCTCAGGTGTCTTCGAGTAAGTGTGCTATCACGATAGGAGCATAGAACTAATCGAAATAGCATTTTCCAATATCTCACAGAATCGGGATTCTCAGGGATCGTTCGCATAATGAGAAATGTTTCTTAAGTAGTGGATTTTTATTGTTGATAGTGGTAGTTGGATTATAAAATTTTAGTTATGGTATACGGCAGGGGTTCGTAACTTTTCCTAAATATGCTCTGAACTAATATTCATTACCACTAATACCACTGTCTTTTATATAAATTGTAAATCAAGACTATACAATTAATTAAGTTAGTGTCAAATATGTTTATTTCGTTCGTATAATTTTCTTTTACAAAAATATTAAATATTAGTTAATACGATTAACAAAATTATGAACAGACAGTATGATTATATGATTATTGATGTGCTTAGCAAATTGATTTAATGTTATACTTCTGCTTGTTTGACATAAAAAATTTCTTTACTAATCTGGTTCTATTTTATTTAATTTAAAATGCTAATTTGTCTTCAAGCCGAGTTTTGCTTTATATTTACTTCTTATACTGCTTTTCTTCTTCTACAGTAGTGAAGGAAATTCAACTTCATATAAATACATCGGACAAGATGGCATTAAAACGTAACTGCTCTTTCTGGAATATATTTAAAATATTTCTTTCGTTTAATTCAGAAGTTGACTAAATAATTGTTTTTAATATTATACATTAAATTTTTGTCACACTGTTTTCTTTAGAAGAAAGTAGACCTTTTTCTTTAGAAGAAAGTGTACATTTTTCTTTAGAAGGAGGTATTGGACTAATACTACAAATTGTCAAACATCAGCCATTTTCTTGGGTACCACAAGTGATATACGTACCACTGCGTACCATCATAACGGTCGAGATGTCAAAAGCAGCATTATGATCGT
This sequence comes from Amaurobius ferox, assembly GCA_951213105.1. Lineage (NCBI taxonomy): Eukaryota > Metazoa > Arthropoda > Arachnida > Araneae > Amaurobiidae > Amaurobius > Amaurobius ferox. The sequence goes on from OX578144.1 coordinate 60,983,867, forward strand.
CTGCTACAATTTTTCCTCATTGTTATTTCTCACTTATAGTTTGGAAACAGAGTCCAAAATGTTTATATCTATGGTTGCATATTATCGTTTTATTTATCTTTATTATTCTGTAATGAAGTGAGTGGAAACAGTGGATTTGTTATTATAGAACTAAAAACTTGTAAAATGATGGAAGCTTGGAACAATGCTGTAATCTGGTGAATTCTAAATAAAAAGCTGTTTCCTTTAGCAAATAATGTCAATTATTTTTATATATGGAGTAAGTATAAAATAAAGGAGAACGACAGAATAGTTTTCTAGGATAATCTCACAACACACTGCTGCAAGGATGCCTTTGATTCTTCTAAAGTTTTTCATATAAAAATATTTGTCGTTACCTTTGAGCATAAGCACATATAATTAATTAAAAAAATATGAAAAAGTTTTGTAATACATATTTTATGATAGATAAGTTATGAAAAATCGTTTGCAAGTTAATGAAAACATGATGGAATAAACTACATTTGCTTTTTGCCTCTGAAAAATAATCCTTTACAACAGTAATTCAACATGCACATCCTGGATTGTGATCAAGACATGCTACACATTACACAACTCTAAATCACTCCAATAACCTTATATCCTTCTCATTACATTATAGGTGTAATTCGATATGGAGAAAATCTCATCTGAAACGGTAATTAATACTATTGTTGTATTTTGGTTATAATATTTTGTACTCATACGTATATAAACATCAATTATACTTAGAATATCTAATAAATATGTATTTATTTCATAGTAATACTCAAATGTACAATATCATTAAATTATTGGGCTATTATTTTAAATTCATATATACACACTGAAATGACGCATTTCAGTTTGTATATATGATTTAAAAATAAATTATGCAAAATATGTTCAAATTATAAGACCATTCATATTGTATTTTTAAAAAATCTATAAAAGTATTTAATTTATAAAAGTAAGAAAAGTATAATAATATATATTATTATTCGAATGATTTATCCATACACCAAATTTGAAGTATCTACCTCATCGCAAAGTATGCTTTCCCATCATTTCAGTTTTCGAACGTTTTGGTGTGGGGCACCCCCTCTATAGAACGTTTTCGAAAAATTCGGTTTTTTCAGGGGGTTTTATCGAACGACCGAGTCGTGTACCAAATTTCAAGTCTCTTTCTATTCGGGAAGTGTCTGAAAAAAGCGTGGAAAACAGGCAGACAGACAGACAGACGGACAAACGGACAGACGGACACTTGGCAATTAGTATATATAGATGCTGTTCATTCATTTTTTCTATCAATTTCTTTAATATTAAATTGGATATATATAATTGGAAATTATAAAAATATATATATATATATATATATATATATATATATATATACCCCATACTATAAGACAGACAATATTAACATAACAAAATAAAGAGGAGGTATATTTTTTGCGATATGCAAATAAGACCAAAAACGGGCATAACTTGATACATCATATCTCCTCATATCTCCATATAGTCATGCCAATAAGGAGTGTGACTACTCCGCACAGCTTTACAAGCTGCATAACTGACCCTCATACTGTAAATGAGGGTGATGATCATAGCTTGTAGCAACAAATCTCATTCTTCTCATACCGTGGATATTAACGCCTGTGGGTCTTTGGAGGGGGTTGACGTCGTGAATTGGATCTTCCTAGAGCATGGCAAACATGCTGTATAGGATTTAGATCCGGCGACTTCGCTGGCTACACCATACTCTCTCTTTTCCTCCAGAAAATTGTTGACAATTTGAGCTCTGTGTGACCTCGAGTTATCGTTCATAAAAATAAAATCCTCTTCTACAGCTTCCCGGAAAAACATCGCATAAGATTAAAAGATTTCCTCCCAATAGCGATGTGCTGTCACAGTGTCAAGATGTAGTATGTACGACCGTCCAACTTGATGCTTCTCCACACAAGGATTCCACTTCCACCAAAGTGGTCGATTTCCTTTACGTTGGAGAGGCGATAGCGGGCCCCAGCTCTCATCAGATGAGGAGTCGTCGGGAATCACTTTAGTTACTGAATCTCATTGATCACTGAGGAGGACACTACCCCAATCTTGCTGTGTCCAAGAATGATGCATCTGGCTCCATGAAAAACGGGCTCTCTTCTGCGATCGTTTTAGGGGGATACTTGTCACCGGGCGTAAATGGTCGTCTCTTCTAGACATCTGTATACAGTTTGCCTAGAAATTATTGTTTCAGAAGCAGCAGAGAGGTCCTGAGAGAGCTCTATAACCGTCATCTTTCGATAGCCTCGTGCAGGTAATGTCAAATATCGATCTTCCTAAGTGTCGTGGATCTTAGGTGGCCTTGGGCGGGTCTCCTGGTGATAGTACCCGATGTTTGGAATTGATGCCATAACCTGGATACCACCATTCGAAACACTCGTAATCATCGACCGACCTTCTATAGATAAAATTCTCAGATTCGAAAAATGTTACATTCACGTGTGCTTACCAAACGAACCCATTTAACTGCTTAACAAAAACTGGATGCTAACATTACATTCACCGTTCTCTACTTTTATATATGACATTAATATTTTTAATATTATTCGTAGCTATTTTGAATTATTGCAAAAAATGTGTTTGTAGCTTTAATTTTGGACACCAGTATATATATATATATATATATATATATATATATATATATATATATATATCAATGATATGTAAAATGTAACGATGTTTAAAACAAATATTTGTTATCTCCGAATACCAGCAATATATACAGGTATCTAATAATGGCTGAATATGCGCATCTTCTTGCAAGATTAGTTTTAACGCCTATAATTTACTCCGAAACAACCCAAATTTAATACATAACACAATTTCTTATATTCATTTTACAGTTCAATAAAATAAACCGGAGTGCATCTCAATGTAAGGCAGCTTCTACTTCATTTATTTCTCCACTTGTATTTAATTTAGCAGAGCTGCCTGCATGATTTAAATTTTATCACGTTGCACTTGTTTGACATGTGAAAGAAGGCGTAAAAAGTCGAAAGGGGGGGAAAGGGAAAAAAAACCCTTCCCGATTTGCCAATATATTTACAGCAACAAAAAAGTGACACGACTCGCATGCTGTTTAAATTCTGGAGCTAATTTGAATTTTTAAAAGTATCTTTTTTTTTTCTTTTAACGCTAGAGAAAGAAAGTGGTGCATGTCAATTTTTTGAAAGATTTTGCACCTATTATTACTGTTGATGATTATTTGCTTGCATGATTTTGTACCGTATATCGTACGCAATATGAGTTATTACAAAATGCAAGGAAATAGCAAAGGAAAAATATTTTAAACCATCTGTTTAATGCAAGCAAGTAGAATTTTCTCAGTTAGTAACAAGACGGCATACATTCACATTTTTTATTAATGGCCAGACACTTGAGCGTTCAATTATTCGCCTATTTTTAGCTGCCAAATCAGGATCAATTTTATTGTCATATGACGTTGCCCCGGCACACCAGAGGGAGCAAAACACACTACACTCGTAATGGACATCACTACATCCATGCCTGCAGGTGGGACTCGTATCCGCAGCCCCGCAGCCGAGAAAGCACGTGGAAACGCTTACATTAGACCTTGTCACAGGGCCAGCAAATTTTGAACTTATGGTACAGCATATATTATGTCTTATCATCAGATTGTCTAATAATTCAAATACTTGTTACACAGTCTAACCTTCTATTGTTATTGTTGTTGTCTATAAACCCTATGGTCTAGGGGTATACCAGACAAAGTCCATAAGACCATTATGAAGGAATAGCTCAGCCACTAGTTCTTGTTTATCTAAGCGCTGTCGCACAGAGATACCCAAACATTCAACAATATGATTGGGGTTGCAGGAGATGTAGAGCAAAGGCAAGCTGGTAAACACTTGACTTCAATCCCATATGTCATATGCCTTCTATGTTCGCTGCTGAGTCTTGCCCGAGCAGTCTAATGCTGCCTGGGATCCTTAAACCCTAATGATAATCCAGGGTGCCCTACAGAATAGCAGGGATGAAGGGGAAGCACTTTCCATTCGTTGTTATTATTTTATCTGTACGCAGATTAGTAGAGTAAATTTGCATGGAAGTGTGTTCACAATTAGTTGGAAAGTTCTGCTCACAGCCTTTCTTTGCCAGCAAGTCAGCTATCTCGTTGCCATGTAAATCAACGCATGAGGGTATCCACTGCAGAAAAACACAACTCCTGGAAGCCAATTTTGCATAAGAGAAATATATTGTCTTGGCTGGTTTTATTTGAGAGGTAAGGCCAGGATTTTTGATGCTGTATTGGCATTCTACTATCAGTCATAATCCAAGTAGGTTTCACCCAGAAGACATTCCGTATTTTAAAGTCTCTCTGACAGCCAAAAGTTCCGAACGAAACACCGGACCATGGTCTGATTTTCTAAAATTATTTTTTAGCAGCTCTATCCAAATCCCTCAGGAAAACACCACTGCCTATTCTACACGAATCGAACTGCTATCTGTGTATAACTGGAGAACACAATCAAGGGTGTTTTTAATCACTTCAAGAGCTAGTTGTTTCAGTAATTCAGGATAATCCAATCCTGGTTTTTATTAACTCTAGTTAGGAGCTCTTCATAGAAATTGTTTCGAGTAAGTGGGTTTAGAGGCCCAATATGATTAGACAAAGGTGGTTCAACAAAATAATCCATTAAGCCTAAGTTCTGGGGGAAACTGAGGGGACTATATTTTTTAAGTCTTTGATTGTTGGTCGACATTTGAATAAAATCAGCTATTCTATTATGATGGAACCTTCTCTTAGTGAACGTCTATATAACAAAATATTTTTAACGAATCAGCGATTGTGTAATTAATATATGTAAAGTGATCAACTTTAAATGCCTTACCCTATTGTTATTTTTTACTTTATTTACCTAAATCTATATTTATAAAAGAAGATGCTTGTTTATCTGATTTCTGGTCATGTAGTGGGGAATCTTAACGATCCACAGCCATAAAATTGGTATAAAGGTACCTCGACTCCCAAAAAGAAACACCTCGTAGAGATTTTTTTTCAAATAGGAATTATTTTAGAAATTATGATTGTAATAGTAAAAGTTCGCTCTGCCGTAATACAGCAGCCTTTATTTAAAAGTTTAGGTTATAAAGAAATAATTGAAAATTGAAAAAGTTGATAAAACTCTGAAAAATAAAATAAAATTTAAGAAACATAAACTTGCCCCTCTAAAAATTAAACTGGTATGCTTGAATACTATGTTATCAAATGTCAAACTATGCGATATATTCACAAAATTGATTCTGAGATGTTCACAAAAATTTAAGATATCATGCATGAAAAGGTGTATTTAGATTTTATTAGTAGAAATTCATATGTAAATTGTAATTATTTTATAAAATATACCTTGATTTTCAACTGCAATTTTTAATTTTTATTTTAGAAAAGAAAATTATTCATTTCTACTCTAAAATATTAATCCCTACAGTTCCAATAGATTTTATTTTTAAAAAATGTTAAACTTCTGCTAATTTTGTCGACAATTTCACATTTTAAAAGTAGACTATCTTCTTAAACAGAAGCTCCTCAAGTTCAACCTGAAAAATCTGCCTTGTCAACAGTTCAAGTATAAAAAGCAAAATAATCAAGCGTTATAACCATACTTATGTTAATACAACCATATTTAGGTTAATATTATAAACATTGTCCATTGGAAGCTTTTCCAAAATTTTGGAATACTTTTCATTGCCGGTAATATCATCCAATGAAAGATTTTATGATTTGACATTAACTATACATAAAACAAACTTAATTTGGCAACAAAGAGGTATAGAAGAACCGGAATTCTCCCATAAGGAGTATAGTGTAATATGTTAAACATTATAAATAGTAAAACTCTAAAATATTTTGCATAAATCCGATGGTTTTAGTTTAAAGCAAGCAATTTCTAAAACAGAATTCCAAATTATATCCATATTTCAATAAAACATTTCTGTATTATTTTAAAAATTAATGACCATTCAAAACTTGGATTCGGTTAAGATTATTTGCCGAATTTGCTGTTATACCAAATTCCAGACAAATTTCCAGACTTAAAATCTGGTTTTGAAAATATTAATAAATTATTTATTAGATTATTAATATTGTAGATGATTTCAGAAACTATATTATTTTGTAATTATAGTTTGCTAATCTACAGCAAAATACAGCATTCCATAAGATAATTTGTTTATGTTGGTATATTTCTCGTAAATACATTTTTATAAACACTTTTCCTTGGTGCGGGTAATAAAATTAGGACAATGGCGGTTAATGAAGTTTCTGATCATGAAAGACCCTAATCTTACCATATCTCGTAACGCCTTTTCCTTCTTGTGTTAGAAAACCTCACAAAATTTCGCGATGGATAGTATAATCTAGCAGTCGTAAGTACAGAATTTAATCAAATGTACGTATATAAACAAAAAATAATGAATAAAAAAGCTCTATTGGCTTCCGCGTTTTATTCATGTTAGGTTCCAGCAAGGATAATCTGAAGTCAGCTATACGGTAGAACTAAACTGCCATAGGAGTTTCAATAGATGTTTGCAAAAATTGTGCTTTTAGAAAGTATCTTGCTACCAATTGCAGATATCAGCAATTTCTTGTTGAGCGAATGAAAAGAGTGAAACCAGTTCATGGACGCTTTTGCCTGCAATGGGAGTATGATCCGAAATATTTATCAGGAGTTTTATTATTTTTCTACATGTCGACGTTCTTCACAAATACCTTTCCGTAAGCATTTCTTTAAAATATTTTAAATCCATTATTTCAGTCAACGGTGAACAAAATATTGTTCAGCTTCAGGGTGTTAGTTCTTTATATATTCCTTTCTTGTTTAAGAAATATGATTTTAAAGTGCGAAAATTGTGTGTTTATGTCACTAAAATCTTATATTTTGGCTGTCGCACTTTATCGAAAGATTTTTCCTTTATAAATTGTGTGTCTAAATTGAATTTCGTTGTTTATTTCCTAGCTAGAAAAGTGCAGTTCAAAAATAATAAAAGTAATACAGCAGAACTTTTGAAACAAAAAACACTGTTCTATATACTAATGTATTTCTGCTGCAAAATTACTTGGATGCACAGTTTTCTCTAGAACTAACAATAAATGCTGGAAGTTCTGCAGAAGTGCATTCCAAATATTATAACCAACTGAATTATACAGGGTGCCTACTTATATCCGTTACACCCCCCTTAACTTGTAAACGGTGACAGCTTAGGCCATAAAGTTGGTGTCTAGGTATAGTAAAAAGGCTATGCGCTACTCAATGAGGTAGCTTACAACGCCATCTATCGGCAAATTTTGGAATTAGCTGTCCTATCTCGTAAACGGTGGAAGATACGTGAAAAAAGTCAATGAGAAGTTGCAGAGCACTCTCGATTTAGTACGAAAAGATACCTTGCGCACATTAATACTCACAACAGAATGCAAAAAATGAACATTTGTTTGGTCACGATTTCGAAAACTGTCATGTCATAAAGAGTGGAAGAAAGAAACTGAGACACTTCCCTGTCTTCAGGATCATTTATTTACAACAGTATATTGCTCAAAATGCTCTCCGTTAGCCACTATACACATTTGCATTCTGGACTGGATTTCTTGCTGCACATTGTGCAACATGGCAGGTGTTACGGACGCACAAGCATCAGTAATGCGTCGTCGAAGATCCTGCAATATTGGCAGAGATGTCGCATATATCTGCCCTTGCATGTGTCCCCATAAGAAGAAGTCCAATGGGGTCAAGTCAGGTGAGCGCGGGGGCCACTCGACGGAACCACCACACCCGATGACTTGATTCTGGAATGTCTCTATTAGGTACTGCTGAACGTTTGAAATCTTATGCGGAGGTGCGCCGTCATGTTGGAAAAATACATTTAGGAGTTGGTGCAACGGTAGATTCTCAACAAAGTCGGTTATTACATCCTGCAGAAGTTGCAAGTACCGATGTCCCGTTAGCATGCCCTCGAAAAATAATGGTCCAATGAGGCTGTCATTAAAAATTCCGCACCAAACATTAATCGACCAGCGTTGTTGATGTCGAACTTCGACGGCATATCTTGGATTTTCCAGCGACCATGTATGAACGTTCTGTCTATTAAACATACCGTACCTCGAAAAACATGCCTCATCCGTCCATATTATGTCTGCCAGGAATGTTGGGTGGTCCTCTAAGTTATTCATCACAGAGTTGCACCACGTGTAACGTCTCTCAGCATCTCTTGGAAGAAATTCCTGCACAAGTGTGGATCGGTATGGATGAGCACCTGATTCATTCAGGATTTTCCAGACGCGGCTTTTTGAGAGGTCACAATTTTCACTGATCATTCTTGTGCTGCTTTGATGATGGGCGAGAGCGTATGCTAGCACATCTTCAGTTTGTACTTTGCGTCCTACATTACGAGGTGTACGAAATCGAGGTGGCTGGTCACGCAGCCCGTCTCCCTTAAACGTTTTACAACTTTTAAGATGGTCTAGGACGTGTAGGATGCGGGCCTTGAGGGAAAAGTTCAAGATACAGCCTTGCAGCTGAGTTTGCCTTACGCCCACATTCACCGTAAATTAACAACATCTCGCCATACTCGTTACTGCCAAATTTTGCCATAACTTTCCGTTTTAACGTACAACCCAGCAGAAACATCCTTTTTATAGTAGTAGTCTCTGGTGAACAGGTATGACGTTCCATCCTCATTTGCATAATACATGAGATCCATGTGATTTTTATACCAGACATGGTTGAGTTGAGCTGTGTGTTTGGAGAGACGATTTTGCAAGATCAGCAGACAGTTTTCATGGTTTGTAGAGACATTCAGTAAAAAACGCAACCGATGGGGACAGAACCATGGTCCTCATGAATGCGAATCACGTGCGTTTCCCCTGTGGTCTTTTCTCGCTTCGCTTCACAATCAAACAAATGTTCTTTTTTTGCATTCTGTTTTGAGTATTAATGTGCGCAAGGTATCTCTTCGTACTAAATCGAGAGTACTCTACAACTTTCTAATTGACTTTTTTTACGTTTCTGTCACCGTTTACGAGATAGCACCGCTAATTCCAAAATTTGCCGATAGATGGCGTTGTAAGTTGTTTCATCGAGTAGCGCATAGCCTTTTTACTATACCTAGACACCAACTTTATGGCCTAAGCTCTTACCGTTTAGAAGTTAAGGGAGCTGTAACAGATATAAGTGGTCACCCTGTATAAGCAAACTTAGTGAATTCTATATTGAAACGTTTACCTATTTACAGAATTAGCAGTATTTAAAACTATAGTACGCTCCTACTACTAATGGTCGCAATAAACTTAAGCAATAGCTTGCAAATTCTGAGTTATAAATACAAAAACTCTTACACACAAGTGGCAGTAGACCGGCCACGCAACTTGTTACCATAAACCCCTGGGTTGGTCGTGTGGTCTGGGCCTTCAACACAAGTGGCAGTCTGCCATAAGCCTTCGGGTTGGTCGTGTGGTCTGGGCCTTCTACACAAGTGGCAGTCATTTGCACGCTGCCACAACTGCCGCCGTGTTCATGCGGAGTGCGATCACGTTAAACATGTGGGTCCGTAAGCCCTTCCGAGAAGTTGGTGGTAGGGGAAGGAGGGTACGGTCCCTGTGGATGCCTCCCCCACTGGGTTCCGGTCTAAATTGGGTGGCACTTCCAGGGCCGTCCAAACAGTTACTTTACACCTTTCTGGTAGGTCGGACGGCCTGGGTCTCAACAACACAAGTGGCAGTCTTGATTAAAAATTATTATTCTGTAAATAATCCGAAAAGTTCGAAAAAAAAAGAAATATTAATATCACTGCATAATATCGAAACTTTAGTTCAACATTTGTATTCGTATTACTCTCATCGTATTATTCGAATTATTGAATATTTTGTATTCGTATACTAATATTAAAATTAATAGATTGAACTTCATAAAACCCTGTTTACATTTTTAGTTATTACAATAACGTTTTCTTTATCCGTATCGATATCCCCCAAAGCGGGGCAAATTGATATGCTTATATTTAGCTAATTTAATAGCCTTTCATGAATTTCTCCTTCAAATCTCATAAATTTTCATTGGCTCAATGACTAAAGTGAGAAATAACGTAATGACGTCATAAATTTAATATGTTTGCTTTTATAAAATAAATACAAAAAAATCTGATGTGGACAATACATGACTTTCCTTATATAATGCAATGAATTTACTACTTTAACAGTAAAAACAATTTGTTATTCTTATAGTAGATATATTCTTTCCACGATATTGAATTTTAGCCATTAGGAATCTAGCTTCCCAATATCTTTAAACAAATACCTAAGACAATTAATTGCAGTACGCGTGTCAAATGGTTCTCAAGATATTTGACAATTAAGCCATTAGGTGAATAATTAAGGCATTATAATTTTAGCTTTTCACTATCTTTGAACAATACAACTAAAACCACTAAGTGCAGTACAGGTATCTAAATATTCTTTAGGCATTTGGCAATTAAGCCATTACGATTCTAACTTCCCAATGCCTTTGAACAATATAACTAAAACCATTAAGTACAGTACACGTGTCAAAATGTTCGCTATTTATAGGTTGTATTGAATTACAAAATCTGATGTGGGCAGCACATGACTTTCCTTATATAATGCAATGAATTTACTACTTTTACAGTAAAATAAAATAGATTATTTTTATAGTAGATATTTATATTCTTTCCAAGATACTGAATTTTCGTCAATGAGTCGTCATTTTCATTGATTAAGCGTCATTTTTATCCATTTGGTGAGTTTTTCGTTAATTTAGCAACATTTTAAAAAGTCGCCAAGTTGGTGACATTCCACCAAATTCGTCGCCAGAATCTTGCCAAGCTTTATGGACGGAGAAATAAGTTATTCTTACAGCAGATAAATGACTATTGGCGCTCAAATAATAAAGTATTACTCAAAGTATATTTTTTTATGAATGGAACGAGCTAGATCCACGAGAATGATGTCACCAAATTTATCGCATGGTATTACAAATGAAAAATGAACACGTTTCGCAATAGGAAATATTTTTATTTTATTTTATATGACTTTTTGATATTTTTTTAAAAAATGTGCAATATCTCGAGAACCGTTCATGTGAGCGTTCTAAATTTTATGTCAATCGTTTTCTAATGAAAACTTACATAAGAAATGTCTATTTGCTTAACAATATTAGCGGTTTTGATTTTTAGATGATTTTTTCAAATTTTCACTTAAAATTTAGGGGAGTTCTGAACATTCGATTGCGTATAAAACCAATAGGTTTCCAGTGTTTACGGATTGTAATTTTTGTACCAAATTTCGTTCGAATCGGTCAATTCGTTCGTAAATTATTATCTCCACAGACTCGCTGACACACACACACACGCATTCTTTCACACACACAGACATCACTTCAAACATGTTCGATTCGTGATCAGGGATGCTTGAAACGTGCTCTCCCGTCGAAAACTCGAATTCGAATTTTCGACCCCGTCACAATACTTTCCTTATACATTATTGTAGGTGTATAAGGAAAGTAACAAGAGCAATCATATATTTCTAGCAAGAAGACGAAAAAAAGCAACAGCCAAATCTCGAGGGAAACTTGGAATTTGAGACTTTGTGTCTATAAGGCGCTCCTAGGCACTTTTCCTAGTTTCGTTGAACATGTTGAATTTAAATGTTTCCAAACTCCGTCTTAGTTAGACGTTTATCGGAATATGAAGCGGTTACCATCATAATTGCAATACTAATTAAATGCTATAATAATCAACTTGGAATTTGAGTTACAAAATTCTACTGCGAAATTAAATATACTTTTCTAGTAAGCGCATTAGACTGTTATCTAAATGAATCGCTGTTTTTGAAATGGACGTACGATAATGCAGTTCTATTGTATAAAATTAGCTCTATCTAATGGTATTAAGAAGTGCTACATCACTCAATAAGTCTCAGGTCTAACTAAGAAAAACAATTTTTTTTAGAAATTCGACTTCATTCATCAACATACTCTCCTTCAAGAGTGATACATTCATTCCAACGCTCCTCTAACTTTCCGATGCCTTTTTTGTAGAACGATTTGTCTTTGCTCTCAAAATAGGCCTCGGTTTCGGCAATCACTTCTTCATTTGAGCCAAATTTCTTTCCCTGTAGCACGGTGGGTGAGGAAGCAATTCGGAGCGTAATTCATATCATTTAACCATCGGCTTGTGAAACAGGGCATTGTCTTGATGGAACAGCACTTTTTTCGTTTGCATGTGAGGCCATTTTTTCTTGATTTCTACACACAATCGATCCAATAATGTCATGTAATATTCGCTGTTGATAATTTTACCTTTCTCAAGATAGTAGATGAACAAAATACCATGCGCGTCCCAAAATACGGATATCATAACCTTGCCAGGTGACTTTTGGGTTTTGGGTCGCTTTGGACGAATTTCACCGACTGCTGTCCACTCAGCTGACGATCTTTTTGATTCAGGTGTGTAGTAATGAATCCATGTTTCATCGATTTCACATACCGAGGTAAGAAATTCTTCTTATCTCGCTCGAGCATCTTCAAACAGTGCTCCGAATCGTCGACGCGTTGTTGTTTTCGGCCCGGTGTGAGCAAATGCGGCACCCACTTCGAAAGCAACTTACGCATGCTCAAATTTTCGTATAAAATTGTAAGCACACTACCTTCTGATATCTTTAAGGTGTCAGCTATCTCACGCAACTTCACTTTACCGTCTTTCAAAACTATTTTGTGGACTTTTTTTATGTTTTCCGGAACAACTGCCGATTTGGGGCGACCAGAGCGTTCAGCATCATCGGTGTTTGTACGACCGCGTTTAAATTCAGCATACCAGTCAATAATAGTTGATTTCCCTGGTGAAGAGTCTCCATATCGCTTATTAAGCCACTGTTTGGCTTCAACAGTATTTTCCCCCATCAAAAAACAATGTTTAATCAACACACGAAATTCTTTTTTAATTCATTGTTTTGAAAGTTACAAAACTGGGTATTAAAACCACTGTAACCTATAAACTAATTTTCAGAAAGTCATGAAATTTCGACACGTGTCGTTTAAAGGTTGGTACTATCCAGAAAGCATATGGGTGTATCAACAGTGTTGCCATATATGTGTCAGACCGGAGACTTATTGAGTGATGTGTTATGTATGTCGATGTTTGTATTATAACTTTCCATACTTATCTTTGTATCGTTGAGTTGGAAAAACGACATAAGTCTTCTACTTCGTCTTCTACAAATTAAATGTTGTTGTTTTCGCTGCAAAACGTGCGATAGCATCGACATATTCTGATATTTTTTTTTATCTCTGTTTCTGTGCTATACTAGCATGGAAAACTATGACTACCAATTTAGATACAGACATTATCACATTAACTTGTTGAAGGTATACATTTTGTTGTATAATGTAAACATAATCTATTTTCATTATATTATTATTTATTGGAAACCTTCATTTTATTTTAGTTATTACTGTTCTTCATAATAATATTAGCATGTAATAAACAATATTAACATATAATAAGCGATAATTGCATATAATAAACAATATTAGCATGTTTGATTTTGAAAAGTGCGAAATTACATATAAACATTTCATGAAATCTAGCTCAACCAGTATAAAATATTAATTTAGAATTTATGAGCACAATAGATCAACCTGATATGGATTTACATCTCATACAGGATTGATTTTTAATACTTCCTCAAACAGTTGAGTAGAAATGATTTTTGTTGTTTACTCACCATTTTTATTTTTAGACTTACAAAATTAGCGATTCTAATGTGAAAACCTGCTTCAAATGCAGCAAAGAGACTTACTTGTTCGCCATGACAACGTCTGACATGTGGCGACATTTTTGCACACAAATATATCTACCCTTCCATCATATTTAACCTTTCCATTCCCTTCTTTTCAATTAATCTACCAGTTAAAATTGTACTGACCAAATATAATCGTTTTTGACATTGAAACCGATCGATACCTTTAATCAACTGTCTCATGATTTTAATAACGTACCATTTATATTTTCAAGTTATTTAGTTCAGAAGTCTGAAAAGTTCTTCTGTGCCCCTTATATTATTTTTGAACTGCGCATTCCAAGTTAGGAAATAAACAACGAAATTTAATTTAGACACACAATTTATAAAGGGAAAAATCTCCCGATAAAGAACGGCAGCCCAATAAAGGTAAGGCAGCTCCAATAAAAGCAGCACTAAATAGAACGAAGAGAAGATGTTCTAAATGAATGATTGTTCTGAATATCAATAAGTCAAGACCCGGATCGATCCAGATAGGTTAGGTCAGATAAGTTATTTAGAAAGAGGATGATAAATGAAAGAGGGTTAAAGAGGAAGCCTTTTATCAGAAATAATTTTCTTTTGCATAGAGGATACCTATTTTTATTTACGGAAATGCTAATGAAGATATGGGTTTGTTGGAAATTCTTGGGCAATGGAGAATTCTTACAGTCTTAAGAGACGGGTGTCGTTTGGGTGATTTAAATTTACTAATACACAGTAAAGCATCATGTTCAGAGAACTTGTTTATAAGGGGCGCTTCTAAATTTATAATCCCGCTTCCATTGCAGAAAATAGCATTACTGGGGATGTCTCGAATTTTCCAACGCTCGTTGGCATGGGATATCCGATGATTGAAATACCAGCAAGAAAATTGGCTATACGCAAACTTATCGTAAAACTCGATGGGTACAAATTCAGTTCCACCACTTAGCTTATTTCAGATTTCTTGAAAAATTAACTGGACTCGACTTTCTAATACCAAAATTCATTTTTAATAGCTTTTCTTTTCCAAATTTATAAAAAAAAATCTGATGTGGGCAACACATGACTTTCCTTATATAATGCAATGAATTTACTATATTTACAGTTAAAAAAAATGGTATTCTTCTAGTAGATTCTTATATTCTTTCCAAGCTATTGAATTTTTTTTCAATTAGTCGTCATTTCTATTGATGTAGCGTCATTTTTATCCATTTGGCGAGATTTTCGTTTAATTTGGCAACATTTAAAAAAGTCGCCAAGTTGGCGATATTCCGCCAAATACGTCGTCAAAATCTCGCCAAGCGTTATGGACGAAGAAATAAGTTATTCTTACAGCAGATAAATGACTATTGGCGTTCAAATACAAAAGTATTACTCAAAGTATCTTTTTTCATGAATGGAACGAGCTACATCCACGAGAATGATGTCATCCAATTTATCGCATGGTATTACATATGAAAAGTAAACATGTTTTTCAATAGGAAATATTTTTTTTTTATTTTATATTACTTTTTTATTATTTTTTTGAAAAATGGACAATATCTCGAGAATGGTTCATGTTAGCGTTCTAAAATTCATGTCAATCGTTTTCTAATGAAAAATTACATAAGCCATGTCTATTTGCGTAACTTTATTAGTGGTTTTGATTTTTTGACGATTTTTTCAAAATTTCATTCGAAAATTTAGGGGGGTTCTGAACATTCGATTGCGTATAGAAACAACAGGCTTCCAGTGTTTACGGATTGTGATTTTTGTACCAAATTTGGTTCGAATCGGTCCACTCGTTCGTCAGTTATCGTCTCCACAGTGTCACTGACACACACACACACACACACACACACACACACACACACGGACATCACTTCAAAAATGTTTGTTTCGTGATCAGGGATGCTTGAAACGTGTTCTCCTGTCGAAAACTCGAATTCGAATTTTCGACCCCGTCACAATACTTTCCTTATACATTATGTATATAAGGAATGTAAAAATTGGAAGAATCGGTGTCGTGGGTCCAAATTATAACAATTATAACATGTTACCCTTTACTTTACAGGTCTTGGAAACAATTTCGATTGATACCATTCTTGGCAATGTGTCCCCCGGGAGTGTGACTTGCTCCAAAGGGGGGGGGGGCAAAAAATATTATATAGCGGCTATCTTTCGCAGAAATGATTAAAACTCTTTAGTCAGTGATCATTGGACCATAAATAAACCATTTTTTGCTTGATTCTGACAAATTCTGTCCTATGTTGCCATGTTAAAAAATTATATAATTTTGTATAAATTTCGAATTGTCAATTGAATTTAAAAAAATTCTATCTAGTTCCATATTTTTTTTATCACAAAACCGGATATAACGTTTCGTGGAAATCCATTAATCTTTGTGGCTGCTATCCTGCACACAGGAAATCGACCACAGACTGACAGACGGATATCAATCTAGAAATAATCAAAACATGTTCAGGCCTTAAAACGTATATTGGCATCAAAATCCCGAATTCGAAAATTTTCATGAAAACAATAATTTCCCTATACTTTATAACATAATATCAGAAAGTAAAAAACTGGTCGGTCCCTATAGATGTTCATAAAACTCTTATGACATAGTAGGTCTAAATCGAATGGAATATGCTACTAATTAGAATTTATGCTATACATGTCCTGCTTAAAAAGTAGGATTTCATTTTCAGAAATGCCACCGACAGAGTTGATACGGTTTTCATAAAATTCTTCATCTTATTTTTAGAAATTTTGCAAGTATGTGTTTAATATTAATGTTTTAGGAAATAATCCCCGCAACTACCTGTTTAAAGATGGCCGGACACATAGATGACCCACATAGATGGCTGGATAAGTTATACTAATGTAGATTATAAAATTTAGCGGTTTGAATTTTCGCTAGCAGATATGTCTTCAGAATGCTTTTAATTGGACTATTTTGATTATGATCTTTTAATATGATATATAAATACATTAAAATACAGCTTTAAGTAGTTTCCATATATACTCTAGAACAAAAAAATCGACGCACCCAGAAGGAGTTATCCGATTGTAATGAAATTTCGTATGCAATGACATTTTGAGCGAACATGCAAATGAATAAAATTTTGTGCCCAATGCATAAATAGTGGGAGCTCCTGCGCATCGAAACTGCGCATTCAGAAGGTGTATATAAGGAGCTATTCTGAATCTGTGGTCAAACTTTCTGTTGCATTTCGAGTGCGGATATCTTACGTCTTTGGTACTCATTTCTGGCACACTGACAGCACAGCAGTACGTAGACAACATTCTATGACCTGTTGTGTTACCGTTCCTTTTGCGACACCCCGAACTTACTTTTCAACAAGATAATGCCCGGCTGCACACGGCACGTATTGCTATGAATTGTTTTCAAGCTTGCCTAACACTTCCTTGGCCAGTTAGGTCTCCTGATCTCTCTCCCACAGAGCATATTTGAGACGTTGTGCGAAAGCGATTGCAACCATCCCGCAATGTTGACGATTTAACGCGACAGTTGGAGACAGTTTGGCAAGACATTCCGCAGGACACCAACCGTGAACTTTACCAGTCTATGCCACGCCGGGTGACATCTTGCATCTAGGCCACAGGTGGACCAACGCCTTATTGACTTCCTTTGTATACGGTCAAACTCTAAATCATTAAATTGTTCTGAAATTTTAATCGTTTCTTTTTCTATGTATGTTCTTCACATCCACCAATTTTTATCTCAATCGGACAACTCCTTCTTGGTGCGTCGATTTTTTTGTTATAGAGTGTATATTGGAAATTATTTATATAAATATTTTAATCGCCAGCCGTAATAAAGATGCAAAATTAACATTTTGTGAAACAACAGTTCTTAATCACTGAACAGCTTATCAGTCAATCATTGAACTGAATAAAAATATCAGAAACATAGAGAGTGAAGACGTCCCAGAATAGAATGGATGTTGAGATTAACTGCCGTCATATCTTAAACATCTTTGCACATGTAGTACGTTTTGAAATACGGGTTTTGAAAATGCCTCTTTTTTTGTCATTTCAATATCATTTTCGGAAATTTTTACTTTCCTTATGTATATAACGTATAAGGAAATTATTGTGACAGGGTCGACAATTCGAATTCGAGTTTTCGACGGGAGAGCACGTTTCAAGTATCTCTGAACACGAATCGAACACTTTTGAAGTGATGTCTGTGTGCGTGTGTGTGTATGAAAGTATATATATATATATATATATATATATATATATGTGTGTGTGTGTGTGTGTGTGTGTCAGTGAATCTGTGGAGACGATATCTCACGAACGAATGGAGCGATTCGAATGCAATTTGGTATAAAAATCACAATCCATGAATACTGGAAGCCTATTGTTTTAAAACACAATCGAATGTTTCCCCTAAATTTTTGAGTGAAATTTTGAAAAATCATCAAAAAATCAAAACCTTTAATAATGCTACGCAAATAGACATTTCCTATGTAATTTTTCCTTAGAAAACGATTGACATAAACTTTAGAACGTTAGCGTGAACTGTTCTCGAGATATTGCATGTTTTTCAAAAAAATTTGTTAAAAAATCAATAAATTAAAAAAAAATATTAACTGTTAAGAAACATGTTCACTTTTCATATGTAATATCATGTGATAAATTTGGTGATATCATTCTCGTGGATCTAACTCGTTCTATTCACGAGAAAATATACTTTGAGCAATACTTTTGTATTTGAACGCCAATCGTCATTTATCCGCTTTAAGAATAACTTATTTCTCCGTTCATAACGTTTGGTGAGATTTTGGCGACGAATTTAGCGGAAAGTCGCCATATATAAGGGAAGTCATGTTCTGCCGACATCAGATTTGACTTGTCACAAGTTGTCAAGATAGCGATATTGTATCACATGTTTACACAAGTAATTGTAATTCTGGATTTGCCGCCAAAGACATGCGCTAGACTGTCCCTGCATGCTACTTATTTGCTTAAAAAAGTGTTTTGGCGTGAACTGTTTTACTATAGAAGGAACAACGTCCCTTAACTTGTTTCAGGAAAGATCTCAATAAAAAAACTTCAGGCACAAAACTTTAATGAAGCTCCAGGAAAAACAACCTTTAATAAAAAGGAGAGAAGATGTTTAAAATGAATTATTGTTCTAAATATCAATAAATTTTGGTCTTGTATCAAAGTAGATAGGTTAGTCCAGATAAGTTATTTAGATAAAGAATGATAAATGAACAAAAGTTTAAGAGAAAAACGTTTTACAGAAAATATTTCCTTTAGATGGAGCTTTAGATTCTTATATTTGATGATTTCCTAGTTAAAATTTGGTATTTTTGAAATCCTAAATTAAATGCTAACGTTAGAAGAAAATGTAGAAATGAATCTTGAAGATAATTGTGTTAAATACAATTTATTTGATGAATAATTTATGAGAAAACAATCGTCTTATTAATCGGAAAATTAAAGATATTTCATAATAGCTTAAGGCAAATGCTTAGATGTGTCAATTATATTCCGTGCAAAACTAATGTTGCAGCAAAGAAAAACATATATACTCTGAATAAAATATTTTGTAATGAACTGTGTAAAGTGAAATTTCTCTTTCCTGAATTTAAATTTTAAAAAAATTAACTCTTTGTCTGAAATATAACGTTGTATTATACATATATTCACAAGGGCGCGGTAGCCCATTGGTTAGCGCTCTGAAGTTGCACTCGGTAGGCCCGGGTTCGATTCCAGCCGCTGCCAAAACTGCCGCCGTGTTCACGCGGAGTACGATCACGTTAAACATGTGGGTCCGTAAGTCCTTCCGAGAGGTTGGTGGTAGGGGAAGGAGGGTACGGGCCCTGTGGATGCCCCCCCCCCGACTGGGTTCCGGTCTAAATTAGGTGGCACTTCCCGGCCGTCCAAACAGTTACCTTACATCTTTCTGGTAGGTCGGACGGTCTGGGTCTCAACAAAAACAACAACATATATTCACAAGGCAGCCATGTCTTGCCGAAAATTAGAGCACTTATCTGCTTTACCCATAAATCGTGACCATGGCGTTTACTACTTTCCTTATATACCTAATATAATGTAGACGGAAAGTATTATGCCGGGATCGAAAATTCGAATTAGAGCTTTCGACGGGAGAGCATATTTCAAGCATTCCTGAACACGAATCAAACGTATTTGAAATGATGTCTGTCTGTGTGTGCATGTGTGTGTGCGTGTGCGTGTGTGAAAATGTGTGTGTATGAAAATGTGTATGTGTGTTTGTGTGTATGTGTCAGTGAGCATGTGGAGACAATATCTCACGAACGAATGGAGCGATTGGAATGGTCGAAAATTCGAATTCGAGCGGAGAGCATATTTCAAGCATCCCTGAACACGAATCAAACGTATTTGAAATGATGTCTGTGTGTGTGTGCATGTGTGCGTGTGCGTGTGTGTGCGAGTGCGTGTGTGAAAATGTGTGTGTATGAAAATGTGTGTCTTTGTGTGTATGTGTCAGTGAGACTGTGGAGACAATATCTCACGAACGAATGGAGCGATTGGAATGAAAATTAATATAAAAATTACAGTCCGTGAATACTGAAAGCCTAATGCTTTAAACGCAATCGAATGTTCAGAACCTCTAAATTAAAAACCCGAGTGAAATTTGGAACAGCATCATCAAAAATCAAAACTTTTAATATATTTACATAAATAGTCATTTCTTATGTAATTTTTCATTAGAAAAATATTGACATAAACTTTAAAAAACTAGCATGAACCGTTCTTAAGATATTGCAGATTTTTCAAATACAAGTTTAAAAATAATCAAATCAAATAAAAATAAATATTAACTATTGTGAAATATGTTCACTTTTCATATGTAATATCATGTGATGAATTTGGTGGCATCATTCTCGAATATATAACTCGTTCCATTCATGAGAAAAGATTCTTTGTTTAATACTTTTGAATTTGAATGCCAAGATTCATTTATGTACTATAAGAATAACTTATTTCTCCGTCCATAACGTTTGGCGAGATTTTGGCAGAATATCGCCAACTTGGCGACTCTTTAAATATTGTCACATTAAAGAAAATTTAGTCAAATTGATAAAAATGAAGCTAAACCAATGAAAATGACAACTAATTGATGAAAGTTCAATATATTGGAAAGAACATAAGAGTAGACAATAAGAATAAGCCATTTCTCCGTCCGCCTGGCCTTAAAGCTTCGTGAGATAGTATTTAGTATTGCATGCACCATTTAGTATTGCAAGAGTAATAAAACCGCTTTATTTTGGCGTATTATCTGTGTATCTAAATTCTGTACCAACGCAATTTCAATATTTTCGACATCTTTCTCGTGGATCTAGCTTATTCTATTCATGAGAAAAGTTACTTTGGGAAATACTTTTGTATTTGGACGTCAATAGTTATTTATCTGCTATAAGAATAACTTATTTCTCCATCTATAGCACGTGGAGAGATTTTGGCGAAAAATTTGGCGGAATGTCGCCAACATGGCGAATTTTTTTAAATGTTGCTAAATAGATAAAAATGACGACTAATTGATGAAAGTTTAATATTCAATTCAATAGAAAGAACATAAGAGTAGACTATAAGAATAACTCATTTCTCCGTACGTCCGTCCGTAACGCATGGCAGTAAATTTAGCGGGACGCCGCCAACCTCGCGATTATTTTAAATTTTTCCAAAGAAACAAAAATGTCGCTAACTTGAAATAAAAATCTCTATGGGAAGTAATATTTCGCAAATTCTGACTTCCGTCATATGAATGGCATATATTCTAGTACATAAGAAATCTCTATTCTCCGTTTGTCTGTAACACTTGGCGATATTTCACCCCAGATTGACAAAAGTATCGTCAAAATTGCACAACTGACGCTAAATTAATGAAAATGACGACTAATTGACGAAAATTTAATATCCTGGAAAGAATATAAGTATCTACTATAAGTATAATATATTTTTCTGTCCGTAAATTTTGGCAAAATTTTGGTGACAAATTTCTCCGAATATCTCGAAATTGCTGACTTTTTAAGAGTTGCCAGATTTACGAAAATGCCACCCAATTGATGAGATTCGCAAAATTGATGAGAGCGACGCTAAATCAAGGAAATGACGACTAATTGATAAAAGTTAAATAATTTGAACTTTTGAGGGAATATAAAATAGACTATAAGAATAACCCATTTCCTGCGTTACACTAATGTATCAAGGACATATATTACAGTTTCTTTCTATTTGTATATAGCACGTGCTTCTAAATTACGCCTCTGGTCCTCGTATTCCGTCAGAGACAAAGAAAATGTTTGATAAATTAATATATGGGATTAAAGAAAAATTCAGAACGTTTTTCTAATTTTTATATGTTAATTTATTGACAGCATGGTTTTCAAATCTTGAAATTTTTTCATGTATTTCGTTGAGTAATGACTTTTTTATTAGCAGTTGATAAGAATCATTATCGGCAGAGTAATTAACAAAGCCGAGATTAATAGTCATTTTGAGGTATAATTAAATCCACCCCTTGATGAAGTAATTAATCATATTTCCAGTCACCTTCTGTTTTAACATATTGCGTAGGTGTACGGTAATAGGAAAGTTTCAATAACTCTTCGGAACTATTGATTGAACATTAAGTATGGCAGTTTATATTTTTTTCCGATGTTATATTTGCATGTTAGCCTTTATATAAATGTTAAGATAATACTACTTAAAATATTTCAAAATTTTTATAAGCATTATTTATTTAGAAAACTTGAATAATTGGCTAAATTTTCTTGTAAAATGTGCTTGATATTTATTGTCTGTCAAATTATATTACAATAAATATAACTTCTGCTTATTTATGCAAATACAATTTTTTTATACTTCCTGGGTAGAAGCATACATATGAAAATATTACAAACCTGATAGAAGCATACATTTGAAAATAATACTTGATAAAGCCGTACACATGAATTATATGTCTGCTTCTATAAAGTAATTACAAATTATTTACAATCTACTTATTTTTCAACATTAAATACTAATAAAATATGTATTTAAAAACTGTTTTGAACTAATTAGGAATTTTTTATTTAACGGAATTAAAATATTATTGAAAAACCTTGCTTCGGACTTAAATATTTCTGAAACATATAATTCCTAAAGCTATATTTTATTTTTATCATTCGGTTTGTCGCTTTTTTCAAAAGTTTCCTTTAAAAACAAGAAAGATCAATCATGCTTTAGTACTGATTATGAAACGTTTTCTAACTGAAATACAATTTTATTTAAACATCTCTAATATGTAATACATTCAGCGGTGATATATTTTAAAATATCACAGTACTACAATAATTTATTATACTTGAAAACTTCAACTTATTCGAAATCGTCTGCTTCTCTATGTAAAATCAATGAATATTTCATTCATATCACTTATATTCCAGACTCCAAATCTAAACAATTTTGTGTGAAAAACATTCAGCAATTCTTATGCAACTGATTTTACAATCGCTTGATTTGTTTACATTCTGCATTAGTTACAATTAGGCTTCGTTGTAGAAATAATCAAAGTTTAGCGATCATTTAAAATAAAAAGTATTGCAAATGCATAATTACGTAATTTAGATACACAGATAATACGCAATAAACAGTTTTTTTGACGGATACAACACTAAATATAAATTTAAATATCACTATCTTTACACACGGAAAATGATGGATACTATATTTTATTTTGCAATGAGTCACGTGATCTCTTTATATATCATGGGTGTAATTGTTATTTCAATTTTTATTTGACAAACTACCTAATATATTTTGCTGAAAATTTTTTTCCACGTTTTATGTGATAATTTGAATATTTCATAGAATTTTCGAAGCAATTTTTGAATTATAACTTTGCTTAAAAAATATTTGAAAAATTGAAAAATTAGGTCTCATAATGTTCATTGCATTCCATTTCTTCAACCCAGGTGAAATCCGGAACTAGTTGGGTGACATTATTCATTTTTATTCCCATATACCCCATAGACCGTCTGAACAACATACTAAAATGTTATTTTGATAATGTCCTTTTCACGGAAGTTGTCGTGCGAACGGACAGGCAGACAGACAGACAGACAGAAAAAGAAAATCATCAACGTCACAAAGACTTTTTAACTATGTTGGAAAGTGTTAAAGGATAAAGATAACTTTGCACAGAGCACATGTCATACTGGTTAATCAGATCAGCAATCTACAGCTACCAATCCGATGTTCTATCTGTTGTGCTATGCAGATGATTTCAATCCTTTATGAACTGAAATCACTGCCATAAATTTTATATTTCTTTCAACATTCCAGCATTGGTAATGGGACATCACTTATCTACTCCACCCATTAGTTTAGGTGTCTCGGTTGCAATTGTAAACACGTCTTGTCTTACAAAGGAATCGAAACATCGATGTCTAGCTAACCAGATGATGAACTATCCATCCAGCTATCAAAATATTTCCTTCTATATTTCAAGGTGATCTTCCATCTTATTTGCAAGTCTCTGGGTTTAGGCAATGTGTAGTTTTTCTAAATGTGTAGAAATGTACTGATTCTTTGGCACTTTTCAAATGCGTAGAATAGTAAGTAATAATATTTGCACTTGTCAACTCAGAATGATATATACTTCAGTTTAAATTCACATTTTATTCTAGCGGAATGACCGTTGAGCACGAACTGTGTCACATATGTATCAAAAGCCATTTGTGAAAGCTTTGATACAGAATAATAATATGGAGTTTAATAGTATATTTGCCATCATGATTCACATCTGTTAAGAGTAAAATACTCATATTTAGAAAATTGATGCGATTTTAACCAAAAGTAGCCTTTAATATGAAAGTGTTTTTTTTGTCTGTTATGATAGTTAAATAAAATTTGAAAAATTTGAGTATGAGACATGCTTTGTTATAGACTCCAGTTAAAATTTTAAGTAATACTTCAAAAATATATTACAATGAAAATTTTTGTATTACTTTCCTTATATACATAATGTATAAGGAAAGTATTGTGACGGGTCGAAAATTCGAATTCGAGTTTTCGAAGGCAGCGCACGTTTCAAGCATCCTTGATCACGAATAAAACATTCTTGAGGGGATACCTGTGTGTGTGTGTGTGTGTGTGAAAGTATGTGTGTGTGTGTGTGTAAGTATGTGTGTTTGTGTGTATGTGTGTGTGTGTGTGAAAGTATGTGTGTGTGTCAGTGAGTCTGTGGAGACGATATCTCACGAACGAATGGAGCGATTCGAATAACATTTGGTGCAAAAATCACAATCCGTGAATACTGGAAGCCTATTGTTTTTAAACGTAATCGAATGTTCAGAACACCCCTAAATTTTCGAGTGAATTTTGAAAAAATTATCAAAAAATTAAAACCTTTAATAATGTTACGCAAATAGATATTTCTTATGTAATTTTTCCTTAGAAAACGATTGACATAAACTTTACAACGCTAGCATGAACCGTTCTCGAGATATTGTACATTTTAAAAAAAAAATTTATCAAAAAAACCCATACATTAAATAAAATATATTAATTGTTTGGAAACATGTTCACTTCCATATGTAATAACATGCGATACATTTGGTGACATCATTCTCCGGGATCTAGCTCATTCCATTCATGAGAAAAGATAATTTGAGTAATACTTTTGTATTTGAACGCCAATAATCATTTATATGCTATACAAATAACTTATTTCTCCGTCCATAACGCTTGGCGAGATTTTGGCGGAATGTCGCCAACTTGGGGACTTTTTAAAATGTTGCCAAATTAACGAAAATCTCGCCAAATACATAAAAATGACACTAAATCAATGAAAATGACGACTCATTGACGAAAATTCAATATCTTGGAAAAAAATATAAGTATCTACTAGAGGATAAACCTATTTTTTTTACTGTAAAAGCAGTAAATTCATTGCATTATATAAGGAAAGTCATGTGTTGCCCACATCAGATTGTTTTTGTTTAGAAAACAAGACCGATTTCTGAAAATAAATATGTTCAACTAATTAACGAACTTCTTCTAGTCCGTCAACGCCAGATATTAATAGACATATGACATTTATCGATTAAAGTAAACTCATTTATTTAGATTGTTCGACTGATATCGTAGTTCCAGACTTATTGGCAGACGATAAACAGACTTATATAAATCAATAAGCATCTGAAATCGATTAAAATAATCGTAGTTCCAGACTCACTGACAGACGGCATATTGACACAACCGATAGTTTTAAACTAATTTTATGATAATCACAGTTAATGAGAACCTGTAAATTCATCAAATCACGAGAGTCAGGTTTTCGACCCCATCGTATGCATAACCATCGTATACGTAAACATTATCGTTACTTATACTATGCTTTGTTGAGAATATAAAATACAATTTGAAAGTGAATTTGAATTAAAAACAATCATTGTAAATAAATTTTAGGTTCAAATTCACTTACAACGGTATCCTTACTTTGTAAATTACAACAAAACATTTATTATGACTCATTTCGTTATACTTGGTTTTATAGGATTATTTCAGGAATAAAATTATAATTTAGTGCAGAGTATAAAAAAATAATAAAGACAATTACGGAATTCACTGGCCTGTTGTTAAAATAAATGACTCTTATAAACGATCATTACTTTGAACGGCATTTTGCGGGAAACCGACTAGCTCCCTCAGCAGTGCAGACGACAAGCTGATGATTGATAAGGGCATTTAATCGATTAATTAAGCGCAATGTTCTTCAATATTTACAAAATCAATCATCTTTGCTCAAGGCGTGATTCTTTCCATGATCTTAGGCTTAATTCTAAAGATTAAATGCACCATTAATTACTATGTGCTAGTCTATCTGCGTACTTTGCAGTACATTTTAATATTCATTTTTTGGAAAAAATGGAAGTATTTGATCTACACAAACACTTAAAAAGAACTGGTTGGAAATATGTTATCTGTGTTTATTGCAAATGGTGTCATTTTAACATCTTTACTCAAGGTATTGCTATATTTAATACTAGCCGCCTTTGGCGACCAGCCTGTTCGCTACCCTTGAAAATTCTGACCGTGGCAAACTCGTTGGCGCGACCTACCAGAAAGGTGTAAGGTAACTGCTTGGAAGGCCAGGAAGTGCCACACAATTTAGACTGGAACCCAATGGGGGAGGCATCCAAAGAGACCGTACCCTCCTTCCCCTACCACAAACCTCTCGGAAGGACCTGCAGTCCCACACGTTTAACGTGATCGTACTCCGCGTGAACACGGCTGCAGTTTTGGCAATGGCGGGAATCGAACCCGGGCCTACCGAGTGAAATTCCCGCGCGCTAACCACTGGGCTACCGTGCCATCCGCGACAATCTCCATAACTTTATTTTTATTCGGCAATTTTGGGAATCGAACCCGGGCCTACCAAGTGCAAATCCCGCGCACTAACCACTGGGGTACTTCACCCTCCGCGATATTCTTCATAACTTTCTTTTTATTCACCCAATTTAGACCCGAACCAAGTGGGAGAAGCATCCACAGGGACCGTACCCTTCTTCCCCTACCACCAACCTCTCGGAAGGACTTACAGACCCACATGTTTAACGTGATCGTACTCCGCGTAAACACGGCGGCAATTTTGGGAATCGAACCCGGGCCTACCGAGTGCAATTTCCGCGCGCTAACCATTGGGCTACTTTGCCCTACGCGACAATCTCCATAACTTTCTTTTTATTCATCCAATTTAGACCGTACCCTCCTTCCCCTACCACCAACTTCTCGGAAGGACTCACGGACCCACATGTTTAACGTGATCGTACTCCGCGTAAACACGGCGGCAATTTTGGGAATCGAACCCGGGCCTACTGAGTGCAATTCCCCCGCGCTAACCACTGGGCTTCTTCGCCCCCAGCGACTATCTCCATAACATTCTTTTTATTTACCCAATTTAGAACGGAACCCAGTGGGAGAGGCATCCACAGGGACCGTACCCTCCTTCCCCTACCACCAACCTCTCGGAAGGACTTCCGGACCCACATGTTTATCGTGATCGTACTCCGCGTGAACACGGCGGCAGTTTTGGAAGTGGCGGGAATCGAACCCGGGCCTACCGAGTGCAATTCCTGAGCGCTAACCACTGGGCTGCCTCGCCCTCCGCAACTTTCTTTATATTCACCCAATTTAGACGGGAACCCTGTGAGGGAGGCATCCACAGGGACCGTACCCTCCCTCCCCTACCACCAACCTCTCGGAAGGACTTCCGGACCCACATGTTTATCGTGATCGTACTCCGCGTGAACACGGCGGCAGTTTTGGAAGTGGCGGGAATCGAACCCGGGCCTACCGAGTGCAATTCCTGAGCGCTAACCACTGGGCTGCCTCGCCCTCCGCAACTTTCTTTATATTCACCCAATTTAGACGGGAACCCTGTGAGGGAGGCATCCACAGGGACCGTACCCTCCTTCCCCTACCACCAACCTCTCGGAAGGACTTCCGGACCCACATGTTTATCGTGATCGTACTCCGCGTGAACACGGCGGCAGTTTTGGAAGTGGCGGGAATCGAACCCGGGCCTACCGAGTGCAATTCCTGAGCGCTAACCACTGGGCTGCCTCGCCCTCCGCAACTTTCTTTATATTCACCCAATTTAGACGGGAACCCTGTGAAGGAGGCATCCCGAGGGACCGTACCCTCCTTCCCCTACCACCAACCTCTCGGAAGGACTTACGGGCCCACATGTTTAACGTGATCGTATTCCGCGTGAACACTTCGGCAGTTTTGGCAGTGGCGGGAATCGTACCCGGGCCTACCGCTAACTTCCCGCGCGCTAATTTACAATTTAAAATGACCATATGCTCTCTAAGCTCTTAATTTCATCATCCTCATTCCATTGTTCCATCATTTAAAATATCCATAAAATTTAAATATCCATCGTTCCATCATTTAAAATATCCATAAAATTAAAATATCCATCGTTCCATCATTTAAAATATCCATAAAATTAAAATATCCATTTAAAAAATCCATATCGTTCCATCATTTAAAATATAAATATAATAATTTCTACAGTGCATATGTTAAGCTCTTATTTCATTTAAAATCGGAAGCGCGGGAAACGGAAAGTAAAAACTAATTCGGTTTCTTATTGTCCCACCCATCGCTATGCATATACAGAAACGTGACGTCACCTCCACCTTGACGTCCCCACCCACCACCTTCCCTGCTTCAGCGGGGGAGAAACGAAGAGTCACGCAGAGCGGAACGGCGAGAAATTTAAAATCATGACGTCTTTAAAATTGCGATCCTGAAGGCAATTTTCATTATTTCTGGACCAGATTAGATTTGTAAGAATGCCAGATGTTTGACCTTTCTGAAAATGTAAATTATTAGTCGAAATTATGAGTACTTTTCACGATGCGAGAATTTAAAAACCAAAAATCGTTTTCTTGAGCAAAAAGTGACTTTTGTTTTAAAATCTTTAAAAAATATTAGAAATCGAAATTCAGATTTGAAATTGATATATTTTTACTTGAAATTCTCTGCTCTTTCCGATGGTGTAATTTGTTTTTTTCTACGATGTCTGGATCGTGGAGAAAAAAGGGCAAAAAGGGCAAAAAACGGTCGAAATCGCATAAAACATTTAATAAATAAAAAAATAATTAAAATTTTAAAAATCGGTTTTCACGTGTCCCCTTCCCTCCCCCCCGGGTCTCCGATTGCCATTTCGTAGCTCTCCGACGCGCGGTCGCGAAACGTATAGTGTATAAGACAGACACACAGACATTGCCTTTTATTATATAGATACGTATCCTTTTTAACATTTTACAACATAGTTGAAAAATGTTTATGACTTTGGTCATTCTGTCTGTCTGTTCGTTCGCGCTGTAACTACTGTTAAAATGACTTCAAATGAAAATGAAAATGAAAGAACAATGAAAATTTAGTATGTTGTTGAGACGATCTGTGGGACATATGGGATTGTAAATGAATGATATCACCCAATTATTTTTGGATTGAACTCGGATTGAAAAAATGAAATACATTGAACTTTGTGGGACCTAATTTTTTTAACAATTTTAAGCGAAGTTAAAATTCCCAAATTGCTTCGAAAATTTTAGGAAATATTCAAATTATCCCATAAAATACATAAAAAATATCAGCAAAATAGGTTTTAATAAAAATAATAATTATAATTACACCCATATAATATGGTTTCCCGGCCGCCCAATTTTGCTACTCTATATCTTCGGATGAGTCGGACGGCCTGGGTTTTTGACCCATATAATATGATGAGATCACGTTAACCGCTTCAAAATAAAATATAGCATCCATCTTTTTTCCCAGAGTAAAAATCGTGACTTTTATTATTTTTTTTTAAATCTATATTTACTGTTGCATCCGCCCTAAAACCGATTTATTTTTGTGTATTTTCTGCGCCGACGTAATTACAATATTTTTTAGTTTAAATGATCATCAAACTTTAATTATTTCTACAACGAAGCCTAATTTTAATGAAAGCAAAATGTAAACAAGTGATTGTAAGATGAGTTGTAAAAGAATTGCTGAATTTTTTCACGCAAAATTATTTAGCTCTGGAGACTGGAATAAAAGTATATGAATGACATATTCTTTGCCTTTACACACAGAGCCAGCCGATTTATATTTCGATGACGTCATTTGAATAAAGTTCATTTTTTTTTCGATGAAGTTTTAAGTTCCCAAGTAAAATAAATTATTGTAGTTCAGTGATTATTTAAAAATATCACCGCCGAATGTATCGTATTTTAGAGATGCGATGCATTCAGCGGATTGAATTTCAGGTGTAAAGTGTTTCATAATCAATGGTGTATGCATGATCTTTCTTGTTGCATATTGAAATGATGAACTACCATGCCATTATATTCAGTTAAAAATGTTGACAATATTAGCAATGGGTATATTTCTTTGAATTATCATTGTTGCAATAATAATTCCATTTTCTTCCTCAATTGACGAGTTGAAAAGGAGGTTTGATACTAAGTTTTTCAAAAAGATTGAACGATCAAATATCCTTTGATTTGTTGATTGTAGACCAATCGTTCCGATTTGAGAAATGTTCCAATTAAGGTTGTGGTGTAAATTTTTGGTTGTAAAATGTAATTGAGGTTGTGGTGTGATATTTGTACCTGCATAATACTTGATTTAACACAACCCACCAGTGTTTACAGTCCGGCTTACAACTGTAAAATAATTATTAGGCATAAATTACAATTCATTTCTCTGAAAGAATGAGTCAATTTTTCTCAATTTAAAATTTTATTACAATTATCATTATGTATTATTTATATAATTATTTAAATGTTCCTTAATATTTGACATTTTTAAATCTTCATCAATTCTTGCGTTGTCTAACATAGTATTTGAGCTGGCATTTTGAGTGTGATATTACAGGATGGAATTTAGCTTCTTTTTAGTGTCAAATTGATTATTACGATCCTCAGTTATGAATAAAGTGGGTACCTTGATTTTTTTTGTTACACTCATCTGCAGGCGGTGGGTCTGCTAGACCGCCACTCTCGTCAGTTTGAATTGATTGACATTTTATGTCCTTTCCGGACCCTTCTTAGTTTACTTTTCAAATTCCATCTGCCTTTTTTCATCACCAGTTTTCCTGCCCTATGTTTTTGTGAAAATCAGCCTTGGCTGCCAATTGGCTAGCAGGCTTGTGTAAGGGGCTTGATTATAGCTTGATCGTTGGCCAAACCTCTTATCGTCTGTTGTTTATTCGATTCGTCATTGGCCACCTAATTCCACAGTATCCGGTCCAACACATCACTTGACTCCTTTTCATGTGTGGGGGGCATTTGTAAAATCATAAACTTCTGTACGCTTTTTTATTGCCTGGTCATAAAACACATAATGTTAAGTCTGGCGCCATCAATTGTTTGAAAGCACTAAATATTTATAGCTCAGACTTTGATTTAGCATTTATTCATTTTGTTACCATAGCATTTACAAAAACTACCACCTGCATATTTTGTATATCATAAAGATAGACATCATCGTGTGCAGATATTAATCATGTGACACTTTTTAGTAAAACAAACAAAATATACCTTTTATACGGATCTCCCACGCAAAAATTTAAATTATAAAAAGAAAATTCCATAGCCCAGTTCGTCAAGCAGAAAAGTTCCATTGGCAAAATTAATTGAGATATCATTTCTTTTCAGTTAATAATTGGGGTCTTCATAAAACTTTTTCAAAATTAGGCAAGCACGTAAGTTTCCGAAAGAAAATTTTATCTAACGTAATTTAATTTCTGCGCGACCCTTTAAATGTTTGTTTCCGTTTCTTTTGAACAGGTCAAAGTGGATTATGTCCTATAACTTTTACAATTTTTTCACGGCCAATGTTGCATATTTGAGAACCGGGTTTTCTTTCTTCAAAAGATCTTTAAACGGTTAAGGAACAATTCGCTAATTTGAATTTCCTTTACAGAGGCCCATATGAAAAGTTAAATTATGTATTTTTGTTATAAACTGTGATACGTTCTCTAAACTGTTGTAATATGAAAGTCTATCTTTTTAAAGCAATTGTTATGGAGTAGGATAGCCCAGTGGTTAGTATGCGGAGATTGCATTCGAACGACCCGAGTTCGATTACTAGTTCTGACCAAACTGTCTCCATGTTCACAAGGAGTAAGGGTACGTTAAATATGTGAGTCAGTAAGATCTTCCGAGAAGTTGGTGGTAGGGAAAGAAGGGTAGAGTCCCTATGGATCCCGCTCCCACTGGGTTCCAGCCCGAATTGGGTGGCTTCTACCGGTCGTTCAAACAGATACCTTCCACTTTGGGGTAAATCAGACGGCCTGGATCGAATAAAAATAAAAATCATTTCTTAAGTTGCAATTGGTTTGGGACCATTTTTACATCATGCTCGATTTACAGAAAACTATTGACGAAGCCATTTCTGTCACGCAATAACCATATATAATAAAAATCCAATTCTTGGGAAATACTATTCATTATGCAATCAACTAATGTGTCCTTTTCCGTGAGTTATTGAAACTATTATTTCGATTATTTCTACATACGTATCTTGAGTACATGCCAGCAGGCACTTGAGATTGTAACACGTGTCATCTGAATGGATGACACGTGTTACAATACACATGTCATCCATATACGTGTTACGATATATGCTTTAATTACGTTACCTCAATCTTCTGATCTATCTCACTTGCAGTCAGAGATGAAAAGCAAGATATTGAGTTCTTATGGGTCACTCGAAAAATCTATTATTGAATAGTGGATAAAAAATGTGTTTTAAATGTACATTGAGCTGCAATTTTATTTTTATTTGTTTATGCTATTTTATATCGATTTTTTTTAATTTAATATATTTTGACCGAAATGCATATTTTAGGAAAGCGGTAGCTCGGCCCCCAAAATAGCTGGGGCCGATAGCTGGGGCCAACTTGATTATTATTTTTCTCTGTAATATGGTCACATAGTTAAGGAAAACGAAACAAAATATTACAACTGATGATGTAGAACCCGAGAGAAAAATACTTTTGATTACACATTCTAAAATCAATCACAGTGAAGTTAAAGTTCTGCATATTACATATTACAAGTTACAGCTCTGCAAATTAAATTTTTTATACAAAAAGATAATGTATGGCGCTTATCGTCGAAAATATTCATCTGAATCCGAAATTGGCTCAGTTAGGTTTTGCCCTGTGGTCGATAATATAAGTGTGAAAATTCTCACCAAAGGAGTTTCCTGAGGTATGGAAAACATTTTATAAATCTCACAATTCCTATACGATTTCCACAGGGAGGATTTCTAATCGGATTCCGTTAAGTTCTGCCACCTGGATGATACTATAAGTGTACAAACAATCAACTTTCTCGGAAACTGATAGGTTTAGAAAGCCATTTTACAACTCCCCCATTTTCTCCACCCTCAGGGTTCGATATCAAAAAACTCGGCTCCAACAGGTTCTTTCGCAGGCCCATGATACGCACTATATGTGTCCAATGATTCAATCTTCTAGATTACAGGAGGAGAGGGGGTTTGTGGATTGCCAGGAAAATGAAAAACCTGCTAGTATTATATAGATTGCATATTTTGTCATACCTTTAAACCTATTAAAAGATAATTATATGTTTTGCGGTGAAAAAAATATTAAATGGTTTATTTTTTCATAAATGAATTTGTAAATTAAATTGTTAATCTTAATTAAAGTGGTCGTGCATCGTAACATTTGTCCATTGCTATCATGGCCGCAATACCCACCATTATTTCTTTGCACGAGTTCCATAACATAATCATTAAATTAAAGCACTACACATTAAAATCCACACTTTAACCTTTAAAATAAATTATCAATTATTCACTCCTCTATTATCGTTATAATTATAATTACATGAAATTTAACAAACGCTTAAGGAGGAGAAAAACACCATGTGAGACCAGGTCTTTTGAATCTTATTCCTAAGATCAGAAATTGACCTAACATATATGAAGACTGGCACATATATCTGTCTTTCGGGTCTGCAGCTCAGCATGGCTGTCACTTTTACCGATTCATGATCTGATATTTGAAGTCAGTTTTCGTCTTACTCCATATCATTCTCACTACTAAAGAAAATAACAACGCTCTCTGAATAACACTGCTTGAAATCACGACACTCTCTCTTCAACTCTTGAATAATCATTTAATTATATTCGTTGACTTTCCTCCTTGAAGCCACATCATTTGGCCTGGGGTTCATACGCGCCCTCCATACTCCCATTCGATGCTCCTCAGTGCGATGTTTTATATTTGCATTACTGGCTCTTCCAGTTGCGGATGCATCTTGATTTAAATCTTGGCTCTAAGAGATTTTGTCCCAACCACTCCTGCAATTTGTGTGACTTCTATTTATTTGGGGTAATAACTTTCCGGTCCAAGACTGTCATAAAACTGTGAATGCAAATATATACTTTGTTTTGTCGTGAACATCAAAAACTGCATATGGTGCCTCCTGATCTCACAGTTTTAATTTAGAGAACAATGTATATAATATCATACGTATATGTATAGTTTGATATTACAAAGACTAAAATTGCCAATACTAAATATAGTCTTATCTTTTATAATCATAACATACATGTTGAAGTGAGTCCTAAAAAGCGCAGTGAAGGAAAAAGGTTCCATAAGTAAAGAGAACATTTCCCATGACACCGATATTAAGACTGCTCGATAAAATCTCGAGTTCATTACTACGGTTTGTTCCTTTCCTACAACAAAGAACTCTTTCGGAGGCAATTGAGAATAATGAGAAATCATTCAGTTTTACTATGTCCTGAAAGCCGGCTTCCAAACATAAGAACAAACAGATCAATGTAAAAAATAATGTAATATTAAGATAAAACGAATTTTTCTTTGTTTATTTTTAGTTTAAATGTTTACTGAAATATATAGTTTAAATTAAAATAAATAGTTTTTAAGTTACGTGATGTGTTTCGAAACAAAGTATGCTTGGAAATTTAAAACTTCATAAAAAAACAATCCTGTAAATCGCCTGCTTCCCTATGTAAAATCTATAAATATTTCATTCATATTTATTATATGCCAGACTCTAGAGCTAAATATTATTGAGTAAAAAAATCTGCAATTATTATACAAATCTTACAATCGCTTGATTTGCTTACATTCTGAATTCTATAGAAATTAGGCTTCGTTGTAGGTATAAACAAAGTTTAATGATCATTTAAAATAAAAATGATTATAATTACGTCACAGAATTTAGATAAAACGATAACATTTAAAAAAATGATCAATCATATATCAATTATTGATTATGAAACACTTTCCAACTGAAATGCAATTTTGTTTAAATATATCGAAAACGTGATACATTCAGAGCAAATATTTAAAAAATTATCACAGTACTGCAGTAATTTATAATGCTTGTACACTTAAAACTTCGCCGAAACAGTCGCTAGTTACACAAACTGAACTTCGTTTAAATGACGTCATTGAAATATGAATCGAGTGCTTCTCTATGTAAAACCAATGAATATTTCATTCATATTACTTACATTCCAGACTTCAGAGTAAATAATTTTACGTGAAAAACTATTTAGCAATTCTTATACAACTCACCTTACAATCGATTGATTTAATTACATGCAACATGCTTTATTATAGCATTTAACTTAGGTTTCGTTACAGAATAATCAATGTTTACTGATAATTTAAATTCAAAAATATTAACATTGTGTTGGCACAGAATTTAGATACACAAATAATAAGCAAAAATAATGCAATACTAAATGACGCAGGCAATACTAAATACTATCTCCCGAAGCGATACGGCGGAAGGGAAGGAGAAATGGGTTATTCTGATTACTATGTTCTTTCCAAGTTTCATGTTTTTTAACATCACATTTTTATGTTTTTCCATTCTTATGTTTTTTACATAACACTCTTATGTTTTCCACTCTTATGTTTTTTATATGTTGCACTAAGGAGCAACGAATGAGAGAAAGGAGGGTATAACTGGACCTCAGGCAAAATGATGTAGCAACAAAGAGAGATTCCAATGATTATTCAGTTAATGACTATCCAAGAGCGTTGAGAGAAATAGCGATGGGGAAGAAGCTGTGTTGTTCATAGCAATTATGATTATCCAAAAGTTCAGAGAGTCGTATTTTCAAGCAGTGTGGTGGTTATTTTGAGAGTTGATAATGTGTTAGAAAGAGAATGCTGACTCTAAATATCAGAAAAAGACTTCCAACTTTCCACTTTCCAACTTCAATGCAATTTTATTTAAACAAGTTTAAAATGCAATACATTCCTCGGTAATATTTTGAAACTTATCACAATACTGCATTAATTTATTATATTTGAAAACTTAAACCTTCATCGAAAAAAATGAACTTCATTCAAATGACGCCATTGAAATATAAATTGCCTGGTTTAAACATCGTTAAATTGTTATACATTCCTCGGTAATAGTTTTAGAATTATCATAATACTACGATAATTTATTATATTTGAAAACTTCATCGAAAACAACTGAAATTAATTCAAATGACGTCATAGAAAAAATAACACGCTTGGATCTCTCTATAAAAACAGAATTTCATTCATGACTTTCTCCCATTCATTTCATTCATCACAATACTATAATAATTTATTTTATTTAAACATTTTATTTAAGACCATGGAGCTACAAATAATTAAACTCTATGCTCAATACTTCATCGAAAAAAATCGTCCTTATCTTTATAAAATCAATTAATATTCCATTCATATCAGCCATGCAGACTCCATGGACTAAATTATTTTGTGTTAAAAAAATACAGAAATTCTAATACAACTCATTCGACATGTTTTGCTGTTTACATTTTACATAGATGAAAAATGGGCTTAGTTGTAGAAATAATCAAATTTAGATGAGCATTTAAACTCAAATATATTGTCATTGCGTTGTTTCAGTATGTAGATGCACAGAATTTAAGCAAAAATAAAGTAGTTTTAGGACGGATACAACACTCAATATGAATTAAAAAGAACTTAAAAAAATCACGATTTTGAAACAAGGTGGATGCCATATATCATTTTGAAGTGGGTCATGTGATCGTTTCGTATCATGGTCACGTGATCGTTTCATATAAGAGGTGTAATTATTATTTTAATTTTTATTTAAAAAACTACTGAATATATTTCGCTGAATTTTTTTTTATATATTTAATGGAACAATTTGAATATTACCTAAAATTTTCGAAGCAATTTGTGAATTTTAAATCCGCTTAAAAAATATTTGAAAAATTAGTTCCCATAGGGCTCAATTTATTTCATTTTTTCAACCCGGGTTCAATCCAAAACTAATTGGGTGATATTTTTCATTTATATTCCCATAGGTCCTACAGACCGTCTGAACAACATACTAAAATTTCATTTTGATTAAGTCATTTTACGGCAGTTATCGTGCTAACGGACAGACAGGCAGACATACAGACAGACAGACAGACAGACAGACAAAATGAATGAACAAAGTCATAAACACTTTTCAACTCTTTTGTAAAGTGTTAAAAAATCGACGCACCAAGAAGGAGTTGTCCGATTGTAATGAATTATCGTATGAAATACATTTTGATTCTTTAATGATGAATCCCGTTTCCAACTGTGTTCTGACGACAACCGCAGACGTGTTTGGAGGCGTCCAGGGCAGCGTAGGGATCCTGCCCTTACTATTGTATGCCACACACATGCCCACAACAGGGTGTTATGGTCTGGGGTGCCATCTCCTTTGATAGCCTGACCCCTTTGGTAGTTATTTCTGCCACACTGACAGCACAGCGGTACGTAGACACCATTCTACGACCGTTTGTGTTACTGTTCTTTTTGCTACACCCCGGACATACTTTTCAACAAGATAATGCCCGGCCGTACACGGCACCTGTTGATATATTGACTTCAAGCTTGCCCAACAATTCCTTAGCCAGCTAAGTCTTCTGATCTCTCTCCCATAGAGCACATTTGGAACGTTATGGAAAGGCGATTGCAACCATCCTGGAATGTTGACGATTTAACCAGACAGTTAGATACAATTTGGCAAAACATTCCGCAGGACACCATCCGTGAACTTTATCAGTCTATATCACGCCGAGTGACATCTTGTATCCAGGCCAGACGTGGACCAGCGTCTTATTGACCTCTTCCCTTTGTATACGGTCAAAATCTAAATCATTAAATTGTTCTGAAATTTTAATCGTTTCTTTCTCTATGTATATTCTTCATATCCACCAATTTTTATCACAATCGGACAACTCCCTCTTGGTGCGTCGATTTTTTGTTATAGAGTTTATTATCTTTATAATTATATTGCGTTTGCAGTTTAAAAACTCTTCTTCTAATATCATAAATTGTTTTTAAAACACAAACAACTCTGCAAAAAGATAAAGTTTCAGCCCACTCATTCCTTCCTCATGGGTTCAATTATTTTAGTTTACCCTAAGAACTAAATTGTGATTTACCACGGCTATTGTCAAAATTAAAAAACTTTACTATTCCTTTTAGGTGTTATTTTATAATAATCCTAAAGTTGTGCCATGCTTCACAGTCACTGATAATTGTAATATATGCGTAACTATAAACTTGAACGCAAACTTTTGTCTATAAAATGTTCCTCTGAGTTTAAATATGTCTTCTTTATTACAAAATATTCTTGTTCCTAAGTAATAGATTGCACTTTCGTAAAAGAAATGGGGAAGTAGTCTCGGAAAAATTTAAACATCTCAGTGGCCATTTTCAATAAAATATCATTTGTAAAATTCTGGGTATCTTCATTTTATAACTTCATTTCACTCCTTGTTCTTAAGTCGCCTTTTAAACTAAAATTTTATATTCATAAATTTGTTAAGCCTGGGAAGTCGGAATATGCACTGTATACATAATGCACATAGTTGTTATGTAGGATAAGGAATCTCAGCTTTCTGTAGGATGAGAAATCTCACTAGTCTGCATTATAATTAAACAAAGATGAGGAATTCTACTTTCATGTAGCGTGGTTTAGACTAGCTCTCCTATACGATGAATGTTGAATAAAGGATGATAAAAAAAAATTTTTTAAATAAAATCTGTGCTTTCAACAAGGACCTAAATTATTAGGGTTGTATAATGCATTTATATGCACACGAGAACGAGTTTAACCGGTACCTACAATTTAAAATGGATACGATATGATTTTGATCATGGATTTATATCTAGACTAGCAGCATACCCGTTCTTCGTACGGAGTATATAATATAAAGAAATTTATAATTCGCAATCATGTGCAAATTCTGCTAAAATATTAAATTTATTGCTCATAAAGAGAAGTTTAAGAATATCTGTTCTCACCATGCAAAATTATATTCACGGGCAGATCTGAAGAATAAAACATCCTGGCCCCTTTTGTAAGTAAATTTACACACAAGAAAAAGGAATTGAATCAATATATGCAACCCCGTACTACTTATATTGTCGCAGATTAGAAAATATGCCAGTGTGTTAGTAGAAGCTTACCCGTATTGCAATATGAGTCTCAAAAATATTTGCCAAAATAAAAAAGATGACGTAATAAATTGAAAGTATCAAAAATCTTCGTAATCTTAATACCAGAAGGTCGTAATTGATTCCAATATATGCCAATATATATCAAAATATATGCCAATATGCCTGTACTACTTATATTCTCGTAGATTAGAAGATATACCCATGCATTTGTAGAAGATTACTCGTACAACGTACCATATATGAGTTTCAACAATTTTCGTCATAATAAAACAATTCCATAATAATTTGAAAATATCAATAATCCCTGAATCAACAGTCCCCGAAAATACCAATATTAATGATGTTTAAATCTGAAGACCGTAATTGATCCAGTCAGAAATGCAATGCCAATGAAATTTATTTTATATACATATTTTTATTATTCAAATCGGAAAAGATTTAATAAAAATCGTATGCCGCATAACATATTGAATCCGTTGCTAAGCGACATGATATCATTTGCTTCAAATAAATTGATAGAAATCATATCATTTGAATAATGCAATCTCCATGGAAGGTTTGGCGACATTCTCGTCAATTTAGCGATAACTTAAAAAATCGCCAAATTTATCGCCAAGAGGGACTGTAGAACTAACTGATAGTCCCATTTTGCGACAAATTGACGAAACATCATCACAATACTATCCCCTAACAAAACACAGATAATTTCATTTATTATGCGCGATTTTATCAATTTCATGATATTTTTATGGATTTAAAAATATTTTTACCAATTTGGTGATATTAAAAAAATTCCTTCAATGTGTTACTAAGTAGGATGGATCAACTGACCGACAAATGCTACAGAAACATCATTTCAGTACTCTATTCTAAAAAAACAAATTTAATTTCATTGATTGATTTGGGCCATTTTTATCAATTTGGAGACATTTCCACTAATTTGATAAAGTTTAAGAAAAGTTACCAAGTTATTTAGAGATATTCCGCTAAATTCGTAGCTCTGAATTTGCAAATCTGAAGAATAAAATATCCTGATCCCTTTTGTATATATTAAATGAAAACACTAAAATTGTATTAGAAGATACATACACCCGTTCTACTCTTTTTCTGCTTCAACAATCGGCTAAATGAGTTTATTGGGTAAACACAATATATGAGTTTATTAGCTAAACACAATATATGAGCTTGAAACCTCTTTGCTTAAATAAATGAAATTGATGTACGCAGTCCGCAATATATATAATTAAAATAACAATCAAACCGTTCATTTATAAAATATATTTTTACATCCATTTATTTATTATACAAATAGAAAAAATAATAATAAATATTACCAACACATTTAATTTCATTCCATTGCCGAACAACATGATATAAGATAGAATCTTCCTCATAAAATGTGAAATTAAATAGCCATTTTGATTTCTTTATACTCTTCATCGTTGAGTAAAAATTTGTGAAAGATGAATCATGGAGGTAGATTTTTCCATTTAAATTCATGTTTCAAACAATTGATGCTTTCCTATAGTGACTAATTAATGCAAAAATCCTGTACTAAACTCGGAAATAAAGTTTTATTTCATTTTCGCGTTTTAAACAAACGATTTTCATCCTTTCCGTTTGGATAAACCACGGAGTTGGAGAGTAGATCTCCTAAGAAAAAGTTCCGTTTTTCATTAATATCTCGACAACCCCTGATCTTGGAAACTCGAAACTTGGACAAAATTTATGGTGGGCTATTTCAAAGCTATCCACAAAATTTCATTAAATTCGGTTTAGCCGTTTTTCCGTGATGATGAGACAAACAAAAATTTCGTTTTTTACTAATATCTCGAGAACCACTGGTCGTAAAAACTCAAAACACGGACAAAATTTTAAGTGGGGCTATTTCTAGGCTACCCTCAAAATTTCATCAAATTCGGTTCAGTCGTTCTCCCGTGATGATGGGACAAACAGACAGACAGACAGACAGACAGATTTTCATTTTTATTTATATAGACTAGCAGCATACCCGTCCTTCGTACGGAGTATATAATATAAAAAAACTTATAATTCGCAATCATGTGCAAATTCTGATAAAATATTAAATTTATTGCTCATAAAGAGAAGTTTAAGAATATCTGTTCTCACTATGCAAAATTATCTTCACGGGCAAATCTGAAGAATGAAATATCCTGGCCAGTTTTGTGAACAAATTCACACACAAAAAAAGAATTGAATCAATATATGCAACCACGTACTACTTATATTGCCGCAAATTAGAAAATATGCCAGTGTGTTAGTAGAAGCTTAAACATATTGTAATATGAGTCTTAAAAATATTTACCAAAATAAAAAAGATGACGTAATAAATTGAAAGTATCAAAAATCCCCTTAATCTTAATACGAGAAGGTCGTAATTGATTCCAATATATACCAACATATATAAAAATTTTGCCAATATACCTGTACTACTTATATTCTCGTAGATTAGAAGATATACCTGTGCATTTGTAGAAGATTACTTGTACAACGTACTATATATGAGTTTCAACAATTTTCGTCATAATGAAACAATGGCATAATAATTTGAAAATATCAATAATTCCTGAATCAACTGTCCCCGAAATATCAATAATAATGATGTTTAAACCTGAAGACCGTAATTGATATTATCCAGTCAAAAATGCAATGTCAATGAAATTTATTTTATATACACATTTTTATTAGATTTAATAAAAATCGTATGACCCATAACACATTGGATCCGTTGCTAAGCGACATGATATCATATGCTTCAAATAAATTGATGGAAATCATGTCGTCTGAATAATGTGATCTTCATGGAAAGTTTGGCGACATTTTCGTCTCCATGATATTTTTATGGATTTACAAATGTTTTTATCAATTTAGTGATATTAAAAAAATTAGTTAAATGCGTTACTAAGTAGGATGGATGGACTGACCGACAAATGCTACAGAAACATCATTTCAGTACTCTATTCTAAAAAAACAAATTTAATTTCATTGATTTGGGTCATTTTTATCAATTTGGAGATATTTCCTCTAATTTGGTAAAGTTTAAGAAAAGTTACTAAGTTATTTAGAGATATTCCGCTAAATTCGTAGCTCTAAATTTACAGATCTGAAGAATAAAATATCCATATCCCGTCTGTATATATACTAAATGAAAACACTAAAATTGTATTAGAAGATACATACATCTGTTCTACTCTTTTTCTGCTTCAACAATCGGCTAAATGAATTTATTGGGTAAACACAATATATGAGTTTATTAGCTAACCACAATATATGAGCTTTGAAACCTCTTTGCTAAAATAAATAAAAGTGTGATGTACGCAGTTCGCAATATATATTATTAAAAGAACAATCAAACCGTTCATTTATTATGAGTTTATTAGCTAAACACAATATATGAGCTTGAAACCTCTTTGCTAAAATAAATAAAAGTAATGTCCGCTGTCCGCAATATATATAATTAAAAGA
This sequence comes from Amaurobius ferox, assembly GCA_951213105.1. Lineage (NCBI taxonomy): Eukaryota > Metazoa > Arthropoda > Arachnida > Araneae > Amaurobiidae > Amaurobius > Amaurobius ferox. The sequence continues at coordinate 61,027,234 of OX578144.1, forward strand.
ACAATCAAACCGTTCATTTATAAAATATATTTTTACATCCATTTATTTATTATACAAATATAAAAAATAATAATAATCATTAACAAACACATTTAATTCCATTCCTTTGCCGTGCAACATGATATAAGATAGAATCTTCCTCATAAAATGCGAAATTAAATAACCATTTTAATTTCTTTATACTTCTAATCGTTGAGTAAAAGTTTGTGAAATACATGAAGGTAGATTTTTCCATTTAAATTCATGTTTCAAACAATTCATGCTTTTAGATAGTGACTATTTAATGCAAAAATCCTGCATCAAACTCAAAAATAAAGTTTTAATTCCCTTTGACGCTTTAAACAAACGATTTTTATCCTTTCCGTTTGGATAAACCACGGAGTCGGAGAGTAGAACTCCTATAAAAAAAGTTCCGTTTTTCATTAATATCTCGACAACCCCTGGTCTTAGAAACTTGAAACTTGGGCAAAATTTATGGGGGGCTATTTCAAGGCAACCCACAAAATTTCATTAAATTCGGTTCAGCCGTTCTCTCGTGATGATGAGACAAACGAAAGTTTCGTTTTTTACTAATATCTCGAGAACCACTGGTCGTAGAAATTCCAACCATAGACTAAATTTTAAGTGGGGCTATTTCTAGGCTACCCACAAAATTTCATCAAATTCGGTTCAGCCGTTCTCCCGTGATGATGGGACAAACAGACAGACAGACAGACAGACAGACAGACAGACAGACAGACATATTTTCAATTTTATTTATATAGACTAGTAGCATACCCGTTCTTCGTACGGAGTATATAATATAAAGAAACTTGAAATTCATAATCATGCCCAAATTCTTATAGTATACTAAATGACATGTTTAACCAAAATATTCTGTTAAAATATTTAATATAATGCTCCTAAAAAGAAGTTTAAGAATCTCTGTTCTCGCTATATAAAATTATCTTCATGGACATATCTGAAGAATAAAACATCTTGGACCCCTTATGTAAGCAAATATAAAAAAAAATATGGAATTGAATCAATATATGCAAAATAAAAGCGTTAAAATTGTATGGGACCCGTACTAATTATATACGCGAATATTTGAAAATATAACCTGTATTAGTAGATTACATGTATAAATTGAAAATACCAATAAACCCGTAATCTTTAAATCTGAAGACAGTCATTTATTCCAATATATGTCAAAATTAAAGTGCTAAAATTATATGGGAAGATATACACGTACTACTTATAATGTCCGATGATTAGAAGACGATTACCCGTTTTGCAATATGAGTCACAAATGTTTTTTGGTAAAATACAACAGACGACGTAATAAATTGAATATATAATTAATCCCCTTAATCTTCATACCAGAAGACTGTACTTGATTCCAATATATATGCCAATATACCTGTACTACTTATATTCTCGTAGGTTAGAAGATATACCCGTGCATTCCTAGAAGATTACTCGTACAACGTACAATATGCGTGAGTCAGCAATTTTTGCCGCAATAAAGCAATGGCGTAATAACTTAAAAATATCAATAATCCCTGAATCAATAATTCCGGAAAATATCAATAATAATAATGTTTAAACCTGAAGAGTATAATTGATATTATCCAGTCCAAAATGAAATGGCAATGAAATTTATTTTATATACATATCTTCATTATTCAAATCGGAAAGGATTTAATAAAAATCGTCTGCCGCATAAACACATTGGATTTAAATCCGTTGCTAAGCGACATGATATCATTTGCTTCAAATAAATTGGTAGAAAAAATATCGTCTAAATAGTTATATTTCTATGGAACATTTGGCGACAGTTTTGTCAAATTAGCGACATTTTAAAAAATCGCCAAATTTATCGCCAAGTGGGACTGTAGAACTGACAGTTCCACTTTGCGACAAATTGACGAAATATCATCACAATACTATCCCCTAACAAAAAACAATTAATATCATTTATGTAGCGCAATTTTATCAATTTCAAGATATTTTTATAGATTTGAAAACATTTTTATCAATTTGGTGACATTTTAAAAATTCGCTAAATGTATTACTAAGTAGGATGGTTGGTCTGACAGATAAATGCTAACCAAACATCATTTCAGTACTCTCTTCTAAAAAAACAAAAAAAAATTTCATTGATATGTAGAAGACCCAAGCCACACGACCAACCCGAAGGTTTATGGCAGCTGTTTGTGTGTCGTTTATATCAATTTGGCGACATTTCTGTCAATTTGGCAAAGTTTAAGAAAAGTTGTCAAATTAGCGATATCCCTCCAAATTCGTAGCTTTGAATTTGCAGATCTGAATGAAAATTCTTATCCCGTTTCAATATACTAAATGAAAACACTACAATTGTATTAGAAGATATACCCGCTCTACTCTTTTTCTGTTTCAACAATCGGCTATATGAATTTATTGGCTAAACACAATATATGAGTTTAGTAGCTAAATGCGATATAAGCTTGAAAACTCTTTGCCAAAATAAATGAAATTGATGTACGCAGTCAGCAATTAATATAATTAAAAGAAAAATCAAACCGTCCATTCATAAGATATACTTTTATATCCATTTGTCCATTTATTTATTATTTAAATCGAAAAAAAATAATAAAAACATTAACAAACACATTTAATTTAATTGCGATGCCGAGCAACATGATATATCCTCCTAAAATGTTAAAATTTATTAACCACTAACAGCACACGCGTTATTCGTACGGAGTGTATAATTTAAAGAAACTTAAAGTTCGCAATCATGTGCAAATTCTGTTAAAATATTAAATTTATTGCTCCTAAAGAGAAGTTTAAGAATATATGTTCTCACTATGCAAAATTATCTTCACGATCAGATCTGAAGAATAAAACATCCTGCCCCCTTTTGTAAGCAAATTTACAGAAGAAAAAATAGGAATTGAATGAATATATGCAACCCCGTACTAATTATATTGTCGCAGATCAGAAAATATGCCAATGTGTTAGTAGAAGATTACCCGTATTACAATATGCGTCTCAAAAATATTTGCCAAAATAAAAGAGATGACGTAATAAATTGAAAACATCAATAATATCCGTACTCTTCATACCAGAAGGTCGTAATTGATTCCAATATATGCCAATATATATCAAAACATATGTCAATATACCTGTACTACTTATATTCTCGTAGATTAAAAGATATACACGTGTATTTGTAGAAGATTCGTACAACATACAATATATGAGTTTAAACAATTTTTGTCATAATAAAATAATTGCATAATAACTTGAAAATATCAATAATCCTTGAATCAATAATCCCCGAAAATATAAATAATAATAATTTTTAAACCTGAAGACCGTAATTGATATTATCCAGTCAAAAATGCTATAAGAAAAATCAAATCGTTCTTTTCTAAAATATATTTTTATATCCATTTATTTATTATTCAAATCGAAAAAATAATTATTAAAATTAACAGACAGATTTAATTTAATTGCGTTTCTGAGTAACATGATATAAGATAGAATCTTATAACATGTTAAATATGTCATGTCTTATAACATAAACTGCGAAATTAAATAACGATTTTGATTTCTCTATACTTCTCATTGTTCCGTAAAAGCTTGTTTTAAATAAACCATGAACCATGGAGATAGATTTCCCCTTTAAATCATGTTTCAAACAATTCATGTTTTCAGAAAGTGACTAATTAACGCAAAAAATCTCCCATCAAACTCAGAGATTAAATTTTAATTCACTTTCAAACGATTTTCAAGCTTTTCGTTTGGATAAACCACGGAGTTAGGGAGTAGAACTCCTAGGAAAAAGTTCCGTTTTTCATTAATATCTCGACAACCCCAGGTCTTAGAAACTCGAAACTTGGACAAAATTTATGGGGGGGTATTTCAAGGCTATTCACCAAATTTCATTAAATTCGGTTAAGCCGTTTTTCCGTGATGATGGGACAAACGAAAATTTCGTTTTTTACTAATATCTCGAGAACCACTGTTCGTAGAAACTCAAAACACGGATATAATTTTAAGTGGGGCTATTTCTGGGCTACCCACAAAATTTCATCAAATTCGGTTCAGCCGTTCTCCCGTGATGGTGTGACAAACAGACAGACAGACAGACAGACAGACAGACAGACAGATTTTCATTTTTATTTATATAGACTAGCAGCATACCCGTTCTTCGTACGGAGTATATAATATAAAGAAACTTGAAATTCATAATCATGCCCAAATTCTTATAGTATACTAAATGACATGTTTAATCAAAATATTCTGTTAAAATATTTAATATAATGCTCCTAAAAAGAAGTTTAAGAATCTCTGTTCTCGCTATATAAAATTATCTTCATGGACATATCTGAAGAATAAAACATCTTGGACCCCTTATGTAAGCAAATATAAAAAAAAATATGGAATTGAATCAATATATGCAAAATAAAAGCGTTAAAATTGTATGGGACCCGTACTAATTATATACGCGAATATTAGAAAATATAACCTGTATTAGTAGATTGCATGTATAAATAGAAAATACCAATATACCCGTAATCTTTAAATCTGAAGACAGTCATTTATTCCAATATATGTCAAAATTAAAGTGCTAAAATTATATGGGAAGATATACACGTACTACTTATAATGTCCGATTATTAGTAGAAGATTACCCGTATTACAATATGAGTCTCAAATGTTTTTTGGTAAAATACAACAGACGACGTAATAAATTGAATATATAATTAATCCCCTTAATCTTCATACCAGAAGACTGTATTTGATTCCAATATATATGCCAATATATGTCAAAATATATGCCAATATACCTGTACTACTTATATTCTCGTAGGTTAGAAGATATACCCGTGCATTCCTAGAAGATTACTCGTACAACGTACAATATGCGTGTGTCAGCAATTTTTGCCGCAATAAAACAATGGCGTAATAACTTAAAAACATCAATAATCCCTGAATCAATAATTCCGGAAAATATCAATAATAATAATGTTTAAACCTGAAGAGTATAATTGATATTATCCAGTCCAAAATGAAATGGCAATGAAATTTATTTTATATACATATCTTCATTATTCAAATCGGAAAGGATTTAATAAAAATCGTCTGCCGCATAAACACATTGGATTTAAATCCGTTGCTAAGCGACATGATATCATTTGCTTCAAATAAATTGGTAGAAAAAATATCGTCTAAATAGTTATATTTCTATGGAACATTTGGCGACAGTTTCGTCAAATTAGCGACATTTTAAAAAATCGCCAAATTTATCGCCAAGTGGGGCTGTAGAACTGACAGTTCCACTTTGCGACAAATTGACGAAATATCATCACAATACTATCCCCTAATAAAAAACAATTAATATCATTTATGTAGCGCAATTTTATCAATTTCAAGATATTTTTATAGATTTGAAAACATTTTTATCAATTTGGTGACATTTTAAAAATTCGCTAAATGTATTACTAAGTAGGATGGTTGGTCTGACAGAGAAATGCTAACCAAACATCATTTCAGTACTCTCTTCTAACAAAACAAAAAAAAATTTCATTGATATGTAGAAGACCCAAGCCACACGACCAACCCGAAGGTTTATGGCAGCTGTTTGTGTGTCGTTTATATCAATTTGGCGACATTTCCGTCAATTTGGCAAAGTTTAAGAAAAGTTGTCAAATTAGCGATATCCCTCCAAATTCGTAGCTTTGAATTTGCAGATCTGAATGAAACATTCTTATCCCGTTTCAATATACTAAATGAAAACACTACAATTGTATTAGAAGATATACCCGCTCTACTCTTTTTCTGTTTCAACAATCGGCTATATGAATTTATTGGCTAAACACAATATATGAGTTTAGTAGCTAAATACGATATAAGCTTGAAAACTCTTTGCCAAAATAAATGAAATTGATGTACGCAGTCAGCAATTAATATAATTAAAAGAAAAATCAAACCGTCCATTCATAAGATATACTTTTATATCCATTTATCCATTTATTTATTATTTAAATCGAAAAAAAATAATAAAAACATTAACAAACACATTTAATTTAATTGCGATGCCGAGCAACATGATATATCCTCCTAAAATGTTAAAATTTATTAACCACTAACAGCACACCCGTTATTCGTACGGAGTGTATAATTTAAAGAAACTTAAAGTTCGCAATCATGTGCAAATTCTGTTAAAATATTAAATTTATTGCTCCTAAAGAGAAGTTTAAGAATATATGTTCTCACTATGCAAAATTATCTTCACGATCAGATCTGAAGAATAAAACATCCTGCCCCCTTTTGTAAGCAAATTTACAGAAGAAAAAATAGGAATTGAATGAATATATGCAACCCCGTACTAATTATATTGTCGCAGATCAGAAAATATGCCAATGTGTTAGTAGAAGATTACCCGTATTACAATATGCGTCTCAAAAATATTTGCCAAAATAAAAGAGATGACGTAATAAATTGAAAACATCAATAATATCCGTACTCTTTATACCAGAAGGTCGTAATTGATTCCAATATATGCCAATATATATCAAAACATATGTCAATATACCTGTACTACTTATATTCTCGTAGATTAAAAGATATACAAGTGTATTTGTAGAAGATTCGTACAACATACAATATATGAGTTTAAACAATTTTTGTCATAATAAAATAATTGCATAATAACTTGAAAATATCAATAATCCTTGAATCAATAATCCCCGAAAATATAAATAATAATACTTTTTAAACCTGAAGACCGTAATTGATATTATCCAGTCAAAAATGCTATAAGAAAAATCAAATCGTTCTTTTCTAAAATAAATTTTTATATCCATTTATTTATTATTCAAATCGAAAAAATAATTATTAAAATTAACAGACAGACTTAATTTAATTGCGTTTCTGAGTAACATGATATAAGATAGAATCTTATAACATGTTAAATATGTCATGTCTTATAACATAAACTGCGAAATTAAATAACGATTTTGATTTCTCTATACTTCTCATTGTTCCGTAAAAGCTTGTTTTAAATAAACCATGAACCATGGAGATAGATTTCCCCTTTAAATCATGTTTCAAACAATTCATGTTTTCAGAAAGTGACTAATTAACGCAAAAAATCTCCCATCAAACTCAGAGATTAAATTTTAATTCATTTTCAAACGATTTTCAAGCTTTTCGTTTGGATAAACCACGGAGTTCGGGAGTAGAACTCCTAGGAAAAAGTTCCGTTTTTCATTAATATCTCGACAACCCCAGGTCTTTGAAACTCGAAACTTGGACAAAAGTTATGGGGCGATATTTCAAGGCTATTCACCAAATTTCATTAAATTCGGTTCAGCCGTTTTTCCGTGATGATGAGACAAACGAAAATTTCGTTTTTTACTAATATCTCGAGAACCACTGGTCGTAGAAACTCAAAACACGGATATAATTTTAAGTGGGGCTATTTCTGGGCTACCCACAAAATTTGATCAAATTCGGTTCAGCCGTTCTCCCGTGATGGTGTGACAAACAGACAGACAGACAGACAGACAGACAGACAGACAGACAGACAGACAGATTTTCATTTTTATTTATATAGATTTCCCCGCTAATAATATCCGGGACTGGAACTTAAGAATTCTACAGCCAGACCATGAATCAGTGTTCCAGTCTTAACAATGGCGGTGTTAGGCGGCAATCAGCCTCTGCAAAGTTTAGAAAACCAAGGATGTGTAGAATGCCTGTATTTGTGATTCTATGAAATATATTAAGAAGAGGTTTCTTGGTTAGAAAAACTTTTTAGTTTCTAACATAAAAACAAATATTTTGAAATAAATAACTTACAAAGACATGTCTCACTGATAATAGTTACAGCTGCCTAAATGGGCACCTCTGAGACCAGCATTGTATTCCCATTGCGTATAACAACTTTCATGGATCGGTGTAGCGCTTTTCATGTCCTTTTCGGTCAGGAATAGCTGATCTAGAATGATAAATATAAAGAAAGCAAACATTATTTAAGGAAATTTAGGGATTTCTTTCAACAACACACCTTCAACAACAGTGTTAAAAACATACTTCTAAATAAAAAAATCTGATGTGGTAGCATATGACTTTCCTTATATATTGCAATGAATTTACTACTTTTACAGCAAAAAAAAAATTGGTTATTCTTATAGTAGATACTTACATTCTCTCCAAGATATTGAATTTTAGTCAATTAGTCGTCATTTTCACTGATTTAGCAAAATTTTTATCTAATTGGGGAGATTTTGTTAATTTAGCAACATTAAAAAAGTCGCCAAATTGGCGACATTCCATATTGGCCGACATCCATTATCTCGCCAAGCGTTATGGATGGAGAAATAAGTTATTCTTATAGCAGATAAATGACTATTGGCGTTCAAATACAAAAGTATTACTCAAAGTACCTTTTTTCATGAACGGAACGAGCTGGATCCACGAGAATGATGTCATCAAATTTATCGCATGATATTACATATGAAAAGTGAACTAACTCTCAAGAGTTAATATTTTTTCTTAATTTATGGGATTTCTTGATAAATTTATTTGAAAAATGTGCAATATCTCGAGAGCGGTTCATGCTAGTAGTCTAAATTTTATGTCAATCGTTTTATAAGAAAAAATTACATACGGAATGGTTATTTGCGTAACTTTATTAAAGGTTTTGATTTTTTGATGATATTTTCAAAATTTCACTCGTCAATTTAGAGGGGGTTCTGAACATTCGATTGCGTTTAAAAACAATAGACTTCCAGTGTTCACGGATTGCAATTTTTGTACCAAATTTCATTCGAATCGCTGGATTCGTTCGTGAGATATCGTCTCCACAGACTCTCTGACACACACACACACACACACACGCACACACATACACACACACATACTTTCACACACACACACACACACAGACATCCCCTCAAAAATGTTTGATTCATAATCAGGGATGCTTGAAACGTACTCTCTCGTCGAAAACTCGAATTCGAATTTTCGACCCCGTCACAATACTCTTCTTATACATTATGTATATAAGGAAAGTAATAGTATGTCTTCTCAATTTGAATAAAAATAGTAAGCTATACAGAAGATCAAAACTTTGTTCAAAAATTCAGTCAAATGCCACCGACTTGATTTTGAGAACTTGCTATGGCAGAAAAAGCGCATGGTAAAATATGAATTGAATATTTAAAAATATCCACTTCAAAAAATACTTTCCGCTCATCATTGCTGTCAGCATCGCTCTTTGAATTTCAGTGAATTGACAAACGAGAACTTTTTTCACTCGACATATTTCGCGATAGTTTAAATTCGAAGTAAAATTCAAAAAAATATTTTTCTTCATAGTAAATCTGAATAAGTAATTCATTCTGCGTAAAATACAGCAGGAATTATGCGTCCTTATTTTTTTTTCATAGCGATAGAAATGCCCGAGCACAAGACCCATTTCCAAAATATAATGATTCTGTAGATTTATGACGATTACGCTAGTTTAATGTGTCAGAAGTGGGGAATATATTTTCAAGTAATCACACGGTGATGCAAATACAGCCATAAATAATTTTGGCTGCAATGGGTCTTGTGAGGTATTTATGTTAGCATGTTCCGAAATGTGTAGCAAATTCGCGCCGGGTTGAAAATAAATCATTGCATGCGTTTTAATAGAAATTTTACTCTGCATTGCGTTTTCAATTGGTATAAATAAATATGTATCGTAAATAAAATATTAGAGATGTAACTGCATGAAAAATATAATTTTTATTTTATTGTATAATTGCATAGAACAGGTGTTATTTTCTTCATAATTTTCAAATTCGAGATTTTGGAGAAAACGTTTTTTTTTTAATTGAACACATTTAGAACCCTTTTGGAAACAACATGTACACTCAAACCTGTTTTTGTGCGGTCTTTTTTTGTGCGATTTTTTTTGTGCGGCATATGAAAATTTCAATCAAATTGGAACATAATTGACGAAGTTATTAATAAAAAAAAAAATTAGTAGGTTTGATCGGCTATTTAGTTTTTTTGATTTTTGATATGTATTTCATCACATTACATAAGTAATGCGTCAGCCAATTACATTACATATGTATTGAATTCTATAATCGCATAATTTAATTGTTGAACGCACAAGAATTTCCAAGTAAATAAATGAAATGTGCAATAGCATATTGCGATGGAATTCTTGCGTAGCAAAGCAAAAATGAATTGATCGCAAATAAACATTGAAGGACATCTGTACCGTGTTAGTTCGGGTTTTCCTGAAACGGACTGCGTGTCTCGTTAGGTCGCTGAGTTGATTTTTTGTTAATGAGATAGTTGGCGATTAGTCTCATGCTTTGTTTTGTTTGTTTTAACGTGTAGGTAGAAAAAGTTTACTTGAAGGGAGCAAAGAGTTGCTTTTTTTATTCGTCTCTGATCTGCGCAAGTGACAAGTCCGCTAAATAAAGTGATTTAATAAAAAAGAATATTACGTGTGTTTTAATTTTTAAATCTAATATTAATTGACGTCCTTCAAAGTGCTTTCACATTCCTATTGTCAGACTACGAAGGATAATGGTTATACGTTTTGAAAAGTTTTGTATGTGTAAAATAAGTACATATGTAAATAAAATATTTAAAAATGTTCGCATGTGTATTTTCTAAATCAGATTCCAAAAGGTTTGGCGAGATTCCAAGTAGCTGCCAAGCCTCGTGTCTTGATTTCGTTTAAAAGCAATTCCTATTTATTTCGTAAAGTTTTGAGTTATTTTCTAAGTGAGACTTTTTTATGCGATCCCTATTCACCGCATAAAAACAAATACTTTTTAATTGTGTTGCGAAAACTATTTTTTATAGCTACTCGTGAAGTTTTGTGCGATTTTTTTATGCGTTTTCTTTTACGCGGCCCCTATCCACCGCACCAAAATACTTTTGAGTGTAATTGTATAGAACAGGTGTTATTTTCTTTATAATTTTGAAATTCGAGATATTTTAGAAAAAGGTTTTTTTTAAATTGAACACATTTAGAACCCTTTTGGAAACAACATGTATATCTGTTCATGTATCTGTATACGTGTGTATGCGTGTAGTGTATGCGTTTATATGTGTCTGCGTGCATGTGTGTGTGTGTGTGTGTGTATCTCATATCACTACTAAATTTTATTACAGTATTCTGATTTCTTATTTTCACTTTTTACTTTCCCGATATACATAGTTGTATAGGACAAGAATGGTGGCAGGGTAGAAAGTTCCAGTTCGAGTTTTCAGCGAAATAGCGCGTTTTAAGCATACCTGAACTTGAATCGAGCGTTTATGAGGGTATGTCCGTGTGTATATGTGGTGTGCGTGCGTGTGTGTGTGTGTGTGTACGACCGTGAATCTGTGGAAGCGTTATCTCACGAAAGAATGAATGGTTTAGAACGGAGTTTTGTACACTTATTACAATTAGCTTGTTGATGACAAACGCTTCCAAGCTTATTGCTTATAAACGAAATCAAATGCTTGGAATACATCTCAAATTTTCGATTGAAATTTTGAAAAAAATCATTAAAAAAGCAGAACCTTTAATAATGTTACGTAAACGACCATTTGCAATGTAATTTTTCATTAGAACACGTATAGTATTCACTTTAGAACGCTAGCATGAACCATTATCGAGATATTACCGTATTTTTAATAAATTTATCAAAATTATTACATAAATATAAAGAAGTACTAACTATTGTGAACTTCGTTCACTTTTAATGTAATATCATATGAAATTTTAAAATCAGTCTGTTGGATCTAGTTCGTTACATTCACTAGAGAAGACATTGTGTAATAGTATTGTATTTTCAAGTCTACAATTTGCTAGTAGTCATTTATACATAAGAAAAGTTCTTATTTCCGTCTGTGTGTAACGCCTGGCGACAAATTTAGTGACTTGAATACGGATTTAGAAAAAATATCACCCACTTGACGGTGTGTCGGCCAGATTGGTGAAAATGTTGTCAAATTCGCAAAAATGACGCTAAATTAACGGAAATGCAGCCAAATTGGTGGATTGAATATTAAAATTCACACTGCTACAAAAACATATATGCACCCATAAGAAATTGAGCTACAGCCGCGAAACTCGTCATGCGTGTATCGTTTGAGGAAATATGCAAATGATTAAAATTTTGGAGGAAAAAATCCGTTTTATTGAGAAATGGTGGCAACAAGGAGATTGCATTTTAGTAAGTGGTAAATCCCTCCCTGTAGCTATACAAGCCGATATTCGGTGCAGAATAGAGTCAATTAAGTTGCTTATGTCTCTCTGTGTTATATTCTGCCGCAAATACTGTAACTGGTTAGTTAATTCAGTGATATATTAAGAATGTTCTTGAAGCGTTGTCTTATTGGTAAATCTAACCTGGATCACTTGACAGCATAGGCAAAACAATTGGTTACAGAATATTGTCCAAGTACAAGCGAACCTCCAGATTGGTTTGTAGCACAACTAGATAGGATCGGATTTCTCCCCCCAAATTGTTACACCACCTGTGATGGACTGGCCACACAGAAAGCTACCATTAGCCTTTGGGTTGGTCGTGTGGTCTGGGTTTTCTACCACCTGTGATGGTTGCTCTAAGTCCTAGGACGAGTCGGCTGGCCTGGGCTTTCGACCACCTGTGATGGGCGTGTGCAGCTCGAAAACAAATGTAGGATCGGAACACCGGCCAGTCCGTCTTCACACACGAGGTCCGTCTTGGATGAACGAGCTCGGTACCAAACCCGACAGCTCTGCCTATATTGATGGGAATTTGAAAATGTAAAGCATTTTGTTTTGCATTCCTTCACCGATAGTCAAAAGATCGAAAAGTTCAGTCGTTTTCTTTAAAGAAATGTAATCTCCGTGCCAAGAAAACGTTTATCCAGATATTTCTTAAAGTCTGAAGTACAGATATTCTAACTTAAACTGATTGTTCTTGAGTTAGGAGGTCCGCATGTAGCCAATCGAATCGCACTTTACTTTCAGATTCAAAGGGACTGCTTCGGATTTGCTGTTACTAGTAGAGAGCTGTGTATATGCATGCATGGTCGTATTTGTTTGAAATCTTTATCAAGATGATTCTTCTTCTTGATAAAGACATATTTATCAAGATGTGTTTGAAATCTTTATCAAGTCGATTCTGCTTCTTGATAAAGAAATCTTTATCAATCTTTAAAAGAAACGTTTATCAAGATATTTTTTAAAGTCATAAACACAGATATTGTAACTTAAACGGATTGTTTTTGAGTTAGGAGATCCTTATGACATCAATCGAGTCACTCTTTAGTTTCAGATTCAAAGGAACTGTATTGGATGTGTGGTTACTGATAGAGAGCTGTATATATGCATGCATGGTCGTATTTATTTAAAATCTGCTTAAAACGTGAGATTCCTGATAAAGTAGTCCTGGTGTTCATAAATGAGGAGTAGAAAGTCGAAATGTTGAAGTATAATATAATACGACAGATATAAGTATTGACGGAAGAATGTTTTCATGTTGAATTCATTATGTAGTAAGAACACATTTTACTTCCAAATAAAAAGGTAGATGTTTGTTTTCTACAAAGCAGCTGGATGCATAATTTTACAGTGCACTACTTTGGTACACGTTTTGAAAATATAAAAACATTTGTAAATTTTGGAAAACTATAGTATCTATAATGACGAGAAGGAGTTGATATCTTGTCTATTTCCTACCCAAACCGTCCAACCTATCCAAAAGTGTAAGGTGACTATTTGGATATCCAAGACAGTGCCACACAATTTAGACCGTAATCCAATGGAGGTGGCAACATAACCTTCCCCTAGCCAATCACCTCTCGACTGGATTTTCGAGCCTACAGATTTAATGGAAATCGTGTCTTAATAGCTCAATTGTTAGAGCACATGGAGTGTGGCCTTCTTAAAGAACAGTCCTTCTTCTTTAGTTGTGCACATTAATTAGATTTGATAAAAATTTGCATTTTCTAGCATATGTAATAAACGCTTTCTTCTTCTTCGAAAAAGACCGTTCGACCAACCCAAAAGTATAAGGTATATGTGTGGACGGCCGGAAAATGCCATCCAATGTAGACCGGAACCCAGTGGAGGCGGCATCCACAAGGAACGTACTGTCCTTCCTCTACCACCAAACTATCGGAAGGACTTACGGACCCACAAATTTTACGTACCCGTACTCCGAGTGAATATGTGAACTTGGGGCATCCGAGTGCATTCCCGCGAGTTAACCACTGGTTTGTCTCAGTTCCTAATAAAAGCCTTGTCTGCCTCCTTATTTAGGGGGCGGTTTACTACGATGAAGCTTTCATGCATACAAATTTCCACCACCCCCTGGGTTAGAGCATCGACAGTTCAGTTCGACAATCTGCGATTCGATCTCTGATAGTAGTTGTGAGTTTGTTAGATGTAATGATGGAGTTTGTAAAAAGACCCAGTTGCCAATCTTAAGTGGATCTTCTGAATTAGGGCTCGAGTTCCAGGAACACGACATAGTTAAGAAAACAGAGAACACGAAAGTGATCTCTCAGATTGACAGTCGCAGGATAGTCTGACACTGTATATGAAAGATATTATAAGGTCCACATACAACAGAAATGATGTAAATCTTGTCTCGGTTGCTCAATAGTTAGCGTGTCGGTTGGCTTATTCGAAGAATATTATTTTGAATCCCGACTGGGGCAGTGATATATTTATGCAATTTTATTAATATGTATGGAAAATAAATTTTGCTGAGTAAACGTGAACTATGTGGATCTAGATTTTTACATTATAAAAAAATCTAATGTCGGCAGCACATGACTTTGCTTATATAATGCAATGAATTTACTACTTTTACAGTAAAAAAATTAGTATTATTATAGCAGATAGTTATATTCTTTTCCAAATATTGAATTTCCGTCAATTAGTCTTCATTTTCATTGATTTAGCGTCATTTTCATCCATTTGGCGAGATTTTCGTTAATTTGACAACATTTAAAAAATCGCCAAATTGGCAACATTCCCCCAAAGTCGTCGCGAAAATGTCGTCAAGCGTTATGGGCGATAAATAAGTTATTCTTATAGCAGATAAATGACAATTGGCGGTCAAATACAAAAGTATTGCTCAAAGTATATTTTCTCATAAATGGAAAGAGCTAGATTCACGAGGATAATGTCAACAAATTTATCACATGATATTACATATGAAAAGTGAAAATGTTTCAAACAGTTAATATTTTTTTTTTAATTTATGGAACTTTTTGAGATAAATGTATTTGAAAAATGTGCTATATCTCGAGAAAGGTTCATGCTAGCGCTCTAATGTTTATAGCAATCGTTTTCTAAAGACAAATTAGATGGGAAATGTCTATTTGCCTAACTTGATTAAAGGTTTTTATTTTTGATGATTTTTTCAAAATTTCAGGCGAGAATTTAGGGGGTTCTGAACATTCGACTGTGTTTAAAAACAATAGGCTTCCAATATTCACGGATTGTAATTTTTTCAACAAATTTCATTCGAATCGCTAAATTCGTTCGTGAAGTATCTTCTCCACACACACACACACACACACACACACACACACACACACACACACATACACACACGCAGGCATCACCTCAAAAATGTTGTATTCGTGATCAGGGATACTTGAAACGTGCTCTCCCGTCGAAAACTCGAATTCGAATTTTCGACTCCGTCATAATACTTTCCTTATGCATTATACTATGCATATAAGGAAAGTAAAAAAGTTAATTTAGAACAGTAAAAATATAAAAATTGAAAACTTTTTGAAAATATACCGACTTCTTGCAAAACTAAATAAATAATACATTATACATATATGTTTATGATCCCATAACACATATTACTTTTAAAAGTTCTCAAAAAGTTTATTTTTATGGGAGACCAGTGTGTAATACTCAATCTTAAAATGGAAAATATGTAATATGTTTTACTTCATTGTGAAAGCACAAGATTTCTTATTAGATACTCATATATTAATTCTTAGGAACTTGTGCAGATTGTCGGCGTAAGCCCCATTTCCTGACGCAAAATATGAGGGAATTATTATAAGAGGATTATGTATCCGTCTTAAAAGTTTAATGAAATTGAGTGTAAATACGATTTTGAATATATTCAATTAAATGTGTAATGCACATTGCTATCATGTTATTGGTGTAGTCTCGGTAAATATAAATTTTCTTCACACTGTAAATATATAATTCCAACTATAATTCCAAATTCTTCCTGAAATCCTGTATTTTGTTTAGAATGCAAATTCTTCTTGTAAATGAGGATTATTTGGAATGAAATTTCTGTGCAACATTTGCAGTGAATGTTTACTCAACATTTTCATATATACTTACAATACTTACAATAATTGCATTTATTTGTATCGAAGACTCTATCGGAATGGAATGAAATGTATTTTATACGCTTTCGTCTGCAAGTTGTTCTTTTTAAGAATATCATAACTTTATTAAACATAAGTTAGCAATATATCAGGTAATAATGGGCTTAAAGAGAAGGAAATAATGCGCTAATGTATAATACCTTAATGCTTTGAGAGTTTTATCTTGGTGCCGCTGGTGTTAGTTAAATCCCATATCTTTTTAAGTTTCCTATTTATGAGTAGAAGTAGCAAGTATGCATTTCCTAGTTGTATAATAAGGTATAGAATATATGGAGATAAAAATAAATTGAAAGGTAAAATAAATTTGAATACGCAGGAATACTCGTTATAGTTTGCGTTCGAATTTGCTTTGCATTGACATTTTTGCTGCAAAATTAACTGCTTAACATTTCGCTTACGGGTGGGACAGCGTCAATCTCAAACAAAGAACTTCCAAAAAAGATAGCTATTTGACATGCCCTATCCCAAACAGTTCTATCCCCCTTTGCAGGCATTGGCGTCTATTAACGGAGGGGGACCGAACGAAGGAGGATAGAGGGCGAAATGGGTCGAACTGTTTGAGATAGGGTATGTCTATAGCTGTCTTTTTGGGAGGTTCTTCGTGTGGGATGGACGCTGTCCCACTCGTAAGCAAAAGGTTAAGTAAATAATATTTAATTTAAATCGATTCTTTCACTACAGAAATACATGCAATGCTGTGGACCTTATTTTACTCCAGCGCCAATAAAACTTTTTATCAATTGATTTTGGCGATTTTGCCACATGAAGTTTTAACACCTTTCCATTACCCTTAATAATGCCATTTTGTTAGTACCATTGTTTTCAAGAAATATAAAAAAAAATTTTCATAAGGATGCAAACAGGAAGAAGTAAATAATATTAAAAATATTTTAAACGTTCACATTTGTTTAATCTGAAAATACATATTATAAATACCAGATGTGAGCGTCTTAACTCAATTTCCTCATCTTTTATATTCCAGATTTCCAGATTTTCTATGTCCTTTTGCATAATGATCAATATCAAAATACAAAATACCTTGTGTAAGTTAATTTTCTCCTATATTCATATTCCATAATATATAGTTACACTTGTATCACAATAATTATCTAAATCAAAAGATGTATCTTTCAGATATCATATCATCATTTACTATCGAGAAACATGTTCACTTTTCATATGTAATATTATGCGATAAATTTGGTGATATCATTTTCGTGGGTCTAGCTCGTTTCATTCATGAGAAAAGATACTTTGAGTAATACTTTTGTATTTGAACGCCAATAGCCATTTATCTGCTATAAGAATAACTTATTTCTCCGTCCATAACGCTTGACGGGATTTTAGCGACGAATTTGGCGGAATGTCGGCAACTTGGCAATTTTTTTAATTGTTGCCAAATTAATGAAAATGTCGCTAAATGGATAAAATGACACTAATTCAATGAAAATGAAGACTAATTGACGAAAATGCAATATCTGGGAAAGAATTTAAGTATCTACAGTAAGAATAACCTGTTTTTTTACTGTAAAAGTAGTAATTTCATTGCATTATATAAGGAAAGTCATATGCTGCTCACATTAGATTTTTTTTAAAGTTAATTCCTTTTTTCGTAAAAAATCGTACTACGAAAATCATAAAATTTGTGTAATTGGAAGTTAAATCATGTGAGTTTCTAAAAATTACACACACTCTTAGTTAGTTTTCCTCTGGACGAGTCGGACGGTCTGGGTCTTCTACACACTCTTAGTTTAACATACTGTAACATCACACAACATTTAATACCAATATGTACATGGATCCTCAAGTTAACGTCTTCACATCTCACATATATATACACCCACGTACATACACACGCACATTTACATGCACACACGAACACACGTACATTTAGATGCACACACATACACATACATACACGAATTTACATACACATACACACATTTACATATCATAATACAGGCATTTGCACACACGCATACTCACATACATACGCAGGGACATACACACAGATATATTTCCAAAATTTTTCGAATTATATCCTTATATCCTTAGGTCTTATCTGCTTATCCTTCAAAATTACGAATTGGAAATGTTGAAAACAATATTTTCTGTATATTATAGTATAAGATATTAAAATTGTATGACTGACAACATATAATAAAACAGTATTAAATAGTATAGTACATGCTTTAGTTTATGAGTTTGAAACAGTTTATACAACCCCAAAAGGCCTATATAAGTAGTACTTATGACTGTTTAATTTATTATAGGAAAAAAATCGAATATGATTAAGTAAGTTTTAGTTTCAAAATAATACGTTTGAAATTAAGAGTAGTGTTAAATATGAAAATATAAAATATTAAATGCAACAACACGATTAGTACTTTCTTAAAGAAAGCAGATATATGCAAATTACGTGAAAACAATTGTTTTAAGGGAGTTTTGATACTTCTTCTTCAGGTCAAAACTTTCTTTAACAAAGGAAAGCAATAAATGTCCAAGCAAGCTCAGCAAGCCTCATTTGGTGTATGTTAAGTAAAGACATGGTTTTACCTGATGAAGAGGTATCCAAACTACCTCGAAGCAATTGTTGTAAGATAATGTGCTTCTTTAATGAAGTATTATAGAAGTACTGATTAAAGAAGTACTGCTTTCTTTAAAGAAGTAGTATAGTGCTATTGTCACAAGCAGCTACTTTATATTTTCTGATTAAATACAATATTTAGATTATTACTTTCCTTATATACATAATATATAAGGAAAGTATTGTGACGGGGTCGAAAATTCGAATTCGAGTTTTCGATAGGAGAGCACGTTTCAGGCATCCCTGATCACGAATCAAACATTTTTGAAGTGATGTCTGTGTGTGTGTGTGTGTGTGTGTGTGTGTGTGTGTGTGTGTGTGCGTGTGTGTGTGTGTGTGTGTGTGCGTGTGTGTGTGTCAGTGAGTCTGTGGAGACGATAACTGACGAACGAATGGACCGATTCGAACCAAATTCGGTACAAAAATCACAATCCGTAAACACTGGAAGCCTATTGTTTTTATACGCAATCCAATGTTCAGAACCCCCCTAAATTTTCGAATGAAATTTTTAAAACATCGTCAAAAATTAAAACTGCTAATAAAGTTACGCAAATAGACGTTTCTTATGTAATTTTTCATGAGAAAACGATTGACATAAAATTTAGAACGCTAACATAAACCGTTCTTGAGATATTGTACATTTTTTTTAAAATTATCAAAAATTGATATAAAATTAAAAAAAAACATTTCCTATTGAGAAACATGTTCACTTTTCATATGTAATACCATGCGATCAATTGGGTGACATCATTCTCGTGGATCCAACTCGTTCCATTCATGAAAAAAGATACTTTAAGTAATACTTTTGTATTTGAACGCCAATAGTCATTTATCTGCTGTAAGAATAACTTATTTCTGCGTCCATAACGCTTGGCGAGATTTTGGCGATGAATTTGGCAAACTGTCGCCAACTTGGCGACTTTTTGAAATGTTGCCAAATTAACGAAAATCTCGCCAAATGGATAAAAATGTCGCCAAATCAATGAAAATGACGACTAATTGTCGAAAATTCAATATCTTGGAAAGAATATTAGTATCTACTATAAGAAAAATCTATTTTTTTTACTGTAAAAGTAGTAAATTCACTACATTATATAAGGAAAGTCATGTGTTGCCCACATCAGATTTTTTTCTTTATACGTATATCTTTCTTTATCTTACTACTAGAAACAATAAATATCAGAGTAATTGGATGTAGAACCGTGAAATTATAATACAACTTGGAGAGAAAATCTGATATAATTTTATCATCATCGTTAGTTCACCAAGTATGTTATTAAATCTTCTGATATCAGTTCCCATGATCGCATTGTGCATATTTCCAACGTAAGCGTCATTTCCTGAGAAAAATATCAGGAAATTATTTAAATAGGATTATGTTTGGGTCTTAATACTCCAATAAACCATGGAAGAAACATTGAAATTTGACAACGTGAATAAAATATAATAAAACTGTTAGAGGCTTTGGTTAATTCAGTGGCCGGATGATAAATAAATCGCAACTTTACCAGAGATGTAAATAGAAATTTTAAAACAAATTGATAACGGACTTAAAATAAATTACTAAAATATATTCTCTGATAATATATTGCGGGTAGTATTTAAGCCTCTCAAAAACAGGGAATCTAAACACTGTTAAAAATTACGTAGCATTTTTAGTATGCCTTATTTGGTTGAACAATGTATGTTGTTTAGCGTCGAAAATAGTTACTTTATTCAAAAATCTGATGTAGGCAGCACACAACTGTATCAGTTTGGTAACTTTAGTGTCATTTTAGCCAGTTTGGGTGAATTTCGACCATTTTGCCCGCAGTCTAAAAAAGTCGTCAAGTTGGCGTTATTTACCTTAATTAGTCGCCAATGTCACCACATTTTTTACAAATGTTACGTTTTTGATGATACTAACTACTGTTCATTTTTATGTAATTTTTTAGATGCATTTATTTAAAAAAACTTGATCCAGAATAATAGCACGAGAGCGGATCGATCTAGTTATCGTTCTAAAGTTTGTACCAACCGTTTTAATAGACAAAAAAGTACAATGATTATTTATTTAATCTTATACAAAGTTCTGATATTTTACGTTCTTTCCAAATAATCGTTCGAAAATTTGGAGGTCTCCGAAATGTTCCATCTTGTTTAAAATTAATTGGGTTCCAGTACATATGTATATAATATACATGCACCCACACACACGCACATACACATAATTACACACACACATACACAGAGAGAGACATCACCTCAAAAACGCTTGACTCCAGGGATGCTTGAAACGTGCTCTTCTGTCGAAAGCACGAATTAGAATTATCGACACCGCCATAATATGTTCTCTGTATATTATTATACTACGTATATAGAAAAGTAAACATATGCTAGGTTAGGCTTTGTTCCGTAATCAATACTATAAGTGTATAAAGCTTTAGCCTTCTTGATTATGGAGGGTGTTACTGGATGCTTTGGAACAACTTTTCGACACTTCCATTTTGTCCGGCCCGCAGGAGAAATCTTAAATTCGATTCTGTTAGATTCAGTTCCGTAGTCGGTACTATAAGTAAGAAAATATTCAGCTCACTAGATCAATAGGGAGGGCCTTTGGTGGGTCTGGAAAGTCAAAAACACGTTGGACAAGTATTATTAAAATAATAAATATTTATTTTAATGTTGTATTTTTTAAAGTATGTTCGAAACCAGGAAGACATGAAGACCTTTTTCTGGACAATGCTATCAAAATATCGAAATAACTATGTTGTTTAACAATTGTAACAACCGTAACAAATTCGATTTAATTTGTTGAATGTTTTTTAGTGGCATACTTTCCACAGTCATACAGGAGGTTTTATATAAAGACTAAATTGTTCAGTACTGTCGCAAGTTGTAATATATATCAGCAGGAAAAATCTCAAATGATCATTAATTCTAGCAAATGGACCATCGCTTCGCGGTCATTATTGCCTGTCAGCAAGGTTGCAGAGTCCACTTCAAAGGTAAGAGCTTGCAATTTCGGCCCAGTAGCTCAACGGTAGAGAGTCGGCTGGCAAATTTGGATATCCAGAGTTCAATTTCCGGTTGGGGCAGCAAGATTCTTTACAATGGCGTCCGAATAAATTAATCCTATAGGTTAGTATTAAGATGTCGGAGGTCTGAAAGTGACCCTAGTGCAACTAGCATGGATTCAATGGATTATGGAAGATTAAGCTCCGATTTAAATTCAAGGGATAACGACCACACAAGATACTAACCTGGGTCAAAATAGTAGTGGCAGGAGGCTAACCCGAGGAAAAAAAAATTGATGTGCAGCACATGACTTTCCTTATATAATGCAATGCATTCTCTACTTTTACAGTAAAAAAATAGGTTATTCTTGTAGTATTTGCTCATATTCTTTCCAAGATATTGAATTTTCGTCAATTAGTAGTCATTTTTCTTAATTTAGCGCCATTTTTATTCATTTGGCGAGATTTTGGCAACATTTAAAAAATTCGCCAATTTAGCGACATTCCTCCAAATCCGTCGCCAAAACATCGCCAAGCGTTATGGACGGAGAAATAAGTTATTCTTATAGCAGATAAATGATAATTGGCGTTCAAATACAAAAATATTACTCAAGGTATCATTTCTCGTGAATGGAACGAGCTAGATCCACGAGAATGATGTCACCAAATTTATCGCATGATATCACATATATTAAGTGAACATGTTTTTCAACAGATAATATTTCTTTTTTTAAGTTATGGGATTTTTTGATACATTTATTGTGCAATATCTGGAGTGATCTGAATAATGTGCAATATCTCGAGAACTGTTCTAATGTTTATGTCAATCGTTTTCTAAGGGAAAACTGCAAAAGAAATGTCTATTTGCGTAGCTTTATTAAAGGTTTTTATTTTTTTATGATTTTTTCAAAATTTCACTCGAAAATTTAGGAGGGTTCTGAACATTCGATTGCGTTTAAAACCAATAAACTTTCAGTATTCATGGATTGTAATCTGTGTACCAAATTTCATTCGAATCGGTCCATTCGTTCGTGAGATATCGTCTCCACAGACTCACTGACACATACACACACAAACACACACACACACACACACATCACCTCAAAAATGTTAGATTCGTGATCAGGGGTGCTTGAAACATGGTCTCCCGTCAAAAACTCGGATTCGAATTTTCGACCCCGTCACAATACTTTCCTTATACATTATATAAGGAAAATAATATCTGGAGGTGGTTAGTCAAACTGTCAGTTGCCCGCCAGTCTTGCATTACAGGGTGGGGAAAGCAGAGCCCACTTCGACGATAAGAGCTTGCAATTTCGTCCCAGTAGCTCAAGGGTAGAGAGTCGGCTGGTCAGTTTGGAGATCCAGGGTTCGATTCCCGGTTAGGGCAGCAAGGCTCTTTACAAGGTGCAGCCGATGAGTTGGTCTGTGAGCCCAGAATTCTTTAAAACAAGGATTTTAGAATACTTTTTCTGAAGTATTGTAAATTAAAATCTAGGAATGATTCCGGGTTTTTCTAGTTCCGACCATTGCAATTAAAATTCTAATCGCTCAGAAATAACAGTGAATCGGATTCTACCTTATAACAGAGCTTTGCATAAAAACAAGAAAGTGATGAACAGAATTTCCATCACCACCCGCGGAACTTGTTACACAGTTTAAAATAAGTTTATTTTCTGACCATTCCTGCATGTCGGATGTGCTATAAATGATTTAATTATAAACATTACATATTCAAAAAGGGTATTTTTAATCGCTAATATGATTAGAAAAGATGATGATCAAGCAGAATTAATAGCTTTTAATTTTCATACAAACTGTCACTTCAATATTTTGTTATAAAAGCAAAAGCGTTACTTAAACTTATACGGGTGTAAGATCCGATAATTCGATTTTAAGATTTTTACTTTCCTTATATACATAATGTATATGGAAAGTACTGTGCCGAAAATTCGTATTGTGCCGAGTTCGTACTGTTCGTACTGAGCCGAACGAGTACCCTGTGCCGAAAATTACTGAGCCGAAAATTCGAATTCGAGTTTTCGATGGAAGAAAACGTTTCAAGTATCCCTGGACACGAATCAAACATTTTTGAGATGATATCTGTGTGTGTGTGAGAGAGAGACAGTGGAGCCGATATTTCACGAACGAATGGAAAGATTCGAAAGAAATTTGGTACAAAAATTAGAATCCGTGAATACTGGAAGCCTATTATTTTTATTCGCTATCGTGCAATCAGAACCTCCTAAATTTTCGAGTGAAATTCTGTAAAAATCATCAAAAATTCAAAACTTTCAATAAAGTTACGTAAATAGTCATTTATTATGCAATTTTTCATTAGAAATCGATTGACATAACTTTCATAACACTAACATAAACCGTTCTCGAGATATTGCACATTTCTAAAAAAGGTGATCAAAAAATCCTATATAAAAATAATAAATATTGTGAAAACATAAGTAATATCATGCGATAAATTTGTTATCATCATTCTCGTGGATCTAGATCGTCCCATTCTATTTTTTGCATTTGTATACCAATAGTCATTTATCTGCTAAAAGAGTAAGTTATTTCTCCGTTCCTAACGCTTGGTGAGATTTTGGCGGGACGTTGCCAACTTGACAACTATTTAATATGTTGCTAATGTGACAAAAATATTGCCGAATGAGAAGTAATGTTCTGCAAATTCTGACTTCGGACATATAACTGGCATACCTTCAAGTATTTAGAAAATGCTCTTCTCTCCGTTTGTCTGCAACACATGGTGATGAATTTGGCGCACTTGGCGAATAATTTAGCAAATGTATCGCCAACTTGGCGATACTTCGCTCCAGATTGACATAAATATCATCAAAATTGCAAAAATGCTGCTAAATTAATGAAAATAACCCCCAATTGATGAATTAATCATTAAAATATTTTAATATATGAACTATGCCACTTATTGAGGATACTATCAATATTGAAAACTGTTTATTTAGAGTTGCGCGGAATATAAGTTAATTGGGTACTTGAAATAGTTCCACATGTTGTGATCCGGAAAATCGCCAACTGAAAAAAACTCGGTACAGTGGATCGTATTATTTTTTTTACTGTAAAAGGAGTAAATTCACTGCATTATATAAGGAAAGTCATGTGCTGCCCATATCAGATTGTTTTATCATTCGACGAAGATAATTTCTTCAAACAAGCTAAATGACATGATGTAACATATTTATTATCAGAGGCAGTTGAAATAGATATGGAAGTGTAATTGGAGTTAGGACAAAAATCCCCATGATTACAGAAAAAATAAATAAGAATATCCATATTTGTTAATATTTATTGGAAATCAAAAAATAAATAAGAATATCCATATTTGTTAATATTTATTGGAAATCAGAAAAGTGATAGCAAATTAGATTTATAAAATTCTGAAGACTGCTAATTTTCGCTTTAATGATGAAATAAGTATAATGAAATAATATACTGAATTCCCGAATTACAGAATTACCGAATTGCTGAATTACCGAATTGCAGAATTACCAATCTGTAATGTTTGGCCCAAGGTACTTTTGGTTCTAAACTTTAGGTATTCACAGCGGAAAAAAAAAGTATGTTTACGTCATAAATAAGTAACTACCAAATGCCAGACCTAATTTTCATAAACGAATTTGTAACTTCTAAATGCGAGACATAATATTCATAAAGAAATAAATAGCGACCTGAATTCTGGACTTGATTATTCGTAAAAGATCAGTACCTACCGAATTTCAGACCTAATGCTTATAAAAGAATTAGTAACTTCCAAATTCCAGACATAATTTTGATAATTGAATCAGTAACTACCGAATTCCATACCTAATGCACGTAAAAGAATTCCTGATTGCCTACTAAATCTTTTCACCAATCCTCCATTGTCAAAAGCATAGAATCAATTTTCGTAGAATCACCCTGCTATCAAGTTCTATGCATCCTAAAACATGTATATTCTGCACATTCTATTAAAAATTGTACAGCAGTACAAGTCCAAGGCATACCAAGATCCAAGATCTGGCTTCACATTTCTCAGAATCCTAAACTCCACTCCTCAAGATTTATACACATCCATCCCCTTCAAAACAATAATAATCTCCGATCTTGAAATGAAAATTTCTTTCTTTTCCCTCATATTTAAGTTTGAAGTATGACTTTCAGTTACTTCTCTGACATATCAGAATCCATCATCCTCGAGCAAATAAAACAAAAGATTGATAAACGAAAAATAAGCCCATAGTATACGAAAAATTTCCCATAGTGAAAGATGTTTTCTTTCACATCACATATGACGTGGTACTATTAATTTCCCCTGGGTCCTTACTTGTTTTTCTCTTGATTTTTCATTACTTTTCTTAATACATATGTTTCCGGCTTTTATTGTTGTGTCACATGGAATGTGTAGGAATCGTTTTCTTCAAATGTGTATGTATGTGAGATGGAGAAAAACAATATGTTTTATTAGAGTTAATTATTTAGCTGTGAACTGATATTTTCTTAATACGGGTTAAAAATTTTTAATAAAAAGGAACGAAGAAGCCATCATCAGTATTTGAAGACAATACATTGAAGTATCTTTATTTACATATATAAGGGTATGCAGGATAGATCATGATAAAAACTGTAATTATTTATTGAAGGTAACTTTTTCTGGTTCTAGACTGTTTCTGTAAATGTTTCTGTAGAATTTTCTTTTTCTTTTAATTCGTTTAAAAATATATTGGTGTCGTTGATTTGAAAGGGATTTATTGTTCAAAAGGCATTTCAAAATTTCTGCTTTCTTTAAATTAATTTTGTTTTGCAGTGTGGATTTTAAATGATTGAAATTTATCTAATGTTTACTTTCCTTATATACAGAGTATAATGTATATAGAAAGGATTGTAACGGGGTCGATAATTTGAATTCGAGTTTGGAATGGAAGAGCACATTTCTTGCATCTCTGAACATGAATCAAACGTTTTTGAAATGATGTCTGTATATTCGTCTCTCTCACTCTTTCTCTCTCTCTCTCTGTGTGTGTGTGTGTATAAGTATGTATGGGTGAGTGCGTATGTCCGCTTGTTTGTGGAGACGATATCTCACGAACGAATGAAACGTTTCGTGCATTTTCCAGGTATTCGTTTTTTTTTCTTTTTTATTCCTTCTTTATGTATGTCGTCCAAGTAGAAATAGTTTATTGATATAATATATCTATTTCTTCAGAAACATACATATTTTGTGTCTGCTTCGTCAAAATACTTGGACTTGAGAACGAATTTTACCAAATGAACTTTTCTATTTTTTCAGGCTTAGCCCTTTTTCCACGTGTATGTCGATATAGCTTGATTTTTTAAGTTTTTCTTTATTAGTTTCCATACCTTTGAATTTTGTTGATTTTCAGTAACTTGATAACTCGTGTTTTGTATTTTTTTCCATTTGATTGATGATTTGCTGTTTTATATTTTATTCTGTGCGTGTTTTAGAAAGTTAGGTTTATCGTGTTGCAGCTTCTTACTTTTCGTTCATTGGATTTTCAAACAACTATTATATATATATATATATATATATATATATATATATATATATATATATATATATATATATATATATATATATATATATATAAATATATATATATGTACGTGTGTGTATCTGTCAGTGTGTCTGTGTCGTATGTATCCACGTTATTTAAAAACAATATTTTGAAATTTTATAAAATTTGTTAGTTAAGACATTGGATTACAATTTTGCTATTGATTTTGCTATGATTCGAAAAATAATGACCTGCTTGTTTTGCGAAAATACACTGAAAAATCCTCAAAATTTGTTATACAAAACTAAATGTACTTAATTGTATTGATTAAAAGTTATTTCGAAAGTAATTTTTGATGGATCAAAAATAAGACCAACCACATTTCGTTAGGACCAATTGTTCCGGCGATGTACGGTAATTCGCAAGATGAAAATAAATGTTTTAAATCTGGGAAGTGAATATACATTCAAATAAATACCCATGCCAGTTGTTGAAATTGAACCCAATTTAATAAGTTATGACTGAATTGAAGAAAAATCAAGTTGAGCCTCTAGGAAAAGTCTTCTGCTGCCCATATCAGATTTTTTAATTTTCTGGAAATAACGATAAATGTCGATTTTTATAAGATTTATGTTTTAATGCAAAAAGCTTATTATTTTAATTGTGATAATTTATCGTTTTTATGCTGATAATTTTTTGATGCGGATATGATTATTATTTTACTGCTGATTAGATTATTGTTTTAATCCTTATAACCTTATTATTTTAATCCTTATAAGCTTATTATTTTAATCCTTATAAGCTCATTATTTTAATGTTGATATGATTACTGTTCTAATATCAAATTTATTAATTACTTTATTTCTCTTATTTTCAAGATAAGTTACCATAATTTAATTATAAGAAATCATTAGCATATACTAAAATTGTACTGCTTTATTATTATAAATTGTTAGAATTGAACTTTCTACTACAATGCATAAAATAGGTTCTTAGAATGATTCTTGGGATGAAACTTGACATTTGACATTCATGGGGTTTATAATCTTATATGACTTTTCAATTTTTTAAAGATAATTTAATTACAAAGTTAAATAATGTATTTGGAACATTTAGACAACTGATCTGTGGTAGAAGTTTACATATGATAATATTATCACATGTGCTTTCAACGTCTATTGTAATTGTAACAGTATATAAAGACTATTGCTTTTATTATTATTAACTAGCAGTCAATATGTTCCTCTCATGGAATATACAGGGTGTCCAGTGCCATCGGTGGCCAATAGCTATTTCATCAACCGTTAGTCACAGAGATACACTTCCAATTGCAAAAATGTTTTAAATTTTAAAATATATTATCTTAGGAACAGTTTAAATCAATAAATTAATTTCTGAAAGAAATACGAAATATAAATTTTTATACAGTCCCTCGGTCCTACCAATTATATTCAGGAAAATCATCCTCATACAATTTTATGCAAAATAAAAAAAAAATCATCCTTCTACGACCAAAATTGACCTACTTATAGCTGTGTTGGTTGCCTGAAACGGGACATTTTTATGAGTGGAAAAGCTACTTAAGTCATAAAGTTTAATGCTGCATAACTCGGTGAATTTTGGTCGTAAAAGGAAGTTTTTTTTTTTTATTTTGCATGAACTTGTATGAGGATGATTTTCCTAAATATAATTGGTAGGATTCGGGGACGGTATAAAAATTTATATTTCGTATTTCTTTCAGAAATGTATTTATAGATTTAAACTGTTTCTACGATAATATATTTTAAAATTTAAAACATTTTTTCAATCGGAATTATATCTCTGTGACTAACGGTTGAGGAAATAGCCATTGGGCACCGATAGCACTGGACGCCCTGTATAATGTCAATAATTTTAAAATTCACAGTTTTTAGTAAACTTCTATTATTTAACGTTTCTCGTTGAAATTTTATAATAAGTCTCACAAAAAAAGAAAGAGGTTACTTCTCAACAGATAAAGAAACAAACAACAATCGAATCATATTTTTGGATTTTGAATGACATTGTATAGAGGCTAAATGTATAGCGGCTAATTGTATAGAGGCTAATTGTATAGAGGCTAATTGTATAGAGACTAAAAAGACAAAGAGGTCATATTAGTTTGGAGACTCGTATAACGTTTAGCTATATTTTGTTTGAAAGCTTATATAACGATTGGATAACGATCAGTGTGAAGAAACAGTTAGTAGGACATGAATGCAGACAAACATATGGACGTCGAAATTTTAAGGGGGCCCCTACCAAGGCTACCCATTAAAATATCAAAACATCCGGTTCAGCCGTTCTCCCGTGATGATGAGACAAATAGCTAGATTTTTATTTTATTTATATAAATAGAGTTCCTTAAATGTGACTCCTCTTCACTTACTAAAAGTTTTGAATACCGAAAACCGTTTCAAAATGACATTCAGTGATAAAGACATTCAGTGATAAAGTTATGATAGAAAAAATCGCCCGCCTTGACTGATTTGCTTGCAACTGGGATTAAAATCAGTCAGATTGACACGAATACAGACAGACACAAAGATAGAAAGACACCTAAATTTTAAGTGGGAACATATTAAGGCTCTCATCAAAATTCCACTAAATTCAAAGCTGCTATTCTCCAGTGGTGATGAGATTAACACACACAGCCACATTTTTAGTTTGATTTATATAGATTGCATTTATAAATGTAAAATTTCTTTTTCTGCAAAATAATGTTTTGTAAGTATGAAATGAGTTTTGTTAACAAATATTTTTTATTTTATAAAGTAAATCGAAAATGTTATTTTATTAATACGTTGTTATAACTTTTTTACAAAATTGGGAGTAATGTAATTAGCCTAAAAGAATTAGGATTTTACCTGTAATTGCCGTTTTTATAGAAAATATTTCTTGACTTTTTCTTCTTGATTTGACAGAAGGAAGAAAACGTATTAAAAACATTATTTATATATTTTTTATAGTAGAGCTATCACATTAGTGTGATATGTTTTGTGTATGTTTAATCTTTCTTGTTACTAATGCGACTAGTGATGACAAATTATGATTTTATTAGTTGAATTTTGTTATTCAATGCATATGAGAAGATTTTGTAATTCCCCCTCTAGTAGTAATGGATTGGCTCGGGAACCATGTTCTTATTATGGTGTGGCGGATGAGAGTCGCCTGGTTGAACGTTGGTGTTCCTGCTTGAATGGTTGAACGTTGGTGTTCCTGCATCTTCCGGACAATCTCGAAACTTCATATTAGTAAAATAATCGTGTGTCAGGGCTTCATGTCTGGTGATCTAGGTGGTCAAATCATGTGTTGTAATTGTTCAGAATGCTCCTCAAATCAATGACGAGTAATATGGGTTCGGTGACACGGATCATTATCAACCTGGAATATCCTATCCTTATTGGGGTATGTGAAGTTCATATAAACGGCTACAAATGGCTCAGATGCAAATCTAGCAACTGGACATAGCGATTTCCTGTCAATGACAGATTCAATTCGACCAGAGGATCCAATCCATGCAGAGTAAACACTCCCTACACCATTATCGAACCACCACCAACTTACACAGTGCCTTGTTGACAAGTCAGATCCATAGCCTCACGGGGTTTGCTCCGTACCCGTCAGCTCATACTAACTGGAAACGTAACTCATGGGATCACGCTATTTTTTTCCCGTCATCATCTAGGATCCATTGCCTGTGTTCGCAAGCCCCGGAGTTGCGCTGAAGCTGATGATGCGCTGAAGCCGGTGATGCACTGTGAGTAAAGGCACTCGAGGCGGTCTGCTGCTGCTGTATCCCATCAACGCCAAATTTCTCTGCACAGACATCACGGATACGCTTCTAGTGCGTCCCTCATTGAATGCGGTAGTCAGTTGAAGCAGTGTCGTTCGTCTATTTGCACGGACGATTTTGGTCAGACGTCGCTGGTCTCTATCATTTAGCAGACGTGGCCTCTCCCTGCGCTGTCCCTTGTGGGAGGTAATGCCTTCCATGGGTACTCACGATACATTTTTCACACTGTCGAACTAGAAATCTCAACAACTTCAGAAATGCTTTGCCCCATGCTTCGAGCTCCAACTATCATTCCACGTTCAAACTCGATTAATTCCCATCGGGTAGCCATTATTAAGTTATTTAACGTTTCACAAGCCATTCAAGAGTCCATCGGTAAATATTAAGTCTAGAATTCAGGTAGCTTATTATTTCTTTATATACATTATGTCTGGAATTTAGCAGTTATTCATTCGCTTATGACATTAGGTCTGGCATTTGGTTGTTACTTATCTATGACGTAAACATACTTTGTTTCCGCTGTGCGTACCAGATGTTTAAAACCAAAATTATTTTGGACAAACCATTACACTTTGCTAATTCGGTAATTCAGTATATTTCATTGTTATTTTTTCTCATTATAGCAAAAGTTAGCAGTCTTCTGAATGTTGTAAATATAATTTGCTATTACTTTTCTGATTCCCAGCAAATATGAATAGGGATTACAACCAACAAATATTAGCAAAAACATAGGGATATTCTTAATAATTTTTTCTATAATCATGGGGATTTTTTTTCTATTACACTTCCTATTAGACTTCTTTTTCCTATTTTTTTCTACTAACTCCAATTACACTCCGATCTCTATTTCAAAGTAGTGTCTAATAATAAATATGTTGCATAATGTCATTTACCTTGTTTGAATAAAAATATCTTTTTCAAAAGAAAAAAAATCTTAAAATCGAATTATCGGATCGTATACACGTATAAGTGTACGTACCGATTTTTCTTTCATAACAAAGTACTGACATGACAGTATATATATATATATATATATATACATATAATAGTCATTTTCAATTAAATAAGATTAAGGACACAACGTTTAGACAGAAGGTATTTTATTAAAACTTCTTATAAGATGCACAAAGTATTAAAAATGCCAGAACACTTTCGAGCGTTAATACGCTCTTCATCAGTGGCTACATGGAAAGTAAATATGGATCGTTCATATATAGACCAGTAACATAAATAAATAGTTTGCATAAATAAATAGTTTGCATAAATAAATATAAAATTTGCAAATGAGCAGACTATTATCCAAGAAATATACACAGAAAATATAAAATATATTTTAAACGGATAAAAATGTAAGTATGTCACGAGAAAAGTTTACTTAAGCTGCGTATCAAATTCCTGGTCATTTCCTGGACTTAGCCAAGCCAAGACGCTTCGTTACGGGGTGCCTATGTCTCATGACACGTAACCCCACATCTAATGTGTAGCAAGTCCATTTGTCAGTGAGATGTTAAGATATAGCAATATGCACTCAGCTTTTGAAGGGTACTCTGATGTGGTTATTTGCTTCCATAGATGAGGTGCATATTCTGTCTTGGATGGCTGATCTGACGAGTAGGTAGGAAAGGAAAGGGGAGGGGCCAAGGAAAACAGTCAGCCAATCAAAAATGATTGGACTGAGGAAATAACAGTTAAATGTTACTGTGTTTGAAGACAACTAAGTTTAAGAAATACTGAGTTTAAAAGATAAAATTAAGAAATACTGAGTTTAAAAATTAAAACCAACGGTAAGATTTAAAACTTACTTAAACATTACTAAGTTAAAGTTATTGATTTCAATATTACAGAGTTTGCTAACTTTTGGAATTACAGTTGCAAGATGATGCACAATAATTAAGTTAAAGTTTAGTTGAAAAATTGTATTGCAAGGATTAAGATAAAATAATTAACAGCAGATTAGAACGAACGTGGATAACGTGGTGTACTGCGCACACGTAAACGCGACTGGCAAATGCTAGCATTTCTATTGGCCTGTGGCAGGGCCGTGAAAGTAGAGTCAAAAAGCGCAAAGTCCTTGAATCGGAGTGGCGCCATCTATCTTCGATCAGAGAAGGGAGGTTAAAACTAGGAAACACCTGGTTGAGGGACTAGGAATAGACGCTTTTTCCATTTGGTCTCGTTAGAACCAAATAAAAGGTTCCAAGGCCTGCGCTTCCTAAGATAGGAAGGCGCGATCGGATTGTAGATAATCTACGTCTCTCATACAGGGTCTACTGCAGTTTTTTTTTTGTAAAAATTTTGAGTAAGAAGCCCAACCTGGTCTGTAATGCCAAAGACTTTCAATTCGTGATAGATAACTTCATTCTAGACATATCTAGGAGCATTAACTATGCAACTCAAGATTTTATTTTTGAAAATTTGCAGTCTCTCACTATGGATCTTTGCCGCCGTCGCACCCCATACTGGGCAGGCGTACAAAAAGCCAGGTACGATGATCTGTTTATAAATAATTAATTTATTTTCAAGGGAAAGGTGGGATTTTCTACCAAAAAGAGGTACAAGGGCTTTATAAATTTTATTAGCAGATTCGATCTCTGATTTTAAATACTCTCTGTAAGTCATATGAGCGACCAAGGTGACGCCCAGATACTTAACAGAGTGGGAGAAGGGGCTCATTAAATATTTTTAATACAAAGTTACGGTTTGACTTCTCGGTAGTTCGGCTTGAAGATGCACACTGCGATTTTGGTCGCATTAATTTTAATTCTCCAGGTAACGAGCCAGTGCTCAAGACTATTCTTAATGTAACTTTAGAGTGTATTGATTGAGTTGTGTGGTGAGCGGCTACGAGCAATAAGCGCTGTGTCATCCGCAAAGATGGCCAGCTTGACTTGTGATATGCTTGGAATATCGTTGATGAAATATTGAAGAGAAAAGGACTGAGATTTCCTTCTTGAGGAACTCCGGCCCTGATTGGTCTAATTGGAGAGAGAAATTTATCAACCCGTACACGGAAGAATCTATGTGGGTCCGTAAGTCCTTCCGAGAGGTTGGTGGTAGGGGAAGGAGGGTACGGTCCCTGTGGATGCCTCCCCCACTGGGTTCCGGTCTAAATTGGGTGGCACTTCCCGGCCGTCCAAACAGTTACCTTACACCTTTCTGGTAGGTCGGACGGTCTGGGTCTCAACAACAACAACAACGGAAGAATCTATTATTGAGATACGAGTTGATGATGGTCAAAAGTTGAGTCAAAATGCCAAGTCGCAACAACTTGGAAATAAGCCCGGAGAGATACGTTTTATCAAATGCCTTGACTACGTCGAAAAATGCTATGCTAGTATACTGTATTTTGGCAGAGTTTTGCTGGATAGTTTCAACAACACGCATAAGTTGGGACTGCGTTGAACGCTCAGTTCGAAATCCATACTGGTCAGGTATTAAAATATTTCTCGAATGACAGAAACTATCCAAAAGTCTAAGCAACACCAATTCATAGATTTTCGAAAAACTAGAAAGCATGCTTATTGATCTGAAGTTCTCGGCAAGCGAGAGTTTTTGATTCAATTTTGGAATCGGGAAAGTGCCAGCGGTCTTCCAACTTTGGGGGGGAAAGCGTCGGTCCATCATGTGATTCAGCAGTATGGTAATCCAGCAGAGATACAGATCCGGGAGATTTTTAATGATGCGATTACTAATTTTATCAAGACCGGGAGATTTCTTGACTTTCAGTCCATCAACGATATGAAGCATTTCAACCACAGAAATTCTCTCTAAGTCGTTTGGTGCTTGAGAGTGTAATGCATTGCGATTGGTCTGTTGTAGTTCGTGTTCAGTGTCTGTATAAGTGTGGCTGAAGTTGTGGTCAATATGTGGTGAAAATTGGAGTTCTAAGCTATCTGCAAACAAATTAGCTTCTTCATCCGCAGTCTGGGCGAGTCCATTAGGGCCGTTAAGGGGCTAAATTGCAGTTTTGTTGGATATCATGTTCTTAGCTGTTCGCCAGAGACTGTGATTCGTGGTTGTAAGTCCCTCAAGGTGATTTTTCCAGCGTTGCTGGGTGTGTGTTTCAATCATAGCCTTGATCTCGTTATGAATTTTAAGGAATTGTGCGCCGTAAAGTGGGTAACGAGTGCTCGTCCAAACTTTACGTAAATGATTTCGCTGTTTAATTTTATCCCTAATATCACCAGGTACAGTGTGATAGTTAGGTCGGGATTTGTTTGGTTTCGAGGCCGCAGCGACTGCCTCTAGCAGTACATTATTCATATCAATGACACATTTTTCTATGTTATCGGTGCTGGCAATTTTGAGGGGGGCTCTTTTGAATTTTGAAGGATGTATCTGAAGTCATCCCAATTTGTATGGAGCTCCTCCGGATGACCTAAAGTTAAATTATCAAAGTTGAGGGTCAGTACCACAAGAAGGTGAACAGAAGTCAGATTTGTGTCTGTTCTTACCGTATAGTCAGAAGGAATGCTTCGAAAAATAGCCAAATCAATAGTACTAGGATTCCTACTTCCTGTGGTGATGTGAGTCGGAGTCGGAGGAACTACGATCCAGAAGTTGGCGCACTGGGCCAATCAATTTAGAGCAATGCCATTGCGGTTCGAATCTGAGTCCCAGGTGCAATGGCGAGAATTTTGGTCACCAGTTATGGTCATGTTACTGCTGAGTCTAATAAGTGCTTCAACATCCTTGACAAGGGAAGAGTTATAATTTGATGGATATACACTGAAGAAAGTGCAATCTGGACCAAATTTGGATTAGTGACCTTAACGAGCGTGACTTCAAGCTTCGTGAAAGCGGGGCCCTCATACGGTGGCGGGGAATGTTATTTTTGATATAAATTGAAGTGCCGCCAGAAAGGAGTCTATAGTTCATATCAGGGCCAATGGGTCGATAAGAAAAGTATCCAGAGTAATTACAAATTGCAGGGGAGGTGGGCGAAGCAAGGTAGGTTTCATTGATTATAAATATACCGAAATTATTATTTATAACATAATCACGTACCTCGTCGAGCTTGGAATGCACACCATTGGCATTCCAGAAGCCGACTTTGAGGGAGTGCAAGTTACGGGTAGTGGGCCGAGAAAAAGAAGACGGGACAAAAGGGCGGGGGAAGGGGGTTACCCTTAGAGAGCGTCGTAACGCTGATAGATATGACATATCATATCAATCTCAGTATTTGCTTTACGAAGGTCAGGTAGAGCTTGGCTAAAGGCTTGCATTACAATATATTTGTTGTAAGTATGTCTCATCGCCATGATAGACGATAAAAATGAGGCATAGTCAATTTGCTTCTCCTCTTGGTGAGGAGGAGTCTTGTTAGGTCCAGGGGGAGTGGCCAAGTCTTGGTCTGATTTTGGATTGGGTGCCATGGGAATCCCTTTTAAGTTCGCCGAAACATCTAGTCCATGGTTGGCCTGTTCGGCCTTACGTCCTAAATTTACAATTTCAGGGGGGTAGGGGCTCCTGGATATATCCTGATGCCACTGAAGCGTAGTTTAGGCTATCCTGCGTGTTGGATCTCCGGAATGGACGTCCTTGATTCCCAGATCTATATGCTGGGGGGGGGGTCTGAATTTTGAATATTTTGGTACTAGGGGTCCCTACGTCTACTGGTAACAGACGAGATGCCCGGATTTCTATGGAAACCGCGCCAATTAGCTGCATGCTGCCCTTCACAATTACAGCAGAGGACGTAATCAGTCTTGCAGTTTTTGGCGGCGTGGGACCCTGCATAACACACGCATCGTTTTCCTGGACTTAGGAGAATATGTAAAAAATGCCATCAACGAAATTAAAACAGACAGACAGAAAACCATCGGGTAAATACATTTACTGATAAATTCAGTAAAATATTTTAATAATAAAGATAAAATATCGTGATGAGGGTCAAAAATTCGGATTTTGATTGCTTTAGGTGTTTTCAGCATCCTTACTATCTGATCAACCATTTTTTTTTTCAATTTTGTCTCTGGGCATGATATTACTCGATAAAAATGAACTGTGGTACAATTACTTCAAATATTGAACTTAAGTGGGGGAAATCATCTCCCGGATGAACGTAATAAGAAATGGCTCGCAATTTTTCGAATATTATGATCGCAAATCAAAGAGACATTGTAATAACACAATTACGCATAACATGTGACGATAATATATATTCAACATATGACTTTTTACTTAAAAGAGAAATTCATAATTCCTAAAACACTTCCATTAGATATTCCATTATTTTACTTCCCCTATAATACTTAATAATGCATAGGGAAAGGATTGGAATCGTGTCGAAAATCGTAACTCGAGTTTTCGACAGATCTACACATTTCGAACAGTCTAGAAGCCGAAAAATCTATTTTGGCGCGGCATCTGTATTCGAAAATACTTCACATATTTTCATAGTTAAGTCAACTGTGGGTTACTGTGATGCTATTTTGTTCGATTTGAAGGAAGAACCTGATATCTTTGCGAAATAGAACACAAAAATCGTATGTATCTACTCTAGCTAAAAACATTAATTGACTAAATTTCATAAAATTTGGTAGATAAGTCACTTGTGAATTACTCTGGTGCTGATTAGTATTTGCTACGATTGGAAAGAAATAAACCGCTTTTTTTTAAATGGCCCGCTGAAACCGCGAAAATCTAAAATGCAAGATTACGTATGATCAAATGTATCAATTAAATGCTGGTTTTATAAGTTTTGACAACAAAAATAATAAGATCAACTCTAGGATTAGCCGTTCTCTTGATAATTTTATTTTTTAGCATTTCGCCTCTTGGAAAACACGTCCATCGCAAAATGAAAACGGATATGAATTAAAATTGCATATTTGGTGTAATTTCAAGTACATTTTTGTGCTATTATGCACAATTAAACTCTAAATTAAACTCTGTGCAATTAAACTGATTGGGAAAGACAGAAATAGATAATGAATTTGAGTCTGTATGGAAAGTCATATGCTGCTGACATCATATGTTTACATCTAAATCAAAAGAAAATGGACAAAATATTAAGTATACCCACTACTATCAAATGAATAAAATCTCTGTAAAAACTTTTAACTTGAAATAACTGCACAATAATGTAGAAAAACTATCACTAACTGTTCACCCGAAAATTAGAATTTTACTTTTTTTCAAGATGTAGCATTATATCTGGGCTAGTTTATGTTGACGTTCGTATAATAAGCACAATACTGGTCCATGAAGATTGGCTGCTATCTGAAATAGAAAAGCAAACCTTACTTTGAAAGAGCCCTCTGTAGGTGATCTATCTCCGTATCTATGTTTATTATGTTGTACTGTTCATAAAACCTACAAGATACAAGATACTTCAAAAACCACGAAGTTTTCATCAATATTGTACCACACGTTTTCAGTAGCTACATAAATTTATTCCCTTGGAAACAATAGTAATCTTCGAACTTGAAATGAAAATCCCTTTCTTCTTCTGTTTCATATAAAAGTTTGAAGTATGACTTTCAGCTACTGCTCTGACATACAGGAATTCATCATCCTCAAGCAAGTCAAACAAGGTATTGATAAGGAAAAAATAAGTCCATGGTATACGGGAATTTTCCTGTATTGGAAGATATTTCCTATCACATATGACATGTTGCTATTAATTTCCCTTGGGTTTTTCATTTTTTTCTTATAATTTTTCTAATACACCTGTATTTGGATTTTTTCAACAACATACAATATTATATAGAGTGTGTTCATGAATAGTATATAAAACTAACATGAATAGTATATAAAACCGTAATATAAAACCAACCGTTGGTATTACAAATGAAGTGCAACATAAAAAATATGATGTGGCAGCACATGACTTTCCTTATATAATGCAATGTCTTTACTACTGTTACAGTAAAAAATAAAGTATTTTTATAGTAGATATTTATATTCTTTCCAAGATATTGAATTTTCGTCAATGAGTCATTTTCATTGATGTAGCGTCATTTTCATCCATTTGGCCAGTTTTTCGTTAATTTAGCAACATTTTAAAAAGTCGTCAAGTCAGCGACATTCCACCAACTTCGTCGCCAAAATCTCGCCAAGCATTATGGACGGAGAAATAAGTTATTTTTACAGCAGATAAATGATTATTGGAGTTCAAATACAAAAGTATTAGTCAAAGTATCTTTTTTCATGAATGAAACGAGCTAAATCCACGAGAATGATATCACCAAATTTATCGCCTAGTATTATATAAGAAAAGTGAACATGTTTTTCAATAGGAAATATTTTTTTTAGTTTATATGACTTTTTGATAATTTTTTTGAAAAATGTGCAATATGTCAAGAACAGTTCATGTTAGGGTTCAAAAATTTATGTCAATCGTTTTCTAATGAAAAAATACATAAGAAATGTTGTGATTTTTTGACGATTTTTTCAAAATTTCACTCGAAAATTTGGGGGGGGGGGGGTTTCTGAACATTCGATTGTGTATAAAAGCAATAGGCTTCCAGTGTTTACGGATTGTAATTTTTGTACTAAATTTCGTTCGAATCGGTTCATTCGTTCATAAGTTATCGTCTCCACAGGCCCACTGACACACACACGCACTCACACACACACTCAGACATCACTTCAAAAATGTTCGATTGGTGATCAGGGAGGCTGGAAACGTGCTCTCCCGTCGAAAACTCGAATTCGAATTTGCGACCTCGTCACAATACTTTCCTTATACAATACTTTCCTTATACATTATTACTTTCTTTGTATACATAATGTATAAGGAAAGTATTGTGAAGGGATCGAAAATTCGAATTCGAGTTTTCGACGGAAGAGCACGTTTCAAACATTTTTGAAGTGATGTCTGTGTGTATGTGTGTGTGTGTGTGAAAGTATGTGTGTGAGTGTGTGTGTGTGTGTGTGTCAGTGAGTCTGTGGAGACGATAAGTGACGAACGAATGGACCGATTCGAACCAAATTTGGTACAAAAATCACAATCCGTAAACACTGGAAGCCTATTGTTTTTATACGCAATCGAATGTTCAGAGCCCCCCTAAATTTTCGAATGAAATTTTGAAAAAAAAC
This sequence comes from Amaurobius ferox, assembly GCA_951213105.1. Classification (NCBI taxonomy): domain Eukaryota; kingdom Metazoa; phylum Arthropoda; class Arachnida; order Araneae; family Amaurobiidae; genus Amaurobius; species Amaurobius ferox. The sequence goes on from OX578144.1 coordinate 61,067,602, forward strand.
TTCAAAAAATCAATACCACTAATAAAGTTACGCAAATAGACTTTTCTTATGTAATTATTCATTATAAAACGATTGGCATAAATTTTAGAACACTAAAATGAACCGTTCTCGATATTGCATATTTTTCAAAAAAATTTTTAAAAAGTCATATAAAATAAAAAAAAAATATTTCCTATTGAGAAACATGTTCACTTTATGTAATACTATGCGATAGATTGGGTGACATCATTCTCGTGGATCTAGCTCGTTCCATTCATGAAAAAAGATACTTTAAGTAATACTTTTCTATTGGAACGCCAATAGTCATTTGTCTGCTGTGAGAATAATTTATTCCTTCGACCATAACGCTTGGCGAGATTTTGGCGACGAATTTGGCAGAATGTGACCAACTTGGCGATTTTTTGAAATGTTGCCATATTAACGACAATCTCGCCAAATGGATAAAAATGACGCTAAATTAATTTAAATGACGACTAATTGTCGAAAATTCAATATCTTGGAAAGAATATTGTTATCTACTATAAGAAAACCCAATTTTTTTTTCTGTAAAAGTAGTAAATTCATTACATTATATAAAGAAAGTCATGTGTTACCCACATCAGATTTTTGTATATAAGGAAAGTAAAAATAATCAGCAAATAGAAGAGATTTTGACGATAGTAGTTTCATCTCTCCCTTGGTACTGATAATTTCATGAACATGAAAAATTGACTTTTCTGTACGGCCACTCAATCTATATTACAATTATTAAATTTTCATCATGCTTAGTAAAGTTTTCACCACACTTAGTACAATTTTACCATGCTTATTTACGTCAAAAGAAGTTTATTCGGTAATGTTTTATGTTTTTCATCAAATTTACCGGATGAACTTCTTTCGCTGATATATCAGTAGTTTATATATCAGCAGATGATATATGAGTAATTGAATAATCATTGACTTATTCTTTTTAAACTAAATTTCCAAAGTAACTAGTTGATTTCCTACAAAGGAAAATATGGGGAACGTCAACACATCTATTTCAAACAGAAAAGGTACCAATTAAAATATCCTATCATTTAATTTTGAATTATTTGTTGCTGCTGGATACCTTTTAATTGAAAAACAAAATATATCCAACAACAATAATTGCTTCAAATGAATATCAGCAATTTGTTTATCAAAATACATCTATTATTTCACCTCAGATAAGCATGGTGAACATTTTACTGATTAAATTTCTTTTTTTTTACTTTTGGGGGCTTGTAAAAAGTTAAATTTTGCACTTTTACTAAATTATCAGTTTCGTGGGTTTGTAACTAACATAGCTAATTTCTCCCTTGTATTCTGATCATTTTTCATATTCAAATTCACTGCTACAAACAACCTTTGGTCTTAATCATTCCATTCGTACACACTTTTTGAAATACCCTGTATATCTTTTCTGAAGATGCAATCCGTATAATGTCGTGAAATATATTTATAAATATATGAAGTTTTCTTTTATAACTAATTAGCTCCAAAAATCTTATCCAATTATTATCACGTGCCACAAACTTTAGCCAAAGATTAGGTGGTATCACACATATTTTTGTAGTATTTTGAAAAAATATCTTGTCATAAAAATTTAAATATGTAATAGTTCATTGTTCTATAGTAAACTGAATCACAGTGTAAAAATCAGCGGAAATAAAGGTAAGTTAGCAGAGTACTTACATATCGGAAAACATAGTTATTGGATTTCCTACTTGATGTAACAAGTCTGGACCCGGAATAAGCACGAGGCTATGAGGACCAAACAGAAAATGACTAGCCAGAGTCCAATGTACTAGCACCATCTAGTGTGACGAAAAGGAATTAGAATGGAAAAGAAAGCAAATATAGGAAATACGAACTTAAGAACCAAAAAATAAAACAAAATAAAACAAATTAATAAAAAAATGCAAATTATTTGAACTATATATGCGGAGCAGGAAAGATACGAAACAGAGAAACAAATATTAGACAAGGTCATGTCATACCTAGAACAAATATAGCGTCGTTTACAAATCATTACCCATATTACTGGAATTTGTATTGATATGTAAAGCTTGAATTACCCAACTCGGAAACTGAACAACGTAATCGAATAATGCAGTAAGAAGAATATTTTGTATCCAGTACATAATTGTTTCCTGTTCCATAGTTTTGCGCCTATGACGAATAAAATGTGTTCCTATTTGGAGAATACACACACACACACACACGCACATATATATATATATATATATATGTATATACACTCTTTTGCAATAAAAAAACGAAACACTTCTAAAAATAATCCGATCATCTTGAAATGTTGCATGCAAATTCCTTTATACCAAGTATGCAAATGATGAAATTTGCAAGACCAGTGAGTGTTAACTTCGGTCATAGCGCGCGTTTCTACTGCGCAACTAGCATCCTATAAAACAGGTTTAAAATGTGAACTGTTTGTCTTTGCTCGTTATCAGCGTTGCAGTTCCGTGGGGAGACACAACCAATAATGCCGTTACGATGTTGCCGAAGACCTTATAAGCATTTAGGCGAGTTTGATTGTGGTCGTATAGTCGGGATGCCTGAAGCTGGCTGGTCATACCGAGCAATAGTTTGCCATATGCACTGAACGGACACTGCTGTGCAAAGGTGCTGGCAGCAATGTTTTTGCAAGGAACTCATCGGCGAAATGAAGGATCTGGAATGCCAAGGTTCACGAATGCGAGGCAAGATCGGATGATTGCGTGACAGGTATAAGCTGTCCCAACGGCATCATTGTCCGCCATCCAATGTTCTACAGCCTCTTTAATACCAACCGTGGTACATTCCTTAATCTCACGGCGATTGTCTGTGGTCGGGTTACGCTCACGGCTACCTTTAAAACGCCTGCCCATAACCCTATAACATCGACAGAGTCATTTGGAGTGGTCGTGCAGCCGTGCATCATGGCTGCCAGCAGACTGGTACAGCATAGTGTTTTGTAACGATGAATCCTGCTTCAGTCTTTTAGCAGATGGCCATGGAGTACGTGTGTGGAGGCTTCAGAGCCAACGGTCCCAATCAGCCTTTATTTTACACAGACACACAGCCATAACCCAGGTCTGATGGTGTAACGTGCTATCTCTCACGACAGCTGGTCGCCCCTAGTCATCCTGTGTACAACAGCTCAATGATATGTTGATAAAATCCTGCGACCGTTTGCATTACCCTTCATGGCAGATCATACTGGGGCCATTTTACAACAAGATGCCACATACGGCTCGCATATCAGTGGATTTCTTCATCTTCGACCCAGACCGTCCGACCTACCAGAAAGGTATAAGGTATATGTTTATATCTGTGAACTGTCTCCGTGATGTTGATACTGTTTCTTGGCCAGCAAGGCCACCAGACCTTACGCCAATCGAGCATGTATGGGACATGCTAGGCCGCCAGATTCGGGCACCCCGAAATGTAGCAGATCTGGAGCAGCAATTGAGGAATGCCTGGCAGAATATATCGCACGATGACATTTGGAAATTTTATCATTCCTTACCTAGATATATACAAGCATGCATTGTCGCCAAGGGGAGTTTCACCAATTACTGATTTGAAAATACAATATGCAAATGCTAACCATTGATGTGTCATGAGACATTGATTTTGTAATCATTTCATTTCCAATGTTGAGCTGTACGCATATTTAATTTCAATAAAAACAGTCACTTTTTCATGGTGCTTTGTTTATTTGTAAAAGAGTGTATATATATATATATATATATATATATGCATGTGTGTGTATTCTCCTAATATATGTAAAAAGATGAGCCAAATTTTTCGAAGTGGTAGTACACACCAAACCAAGCTTTTTTAACACTTTACAACAAAGTTGAAAAGTGTTTATGACTTTGTTCATTCTGTCTGTCTGTCTGTCTGTCTGTCTGTCTGTCTGTCTGTCCGTTAGCACGATAACTGCCGTAAAAATGAGTTTATCAAAATGAAATTTTAGTATGTTGTTCAGACGGTCTGTAGGACCTATGGGAATATAAATAAATAATATCACCCAATTAGTTTTTTATTGAACCCGGGTTGAAAAAATGAAATACATTGAACCCTATGGGACCTAATTTTTCAAACATTTTTTAAGTAAATTTAAAATTCACGAATTGCTTCGAAATTTTTAGGAAATATTCACATTATCCCATAGAATATATAAAAAAAATTCAGTAAAATATGTTAAGTAGTTTTTTAATTAAAAAAATTATTTAATATAGGGAAAAAAACAAATTCAATTAAATTCTGACTTTGGGATATCTTCCAGAAAGAAAAGAGAGAGATATTATATAATAAATATCTCTCCATTTGTTTAAACGTTTTGCATATGGGAGTGGCTTCATATTTTAAAATAAATTTGGTAGATAACAATTTTTCACTTTTTTTAAATTTTATATAACTCTTCATGATAAATTTAATTGAAGGCATTTTAAATGCACTTTCCTACGTCCTAGAGAGTTAAAATTTGGTACACAGCTTAAATTTGTTGAACATTTTATTCGACAAAAATTTGATGGATCTTTAAATATAGATCATACATTTTTTTTGAAATGGCCTGAAAATAATCCCCGTTCACTTCTATAAATCATTGGTGTAATATTGTTAAAAATTCTGATGTGGACAGCACATGTCTTTCTCTGCAGACTCATATTCGTTCTCTTTATTTATTCAATGATAATTTGAGTTTATCTGCACAACATAAGTATTTTAAATGACATTGAATTTACACGTTAAACTTAAATTTGGTTCTCATTTGATAGCTGGACTTATTGTCAAAGGTGGCGTAGCGAAAACGCGAAAAAACTAGAATATCTCAAGAACGGCTAGTCCTAGAGTAATGGGGTTAGTCTTATTCTTTTTGTTGTCAAAAATCACATATAAAATAGGAATTTAATTGATATAATTGAGCACACGTAGTCTTTTATTTCTATATATAACGATTTTTGCTGGCCATTTCGCAAAAATAGCCCGTTCCTTTTTCCCGAATCGTAGTAGAATAACCTACAAATGATTTATATACAAAATTTTGTTAAATTTGGTATATAAATCACTTGTAGGTTATTGAAATATTATACTCCAAATTTTGTTAAATTTGGTTCATTAGTTTTTAGCTAGAGTGGATAAAGGCAATTTCTGCGGCCATTTCGCAAAGAAGGCAGATTCTTTTATTACGAATCGTACTATAATCTAATGAACATCAGGATTTCCCACAAAAAACATACCTACCAAATTGTATGAAATTCGGTCCATTAGTTTTTCAATTAGAGTGGATGTATTATCCACACAGAAACATACACAGATACACCCTTACACACACATACGTCTTCCTAAAAGTAGTTTTTTCGTGTTCTAGAAGTCCCAAAACGTGTAGATCCTTTGAAAATTCGAGTTCCGATCTTCGGCACGATTCCAATACTTTGAGTACATACACATACACATATATATTATCTGTGTATCTAAATTCCGTGCCTATGCAATTACAATAGTTGTGATTTTAAATGATCCCTAAACTTTTATTATTTCTTCAAGGAAGCCTAATTTTAACATATGCAGAATGCAAATATCTCAAGCGATTGTAAGATGAATTACATAAGAATTGCTGAATTTTTTTCACACAAAATTATTTAGCTCTGGAGTCTGGAATACAAGTTATATGAATGAAATATTCATTGATTTTGCATAAAGAATCAGATGATTTATATTTCGATACAGTTTTAAATATTTAAGTATAATAAATTACTGTAGTACTGTGATAATGTAAAAGATATTACCACTGAATGAATCACATTTTAGAAATTTTTAAATGAAATTACATTTCAGTTGGAAAGTGTTTCATAATCAATGCTTATGCATGATTGATCTTTCTTGTTCGTCATAGTTTACCAGATCAGAATTGAAACCTAAAGACACCAGTTGGCGTTTAATGGAGAAACCGATGAGATGAGGCGAAAACACAAGAATGATTTAGAAGTTATAAAATGGCATTTAATAAACAATAAATACAGTAATGGATTTACAGAGCGATCGCCAACATGAACGCTTATCTCACAGCGGCGATGGAGAATTTGGCGGACTCTCTCGAACAGACCAGGCATGTCTCGCACTTCAGTAGCAACGGCAAATTCTGGTGACGAGTTTCTCTACAGATTTAAAGGGAGTGTCATGGACGAAACTTTTGATATGTCATAGACGAAACTTTTGATCCCCACAAAGAGTAGTCAAGACACGACAGATCGGGTGATCGTTGGGGGCCAAGCTACGGGACCACCTCGTCCAATCCATCGGCTCGGAAAATCTATGTCCAGATAGTTCCTTACCTCTCGCCCAAAATGGGATGGTGCTCCATCGTTCTGGAACCACATACGCCGCCGGATGTCTGTTGAACATCCTCCAGAAATTCTGGTAAGGGCTCCTGCAGGAAAATAAGGTACATTTCCCTATCAAGGCTTTCGGGCATAAGATACGGCCCTATTAAGAGGTCGCCGATGATTCCTGCTCATACACTAACGGAGAATCGTCGATAATGCGCATGTGGATATGTTGTATGTGAGTTTATTCTCACCCACACATGTCCACTGAGGAATATGTTAAATGTGCCATTATATGCAAAGAAGGCTTCATCCATGAAAATCACAGCCGCCGGAAAATCTAGCTGTGCGCAATTCTATCCCAGGAACCATCGGGCGAACTCCATGCAAAGAGAACTCCATCCGCTACAGTTAGCTGGAGATGGTAGCTGGGTTATCCGCGAGGATGATCGAGTATATCGAGAATAATCCGCTACAGTTAGCTGGAGATGGTATGGGTGTATCTGTTTCTCATGCAGAATCCGCCATACCGTGGATTGTGGCACACCAAGAGAATGCCCCATTGCTCTTGTGCTTGTGCCTGACTGAACTGATACTGTGTCCAGAATCGGCTGCTCCACACTTATAGAAAAAATATCTGATGAAATGCAAATTTGAGAACACGCTGAAAACGGACGAGAGAAGTTAGTGCCCCCCGTTGGATTAAACACCCAGCGATGATAGTGTTGCTGAATTGCCAACACATTAGCATGGAGAGTGAAAAGTTATTTTTGATATAAATTGAAGTGCCGCCAGAAAGGAGTCTATAGTTCGTATCAGGGCCAATGGGTCGATAAGAAAAGTATCCAGAGTAATTACAAATTGCAGGGGAGGTGGGCGAAGCAAGGTAGGTTTCATTGATTATAAATATACCGAAATTATTATTTATAACATAATCACGTACCTCGTCGAGCTTGGAATGCACACCATTGGCATTCCAGAAGCCGACTTTGAGGGAGTGCAAGTTACGGGTAGTGGGCCGAGAAAAAGAAGACGGAACAAAAGGGCGGGGGAAGGGGGTTACCCTTAGAGAGCGTCGTAACGCTGATAGATATGACATATCATATCAATCTCAGTATTTGCTTTACGAAGGTCAGGTAGAGCTTGGCTAAAGGCTTGCTTGCATTACAATATATTTGTTGTAAGTATGTCTCATCGCCATGATAGACGATAAAAATGAGGCATAGTCAATTTGCTTCTCCTCTTGGTGAGGAGGAGTCTTGTTAGGTCCAGGGGGAGTGGCCAAGTCTTGGTCTGATTTTGGATTGGGTGCCATGGGAATCCCTTTTAAGTTCGCCGAAACATCTAGTCCATGGCTGGCCTGTTCGGCCTCACGTCCTAAATTTACAATTTCAGGGGGGTAGGGGCTCCTGGATATATCCTGATGCCACTGAAGCGTAGTTTAGGCTATCCTGCGTGTTGGATCTCCGGAATGGACGTCCTTGATTCCCAGATCTATATGCTGGGGGGGGGGGTGTCTGAATTTTGAATATTTTGGTACTAGGGGTCCCTACGTCTACTGGTAACAGACGAGATGCCCGGATTTCTATGGAAACCGCGCCAATTAGCTGCATGCTGCCCTTCACAATTACAGCAGAGGACGTAATCAGTCTTGCAGTTTTTGGCGGCGTGGGACCCTGCATAACACACGCATCGTTTTCCTGGACTTAGGAGAATATGTAAAAAATGCCATCAACGAAATTAAAACAGACAGACAGAAAACCATCGGGTAAATACATTTACTGATAAATTCAGTAAAATATTTTAATAATAAAGATAAAATATCGTGATGAGGGTCAAAAATTCGGATTTTGATTGCTTTAGGTGTTTTCAGCATCCTTACTATCTGATCAACCATTTTTTTTTTCAATTTTGTCTCTGGGCATGATATTACTCGATAAAAATGAACTGTGGTACAATTACTTCAAATATTGAACTTAAGTGGGGGAAATCATCTCCCGGATGAACGTAATAAGAAATGGCTCGCAATTTTTCGAATATTATGATCGCAAATCAAAGAGACATTGTAATAACACAATTACGCATAACATGTGACGATAATATATATTCAACATATGACTTTTTACTTAAAAGAGAAATTCATAATTCCTAAAACACTTCCATTAGATATTCCATTATTTTACTTCCCCTATAATACTTAATAATGCATAGGGAAAGGATTGGAATCGTGTCGAAAATCGTAACTCGAGTTTTCGACAGATCTACACATTTCGAACAGTCTAGAAGCCGAAAAATCTATTTTGGCGCGGCATCTGTATTCGAAAATACTTCACATATTTTCATAGTTAAGTCAACTGTGGGTTACTGTGATGCTATTTTGTTCGATTTGAAGGAAGAACCTGATATCTTTGCGAAATAGAACACAAAAATCGTATGTATCTACTCTAGCTAAAAACATTAATTGACTAAATTTCATAAAATTTGGTAGATAAGTCACTTGTGAATTACTCTGGTGCTGATTAGTATTTGCTACGATTGGAAAGAAATAAACCGCTTTTTTTTAAATGGCCCGCTGAAACGCGAAAATCTAAAATGCAAGATTACGTATGATCAAATGTATCAATTAAATGCTGGTTTTATAAGTTTTGACAACAAAAATAATAAGATCAACTCTAGGATTAGCCGTTCTCTTGATAATTTTATTTTTTAGCATTTCGCCTCTTGGAAAACACGTCCATCGCAAAATGAAAACGGATATGAATTAAAATTGCATATTTGGTGTAATTTCAAGTACATTTTTGTGCTATTATGCACAATTAAACTCTAAATTAAACTCTGTGCAATTAAACTGATTGGGAAAGACAGAAATAGATAATGAATTTGAGTCTGTATGGAAAGTCATATGCTGCTGACATCATATGTTTACATCTAAATCAAAAGAAAATGGACAAAATATTAAGTATACCCACTACTATCAAATGAATAAAATCTCAGTAAAAACTTTTAACTTGAAATAACTGCACAATAATGTAGAAAAACTATCACTAACTGTTCACCCGAAAATTAGAATTTTACTTTTTTTCAAGATGTAGCATTATATCTGGGCTAGTTTATGTTGACGTTCGTATAATAAGCACAATACTGGTCCATGAAGATTGGCTGCTATCTGAAATAGAAAAGCAAACCTTACTTTGAAAGAGCCCTCTGTAGGTGATCTATCTCCGTATCTATGTTTATTATGTTGTACTGTTCATAAAACCTACAAGATACAAGATACTTCAAAAACCACGAAGTTTTCATCAATATTGTACCACACGTTTTCAGTAGCTACATAAATTTATTCCCTTGGAAACAATAGTAATCTTCGAACTTGAAATGAAAATCCCTTTCTTCTTCTGTTTCATATAAAAGTTTGAAGTATGACTTTCAGCTACTGCTCTGACATACAGGAATTCATCATCCTCAAGCAAGTCAAACAAGGTATTGATAAGGAAAAAATAAGTCCATGGTATACGGGAATTTTCCTGTATTGGAAGATATTTCCTATCACATATGACATGTTGCTATTAATTTCCCTTGGGTTTTTCATTTTTTTCTTATAATTTTTCTAATACACCTGTATTTGGATTTTTTCAACAACATACAATATTATATAGAGTGTGTTCATGAATAGTATATAAAACTAACATGAATAGTATATAAAACCGTAATATAAAACCAACCGTTGGTATTACAAATGAAGTGCAACATAAAAAATATGATGTGGCAGCACATGACTTTCCTTATATAATGCAATGTCTTTACTACTGTTACAGTAAAAAATAAAGTATTTTTATAGTAGATATTTATATTCTTTCCAAGATATTGAATTTTCGTCAATGAGTCATTTTCATTGATGTAGCGTTATTTTCATCCATTTGGCCAGTTTTTCGTTAATTTAGCAACATTTTAAAAAGTCGTCAAGTCAGCGACATTCCACCAACTTCGTCGCCAAAATCTCGCCAAGCATTATGGACGGAGAAATAAGTTATTTTTACAGCAGATAAATGATTATTGGAGTTCAAATACAAAAGTATTAGTCAAAGTATCTTTTTTCATGAATGAAACGAGCTAAATCCACGAGAATGATATCACCAAATTTATCGCCTAGTATTATATAAGAAAAGTGAACATGTTTTTCAATAGGAAATATTTTTTTTAGTTTATATGACTTTTTGATAATTTTTTTGAAAAATGTGCAATATGTCAAGAACAGTTCATGTTAGGGTTCAAAAATTTATGTCAATCGTTTTCTAATGAAAAAATACATAAGAAATGTTGTGATTTTTTGACGATTTTTTCAAAATTTCACTCGAAAATTTGGGGGGGGGGGGGTTTCTGAACATTCGATTGTGTATAAAAGCAATAGGCTTCCAGTGTTTACGGATTGTAATTTTTGTACTAAATTTCGTTCGAATCGGTTCATTCGTTCATAAGTTATCGTCTCCACAGACCCACTGACACACACACGCACTCACACACACACTCAGACATCACTTCAAAAATGTTCGATTGGTGATCAGGGAGGCTGGAAACGTGCTCTCCCGTCGAAAACTCGAATTCGAATTTGCGACCTCGTCACAATACTTTCCTTATACAATACTTTCCTTATACATTATTACTTTCTTTGTATACATAATGTATAAGGAAAGTATTGTGAAGGGATCGAAAATTCGAATTCGAGTTTTCGACGGAAGAGCACGTTTCAAACATTTTTGAAGTGATGTCTGTGTGTATGTGTGTGTGTGTGTGAAAGTATGTGTGTGAGTGTGTGTGTGTGTGTGTGTCAGTGAGTCTGTGGAGACGATAAGTGACGAACGAATGGACCGATTCGAACCAAATTTGGTACAAAAATCACAATCCGTAAACACTGGAAGCCTATTGTTTTTATACGCAATCGAATGTTCAGAGCCCCCCTAAATTTTCGAATGAAATTTTGAAAAAAAACTTCAAAAAATCAATACCACTAATAAATTTACGCAAATAGACTTTTCTTATGTAATTATTCATTATAAAACGATTGGCATAAATTTTAGAACACTAAAATGAACCGTTCTCGATATTGCATATTTTTCAAAAAAAATTTTAAAAAGTCATATAAAATAAAAAAAAAATATTTCCTATTGAGAAACATGTTCACTTTATGTAATACTATGCGATAGATTGGGTGACATCATTCTCGTGGATCTAGCTCGTTCCATTCATGAAAAAAGATACTTTAAGTAATACTTTTCTATTGGAACGCCAATAGTCATTTGTCTGCTGTGAGAATAATTTATTCCTTCGACCATAACGCTTGGCGAGATTTTGGCGACGAATTTGGCAGAATGTGACCAACTTGGCGATTTTTTGAAATGTTGCCATATTAACGACAATCTCGCCAAATGGATAAAAATGACGCTAAATCAATTTAAATGACGACTAATTGTCGAAAATTCAATATCTTGGAAAGAATATTGTTATCTACTATAAGAAAACCCAATTTTTTTTCTGTAAAAGTAGTAAATTCATTACATTATATAAAGAAAGTCATGTGTTACCCACATCAGATTTTTGTATATAAGGAAAGTAAAAATAATCAGCAAATAGAAGAGATTTTGACGATAGTAGTTTCATCTCTCCCTTGGTACTGATAATTTCATGAACATGAAAAATTGACTTTTCTGTACGGCCACTCAATCTATATTACAATTATTAAATTTTCATCATGCTTAGTAAAGTTTTCACCACACTTAGTACAATTTTACCATGCTTATTTACGTCAAAAGAAGTTTATTCGGTAATGTTTTATGTTTTTCATCAAATTTACCGGATGAACTTCTTTCGCTGATATATCAGTAGCTTATATATCAGCAGATGATATATGAGTAATTGAATAATCATTGACTTATTCTTTTTAAACTAAATTTCCAAAGTAACTAGTTGATTTCCTACAAAGGAAAATATGGGGAACGTCAACACATCTATTTCAAACAGAAAAGGTACCAATTAAAATATCCTATCATTTAATTTTGAATTATTTGTTGCTGCTGGATACCTTTTAATTGAAAAACAAAATATATCCAACAACAATAATTGCTTCAAATGAATATCAGCAATTTGTTTATCAAAATACATCTATTATTTCACCTCAGATAAGCATGGTGAACATTTTACTGATTAAATTTCTTTTTTTTTACTTTTGGGGGCTTGTAAAAAGTTAAATTTTGCACTTTTACTAAATTATCAGTTCCGTGGGTTTGTAACTAACATAGCTAATTTCTCCCTTGTATTCTGATCATTTTTCATATTCAAATTCACTGCTACAAACAACCTTTGGTCTTAATCATTCCATTCGTACACACTTTTTGAAATACCCTGTATATCTTTTATGAAGATGCAATCCGTATAATGTCGTGAAATATATTTATAAATATATGAAGTTTTCTTTTATAACTAATTAGCTCCAAAAATCTTATCCAATTATTATCACGTGCCACAAACTTTAGCCAAAGATTAGGTGGTATCACACATATTTTTGTAGTATTTTGAAAAAATATCTTGTCATAAAAATTTAAATATGTAATAGTTCATTGTTCTATAGTAAACTGAATCACAGTGTAAAAATCAGCGGAAATAAAGGTAAGTTAGCACAGAACTTACATATCGGAAAACATAGTTATTGGATTTCCTACTTGATGTAACAAGTCTGGACCCGGAATAAGCACGAGGCTATGAGGACCAAACAGAAAATGACTAGCCAGAGTCCAATGTACTAGCACCATCTAGTGTGACGAAAAGGAATTAGAATGGAAAAGAAAGCAAATATAGGAAATACGAACTTAAGAACCAAAAAATAAAACAAAATAAAACAAATTAATAAAAAAATGGAAATTATTTGAACTATATATGCGGAGCAGGAAAGATACGAAACAGAGAAACAAATATTAGACAAGGTCATGTCATACCTAGAACAAATATAGCGTCGTTTACAAATCATTACCCATATTACTGGAATTTCTATTGATATGTAAAGCTTGAATTACCCAACTCGGAAACTGAACAACGTAATCGAATAATGCAGTAAGAAGAATATTTTGTATCCAGTACATAATTGTTTCCTGTTCCATAGTTTTGCGCCTATGACGAATAAAATGTGTTCCTATTTGGAGAATACACACACACACACACACGCACATATATATATATATATATATATATGTATATACACTCTTTTGCAATAAAAAAACGAAGCACTTCTAAAAATAATCCGATCATCTTGAAATGTTGCATGCAAATTCCTTTATACCAAGTATGCAAATGATGAAATTTGCAAGACCAGTGAGTGTTAACTTCGGTCATAGCGCGCGTTTCTACTGCGCAACTAGCATCCTATAAAACAGGTTTAAAATGTGAACTGTTTGTCTTTGCTCGTTATCAGCGTTGCAGTTCCGTGGGGAGACACAACCAATAATGCCGTTACGATGTTGCCGAAGACCTTATAAGCATTTAGGCGAGTTTGATTGTGGTCGTATAGTCGGGATGCCTGAAGCTGGCTGGTCATACCGAGCAATAGTTTGCCATATGCACTGAACGGACACTGCTGTGCAAAGGTGCTGGCAGCAATGTTTTTGCAAGGAACTCATCGGCGAAATGAAGGATCTGGAATGCCAAGGTTCACGAATGCGAGGCAAGATCGGATGATTGCGTGACAGGTATAAGCTGTCCCAACGGCATCAGTGTCCGCCATCCAATGTTCTACAGCCTCTTTAATACCAACCGTGGTACATTCCTTAATCTCACGGCGATTGTCTGTGGTCGGGTTACGCTCACGGCTACCTTTAAAACGCCTGCCCATAACCCTATAACATCGACAGAGTCATTTGGAGTGGTCGTGCAGCCGTGCATCATGGCTGCCAGCAGACTGGTACAGCATAGTGTTTTGTAACGATGAATCCTGCTTCAGTCTTTTAGCAGATGGCCATGGAGTACGTGTGTGGAGGCTTCAGAGCCAACGGTCACAATCAGCCTTTATTTTACACAGACACACAGCCATAACCCAGGTCTGATGGTGTAACGTGCTATCTCTCACGACAGCTGGTCGCCCCTAGTCATCCTGTGTACAACAGCTCAATGATATGTTGATAAAATCCTGCGACCGTTTGCATTACCCTTCATGGCAGATCATACTGGGGCCATTTTACAACAAGATGCCACATACGGCTCGCATATCAGTGGATTTCTTCATCTTCGACCCAGACCGTCCGACCTACCAGAAAGGTATAAGGTATATGTTTATATCTGTGAACTGTCTCCGTGATGTTGATATTGTTTCTTGGCCAGCAAGGCCACCAGACCTTACGCCAATCGAGCATGTATGGGACATGCTAGGCCGCCAGATTCGGGCACCCCGAAATGTAGCAGATCTGGAGCAGCAATTGAGGAATGCCTGGCAGAATATATCGCACGATGACATTTGGAAATTTTATCATTCCTTACCTAGATATATACAAGCATGCATTGTCGCCAAGGGGAGTTTCACCAATTACTGATTTGAAAATACAATATGCAAATGCTAACCATTGATGTGTCATGAGACATTGATTTTGTAATCATTTCATTTCCAATGTTGAGCTGTACGCATATTTAATTTCAATAAAAACAGTCACTTTTTCATGGTGCTTTGTTTATTTGTAAAAGAGTGTATATATATATATATATATGCATGTGTGTGTATTCTCCTAATATATGTAAAAAGATGAGCCAAATTTTTCGAAGTGGTAGTACACACCAAACCAAGCTTTTTTAACACTTTACAACAAAGTTGAAAAGTGTTTATGACTTTGTTAACACTTTACAACAAAGTTGAAAAGTGTTTATGACTTTGTTCATTCTGTCTGTCTGTCTGTCTGTCTGTCTGTCTGTCTGTCTGTCCGTTAGCACGATAACTGCCGTAAAAATGAGTTTATCAAAATGAAATTTTAGTATGTTGTTCAGACGGTCTGTAGGACCTATGGGAATATAAATAAATAATATCACCCAATTAGTTTTTTATTGAACCCGGGTTGAAAAAATGAAATACATTGAACCCTATGGGACCTAATTTTTCAAACATTTTTTAAGTAAATTTAAAATTCACGAATTGCTTCGAAATTTTTAGGAAATATTCACATTATCCCATAGAATATATAAAAAAAATTCAGTAAAATATGTTAAGTAGTTTTTTAATTAAAAAAATTATTTAATATAGGGAAAAAAACAAATTCAATTAAATTCTGACTTTGGGATATCTTCCAGAAAGAAAAGAGAGAGATATTATATAATAAATATCTCTCCATTTGTTTAAACGTTTTGCATATGGGAGTGGCTTCATATTTTAAAATAAATTTGGTAGATAACAATTTTTCACTTTTTTTAAATTTTATATAACTCTTCATGATAAATTTAATTGATGGCATTTTAAATGCACTTTCCTACGTCCTAGAGAGTTAAAATTTGGTACACAGCTTAAATTTGTTTTTATTCGACAAAAATTTGATGGATCTTTAAATATAGATCATACATTTTTTTTGAAATGGCCTGAAAATAATCCCCGTTCACTTCTATAAATCATTGGTGTAATATTGTTAAAAATTCTGATGTGGACAGCACATGTCTTTCTCTGCAGACTCATATTCGTTCTCTTTATTTATTCAATGATAATTTTAGTTTATCTGCACAACATAAGTATTTTAAATGACATTGAATTTACACGTTAAACTTAAATTTGGTTCTCATTTGATAGCTGGACTTATTGTCAAAGGTGGCTTAGCGAAAACGCGAAAAAACTAGAATATCTCAAGAACAGCTAGTCCTAGAGTAATGGGGTTAGTCTTATTCTTTTTGTTGTCAAAAATCACATATAAAATAGGAATTTAATTGATATAATTGAGCACACGTAGTCTTTTATTTCTATATATAACGATTTTTGCTGGCCATTTCGCAAAAATAGCCCGTTCCTTTTTCCCGAATCGTAGTAGAATAACCTACAAATGATTTATATACAAAATTTTGTTAAATTTGGTATATAAATCACTTGTAGGTTATTGAAATATTATACTCCAAATTTTGTTAAATTTGGTTCATTAGTTTTTAGCTAGAGTGGATAAAGGCAATTTCTGCGGCCATTTCGCAAAGAAGGCAGATTCTTTTATTACGAATCGTACTATAATCTAATGAACATCAGGATTTCCCACAAAAACATACCTACCAAATTGTATGAAATTCGGTCCATTAGTTTTTCAATTAGAGTGGATGTATTATCCACACAGAAACATACACAGATACACCCTTACACACACAGACGTCTTCCTAAAAGTAGTTTTTTCGTGTTCTAGAAGTCCCAAAACGTGTAGATCCTTTGAAAATTCGAGTTCCGATCTTCGGCACGATTCCAATACTTTGAGTACATACACATACACATATATATTATCTGTGTATCTAAATTCCGTGCCTATGCAATTACAATAGTTGTGATTTTAAATGATCCCTAAACTTTTATTATTTCTTCAAGGAAGCCTAATTTTAACATATGCAGAATGCAAATATCTCAAGCGATTGTAAGATGAATTACATAAGAATTGCTGAATTTTTTTCACACAAAATTATTTAGCTCTGGAGTCTGGAATACAAGTTATATGAATGAAATATTCATTGATTTTGCATAAAGAATCAGATGATTTATATTTCGATACAGTTTTAAATATTTAAGTATAATAAATTACTGTAGTACTGTGATAATGTAAAAGATATTACCACTGAATGAATCACATTTTAGAAATTTTTAAATGAAATTACATTTCAGTTGGAAAGTGTTTCATAATCAATGCTTATGCATGATTGATCTTTCTTGTTCGTCATAGTTTACCAGATCAGAATTGAAACCTAAAGACACCAGTTGGCGTTTAATGGAGAAACCGATGAGATGAGGCGAAAACACAAGAATGATTTAGAAGTTATAAAATGGCATTTAATAAACAATAAATACAGTAATGGATTTACAGAGCGATCGCCAACATGAACGCTTATCTCACAGCGGCGATGGAGAATTTGGCGGACTCTCTCGAACAGACCAGGCATGTCTCGCACTTCAGCAGCAACGGCCAAATTCTGGTGACGAGTTTCTCTACAGATTTAAAGGGAGTGTCATAGACGAAACTTTTGATATGTCATAGACGAAACTTTTGATCCCCACAAAGAGTAGTCAAGACACGACAGATCGAGTGATCGTTGGGGGCCAAGCTACGGTACCACCTCGTCCAATCCATCGGCTCGGAAAATCTATGTCCAGATAGTTCCTTACCTCTCGCCCAAAATGGGATGGTGCTCCATCGTTCTGGAACCACATACGCTGCCGGATGTCTGTTGAACATCCTCCAGAAATTCTGGTAAGAGCTCCTGCAGGAAAATAAGGTACATTTCCCTATCAAGGCTTTCGGGCATAAGATACGGCCCTATTAAGAGGTCGCCGATGATTCCTGCTCATACACTAACGGAGAATCGTCGATAATGCGCATGTGGATATGTTGTATGTGAGTTTATTCTCACCCACACATGTCCACTGAGGAATATGTTAAATGTGCCATTATATGCAAAGAAGGCTTCATCCATGAAAATCACAGCCGCCGGAAAATCTAGCTGCGCGCAATTCTATCCCAGGAACCATCGGGCGAACTCCATGCAAAGAGAACTCCATCCGCTACAGTTAGCTGGAGATGGTAGCTGGGTTATCCGCGAGGATGATCGAGTATATCGAGAATAATCCGCTACAGTTAGCTGGAGATGGTATGGGTGTATCTGTTTCTCATGCAGAATCCGCCATACCGTGGATTGTGGCACACCAAGAGAATGCCCCATTGCTCTTGTGCTTGTGCCTGACTGAACTGATACTGTGTCCAGAATCGCCTGTCCCACACTTATAGAAAAAATATCTGATGAAATGCAAATTTGAGAACACGCTGAAAACGGACGAGAGAAGTTAGTGCCCCCGTTGGATTAAACACCCAGCGATGATAGTGTTGCTGAATTGCCAACACATTAGCATGGAGAGTGAAAAGCGAAGAAATTCAAACTGCCGTAACTAATAGAAAATGAGTTTTAACAATAAGGTGAGGCAATTAATTTTATTTTCTGCAAATTAGCTTTACTTTTTCTTCAAAGAAAATAAATAAAAATATAATCATAATTTTGAAATGAACCGGGCTTTATAAAAAAGTGAGTGAGGTCATTAGAGAATAAAACTTTACACAGGACACAGCGTCCCGGCCGTCCAAGCGGTTGCTCGAGTCCTTAAGATGAGTCAGAGGGTCTGAGTCTTCAACAGGACACAGCGTATTATCCTAATAAAAAAGTATTCAAAAATTATCTGATGAAATGTGCAAATTTGAGAACACGCTGAAAACGGACAAGGGAAGTTAGTGTCCGCGTTATACAAAACACCCAGCGATGAAAGGTTTGCTGAATTGACAACACTTTATCAAGGAGAGTGAAAAGTGAAGAAGTTTAAGCCGCCGTAACTAATAGAAAATAATTTTTAGAAATAAGGTGAGGCAGTTAATTGTACTTTCTGCAAATTAGCTTTATTTTTCTCAAAGAAAAGAAATAAAAAGGTAGTCATAATTTTGGAGTTTAGAAAAAATAAAAATTGCAAAAATAAGTTAATGAAACTTGTTTTGGTTTTTCTTCTATTTCTCCTTTTGCCTGCCTTTTCCCATGACACTTTTTCTAAAGCATAACCGAATATTTTAAAATGTGGATGTGGGATATAAATCAATATTTTTCAGAGAATGCGTTGCCAACGCACCCAAAATTTTCCAAACTTGCAAATTCGATGTTGATTAATTACACACTATGTTTACATCCGGCCATGCAATTAACTGCTCTAAGTCCTAGGACGAGTCGGGTGGCTTGGGCTTTCGACACTATGTTTACATAAGAAATTAATAA